>CM038669.1:610668576-611174666 GCA_021605145.1 Aegilops bicornis | reverse complement strand
ATTGCTTAAACTAAAAAATAACAACAAATATGACATGTTCAACTAGTTTTATTAATTCAACTAGTTCTTACTAAATATAGACTTACTATAAATAGATTATGTGGTTCAACTAGTTATATTAATTATCTTACTAAAAAACTAGTTCTTTCTAAAAATAAAGTAGTTCAACTAGTTATATTAATTATCTTACTAAAAATACATTAGTTCTATTAATTCAACTAGTTCAACTAGTTCAACTAGTTTATTAATTTACTTACTAAACTAGTTCAACTACAACTAAAGTAGTTCAACTACAACTACTATTAATCATAACGCCCTAGTTAACTAATACCATCACTACTAGTAATATGAAAAAACATTTGAAAATATCTTATATATAATCCTAACACTAAATAAACTAGTTTTACTAACTACTTACTAAATAAACTAGTGATGTTAAGCACTTACTATAAATAAACTAGTTCTATTAAGCACTTACCAAATAAACTAGTTCTATTAAGTACCTAATATAAATAAACTAGTTATATTAATCACTTACTAAATAAACTTTTTCTATTAAACACTTGCTAAAATTCTACTACCCTAGTTCTACCCTAAATTTTCTTACTTCTATTTTATTCAAAACACCTACGATTTGCAAGAACAGAGACAAGGGAGGGAGGAGAGAGGAGGGGAGCGGGCGGTGAGGAGGAGGAGGAGGGGCGGTGGGAGGAGGCTGTCACAAGGAGGAGGAGGAGGCGGCACAGCGGAGGGAGGAGGGCACGGTGGGAGGAGGAGGGAGGAGGCGAGGTGGGAGGAGGAGGCCTGAAGGAGGAGTACCTCGGTGGCGGGTGGAGGACAGGCGCGGGCGGCGGACGATGGTGAGGTCGAGACCGCGCGCGGGTGAGGTCGAGGCGGAGGGGGTGGGGAGGCAGCAAGCGACGTGAGGTCGAGAGCGGTGGCGGGCGGTGGTGAGGTTGAGGCGGCCTCGAGCTGGCGGCGAGGGCGGTGCTCGGGCTCGGGCGGCGAGAGAGGAGTAGGGGAACAGGGGAGGAGGACTTAGTGAAATTTTGAGCGGGGTTAAGTCGAACTAGCAAGAGCGCACTTTAGGAACAGCTATAGCTAAATTAGCTATAGCGCATTTTACGGAAAAACGCCATCGCTAAGTCTAAGCACGCATCAAAAATACATTGGCCATCAATGATCTTTTTGTGTACAATCTGAATTGTCAACATGAGTCCACTCCTAGAGAGGAACCGGAGAGGACTCATAGCGCCACAAATTCTACACATAGAGTTCAAGAAGACCAACTAGTTGTGATAGTTTGAAGTAACATATTTAAGGTGGTAAACACCTGCTCATGGAGCGAGGTGGGACTAAACTTGTGGGCTGATCATAGCAAGAGCGATTTTATTAGAAGCCTTGTTTGCTGCTAACTTCTATAGCGATGGCGGTTCAAGATAGGGCGCTACTGCTATAACTAGCTGGGTTGCGAGGTCATGGCAATTAGAGCAGTGGCGCGGTTTGGCGTGGAAGCGCTACTGCAATTTTTCTTTTCAGCAGCGTGTTTTGCTATCACGCGCTGCTACTAAATAGCAGTAGTGTTGTATTTTGAGGAGCGCTGCTAGTAAGATTCTGTGTATAGGCTTTTCCCTAGTAGTGTAAAGTAGTTAACAACCCATCAACATTAATTAAGAGTGATGAGATACATGTGATAACCCAAGTACTAGACACTCAAGATCGTGCATAACCGGGGACACGGCTAACCATGATTAGATTGTACACTCTGTAGAGGTTTGCGCACTTTTCCCCACAAGACTCGATCGCCTTCGCTGATTTCTCGCACTACATGGTGTTTGAGAAACGGGTGACCGAGACACAGACTTTCAGAAACATTAACTCTCTACTCAGGGTAGACCATACCAAACCTACAAAACCCACTACCTGCCGATCTACCTCTTCAAGAGCTTCACGTAACTTACTCAACTATGCTAGAGCCCATAGTAGCTTGTGGCTGCACATGGAAGTTTCTAGCATGAATCATCTCAGTTCCCTTTAAGCCTGGGTGGCGGTCCATAGGAAGATCACACGCAATTCTGTGATTTCCAAAAATGCAGACAACACTTTGGGTTCCCTGTGTGTCTCAATCCACCCAGATGTTAATTTAAGTTGCCACCTTAAGTTGAACCATTAATTAACAATCTCACATCTATCATGGATTCACTCAAACCCAACCACGTCTACGAGCATAGCATAGCAATATAAGCAACACGTAGAAGTAACTCCCAGAGGTTTGATAGTAATAGGGCAATAGGTTCTACCTCAATAACTACTTCCCAACCCACAAGTTAATGACATCCTAATCATGCAATGTTTCAGGATTGGAACTAATGCATAAAACTGGGTATGAAAATAGTATCATCAATGTGTTACTTGCCTTGTTAACGATCCGCTAATCCTAGAGACTCGTAGTAACACGCTTCGCACTCCGAGAATTCTATCGCAGGCAAACAACAACATACATAAGAAACAAGCAAAGATGCACAAGCAAAACTCAAATAAAAGAGGTTGACCAGAAAGTTCAACTTAAGAACTCTGGTTCGCAAAAAGAATCAAACCAAACGGAGCAACGAAACTCAAACCGCGAAAGAAACAAGATCCGTTTACTAATCTGAACTAGGGTCAAATTTTACAGTACCAAAATCTTGTTTAAGTTGATTAAACAGAAAGAGGGTCTTGAGACGAAGATCTAGGCGCTTGAATCACATGATTCCGACTAACGAGCGAAAACATAAACAGAAACTAAGATCGGATCAGAAATCGCGATCGAGAATAATCGCGGAATAAATCTGAGAAAAAGTAAAACGACGAACAGATTAACGAACGAACGTTTGTTATCTGGATCTAAACGACGAATGCGTTCGTTGAAATGAACGAACGAGCGAACGCTCGCTAAATAAATAAACCGGAGAAAAACCGATCTATTTAAAAAAACGAAACGGTTTTTCTCCGGGCGGCAATGACTACCTCGGCTCGGCTCGGCGAGGCCTCGGCGGGTTCCGGTGTGGTGGTGGGGCGGCGTGGGGTGGCGGGTGGCGGCGGAGGCGGCGGCTGGGCGGTCGAGGCGGCGGGGCTGACGGGTGGTGGTGGGGCTCATGGCGGAGATTTAAAGGGGCGGCTAGCTTGGCGAGGAGGCGCCGGGGAGGAGTCCGAGCGGACTCTCCTCGGCGTCCATGCCAAGCACTGCTGGCGTGAGGGGAGGCAAAGCGATGGCGGCGGCGGCTGGGCCGGCGGCCTGGCTGGGTTTCGGCCCAGTCGAGCGCGGGGAGATTTTGTTTAAAATAATTTCGCCGATAGAAAATAAATCGTAGAAAATAAAATAAGAACCTAAAAATGCCAAAACAAATTTTCACCGTCTAAATGAAATATTTAGAACGAGATGAACATTTTCTTGGCCCTAAAATGCAATTTTGAAAACGTGCAATTTTTCTAAGGCGAATAAAATCCAAATAAAATCAAATAAAATCCAATAAATGATTTTAACATTTTCCTACAATATTTCAATTGTTTTGGAGAAGTCATATTATCTCCTGTCATTTATTCTTATTATGAAATATTTTTGGGAGAGAAAAAAAATTAAAATAAAAAATCCTCGTTTCATTATTTGATACAAAATCAAATATGGAAACCGGAAAATCCCCAACTCTCTTTGAGGGTCCTTGAGTTGCTTAGGATTTCGAGGATTGCGGAACAAAGATGCAATAAAATATGATATGCATGAATGACCTATGTATAACATTCCAAATTGAAAATTTGGGATGTTACACTGACTGGCCGAGAACCAACTCATGTTCAGGAAGACGTTTGAGCTGGAATGATAATTTATAAGGACCAACTGATGACTGTGACTACTCACAAACATATCAAATCAAAAGACTCAAAATGACAATGAGAAAGGACGTCAATGGATACAGCTAGGCATATGGAAATAGCCAGAGTATAGGCATGTAAGACCTTCTAGAGCAATTGGCGACAGAGGTCCTCAAAAGCTCGGATTGTATTACAAAGTAACTTATCCATAGGGGTATAATAGCTAGCGAGTAATTATCCATAGAGGTCCTCAAAGCATAATATTAACTGGGGATGAATGGATACTCGATAAGAGCGAGTAATTATCCATAGGGGTATTCATGCGGCAAGGAACTGCAGGGCAGTAAGCATAAAGAATTGTCGGAACATCAAAAGTATTTCAGGGCATCTTGTAATAACAAGAGCAACTGGGGACGAAGGTATGAACGACAACATAGGTAGTTACGCATAAGGATTTATCGGTGGTAGGGATCGCAACGGCGAAGGGTACGAGGGACTCGGTAAAACATCGGAGAGTATCTTCAAAATCTTCTGGTGAAGCGGGCCATCATTTGGAATGAAGGGGCTCTCCAGGAGAAGTATTTACGAGAACCTAGAGTTATAGTTTGCAAAACCATTTAACCCGAATAGAAGAGAGATCAGAGTCCCAGAGTATATACGAGGAATAAAATATCCTAATACCACCCAATGGCGACATGGGCCCGTAAGCCACACAGCCATGTTAGTAAAACAGTTTTTCAAAGACTAGACTCAACTTCGTCCAAGGAGTTGGAAAGGGGGATCCTACACGCGGTCGGCTCTGATACCAACTTGTGACGCCCCCGATTCGACCGTACACTAATCATAGATGCAAATGTGTACGATCAAGATCAGGGACTCACGGGAAGATATCACAACACAACTCTAGACACAAATCAAAATAATACAAGCTTTATATTACAAGCCAGGGGCCTCGAGGGCTCGAATACATTGCTCGATACACAAGAGTCAACGGAAGCAACAATATCTGAGTACAGACATAAGTTAGACAAGATTGCCTTAAGAAAGCTAGCACAAAAGCAGCACGATCGAGGAGGCAAGGCCTCCTGCCTAGGACCTCCTAACTACTCCTGGTCGTTGGCGGTCTCCATGTAGTAGTATCCGTCGGCGGTGGCATCTGGCTCCAAGGATCCACCATCTGGTTGCATCAACCGGAAAGAAGAAAGAAAGGGGAAAGGGGGGGGCGAAGCAACCGTGAGTACTCATCCAAAGTACTGGTAAGCATCAGATCTATACTAAGTATGCATTGGTATCAAATGGAAAGGTTGTATCTGTGGACTGAACTGCAGAATGCCAGAATAGAGGGGGAAGGCCTAGCCTAACGAAGACTAGCATCTTCAACCAGCTTCGAGCATCTTGCAACATGTAGAAGAGTAAAGAATAGCATTTTATAATTATCAAACATGTTGTAACATTAATGCCCAGAGATCCTTCCTCGACTCCCTGCGAAAAAGCGATCCCGGAGCCACATATCTTAAGTATCCATTTCTAGTTGTATTAGATCAAGATATAAGTCTGAACGTCCATTACTGTGGACATGGTATTCGAATAAAGATCTTCCCTGCAGGGGTGCACCACGTTTTCCAACACGCTCAATCACTCTGGCCGGACATGAAGGAAATATGCCCTAGAGGCAATAATAAAGTTATTATTTATTTCCTCATATCATGATAAATGTTTATTATTCATGCTATAATTGTATTAACCGGAAACATGATACATGTGTGAATACATAGACAAACTTAAAGTCACTAGTATGCCTCTACTTGACTAGCTCATTAATCAAAGATGGTTATGTTTCCTAACCATAGACATGCGTTGTCATTTGATTAACGGGATCACATCATTAGGAGAATGATGTGATTGACTTGACCCATTCCGTTAGCTTAGCACTTGATCGCTTAGTATGTTGCTATTGCTTTCTTCATGACTTATACAAGTTCCTATAACTATGAGATTATGCAACTCCCGCTTGCCGGAGGAACACTTTGTGTGCTACCAAGCGTCACAACATAACTGGGTGATTATAAAGGAGCTCTGGTGTCACCAAAGGTACATGTTGAGTTGGCGTATTTCGAGATTAGGTTTTGTCACTCGATTGTCGGAGAGGTATCTCCGCCCTCTCGGTAATGCACATCACTATAAGCCTTGCAAACAATGTAGCTAATAAGTTAGTTACAGAATGATGCATTACGAACGAGTAAAGAGACTTTCCGGTGAATTTAGATTGAACTAGGTATTGGATACCGACGATCGAATCTCGGGCAAGTAACATACCGATGACAAAGGGAACAACGTATGTTGTTATGCGGTTTGACCGATAAAGATCTTCGTAGAATATGTAGGAGCCAATATGAGCATCCAGGTTCCGCTATTGGTTATTGACCGGAAACAGTTCTAGGTCATGTCTACATAGTTCTCGAACCCGTAGGGTCCGCACGCTTAAGGTTTCGATGACAGTTATATTACGAGTTTATGAATTTTGATGTACCGAAGTTTGTTCGGAGTCCCGGATGTGATTACGGACATTACGAGGAGTCTCGAAATGGTTGAGACATGAAGATTGATATATTGCACGACTATATTCAGACACCGGACTGGTTTTGGGAGTTATCGGATATATACCGAAGTACCGGGGGGTTACCGGAACCCCCTGGAGGTTAATGGGCCTCATGGGCCGGAGAGGCGGCCAAGGGGCGATTCGCGCCTCCCCCAAGTCCGAATTGGACAAGGAGGGACGCCCCCCCTTCCTTTCCCCCCTCTCTCCTTCCCTCTCCTCTCCTACTCCAACAAGCATGGGAGGGAGTCCTACTCCCGGTGGGAGTAGGACTCCTCCTGGCACGCCTCCTCCTGGCAGGCCGCACCTCCCCCCCTTGATCCTTTATATACGGGGGCAGGGGGCACCCTAGAGACACAACAATTGATACTTGAGATCTCTTAGCCGTGTGCGGTGCCCCCCTCCACCATAATCCTCGATAATATTGTAGCGGTGCTTAGGCGAAGCCCTGCGACGGTAGAACATCAAGATCATCACCACGCCGTTATGCTGACGGAACTCTTCCCTGACACTTTGCTGGAACGGAGTCCGGGGAACGTCATCGAGCTGAACGTGTGCTAGAACTCGGAGGTGCCGTAGTTTTGGTGCTTGATAGGTCGGGCCATGAAGACGTACGACTACATCAACCGCGTTGTTCTAACGCTTCCGCTTTCGGTCTACGAGGGTATGTGGAAAACACTCTCCCCTCTCGTTGCTATGCATCACCATGATCTTGCGTGTGCGTAGGAATTTTTTTGAAATTAATACGTTCCCCAATAGTGGCATCCGTGCCTGGTTTTATGCGTAGATGTTATATGCATGAGTAGAACACAAGTGAATTGTGGGCGATACAAGTCATACTGCTTACCAGCATGTCATACTTTGGTTCGGCGGTATTGTTGGATGAAGCGGCCCAGACCGACATTACGCCAGACGCTACGCGAGACCTGTTCTCCCGATGTGCTTTGCACAGAGGTGGCTAGCGGGTGTCAGTTTCTCCAACTTTAGTTGAACCGAGTGTGGCTACACCCGGTCCTTGCGAAGGTTAAAACAACACCAACTTGACAAACTATCGTTGTGGTTTTCATACGTAGGTAAGAACGGTTCTTGCTAAGCCCGTAGCAGCCACGTAAAACTTGCAACAACAAAGTAGAGGACGTCTAACTTGTTTTTGCAAGGCATGTTGTGATGTGATATGGTCAAGATGTGATGCTATATTTTATTGTATGAGATGATCATGATTTGTAACCGAGTTATCGGCAACTGGCAGGAGCCATATGGTTGTCGCTTTATTTTATGCAATGCAATCACCCTGTAATGCTTTACTTTATCACTAACTGGTAGCAATAGTCGTAGAAGCATAACATTGGCGAGACGACAACGATGCTACGATGGAGACCAAGGTGTCACGCCGGTGACAATGGTGATCACGATGGTGCTTCGGATATGGAGATCACAAGCACAAGATGATGATGGCCATATCATATCACTTATATTGATTGCATGTGATGTTTATCCTTTATGCATCTTATCTTGCTTTGATTGACGGTAGCATTTTAAGATGATCTCTCACTAATTATCAAGAAGTGTTCTCCGTGAGTATGCACCGTTGCGAAAGTTTTTCGTGCTGAGACACCACGTGATGATCGGGTGTGATAGGCTCTACGTTCAAATACAACGGGTGCAAAACAATTGCACACGCAGAATACTCAGGTTAAACTTGACGAGCCTAGCATATACAGATATGGCCTCGGAACACGGAGACCGAAAGGTCGAACGTGAATCATATAGTAGATATGATCAACATAGTGATGTTCACCATTGAAACTACTCCATCTCAAGTGATGATCGGACATGGTTTAGTTAATTTGGGTCACGTGATCACTTAGATGACTAGAGAGATATCTGTCTAAGTGGGAGTTCTTAAGTAATATGATTAATTGAACTTAAATTTATCATGAACTTAGTACCTGATAGTATTTTGCTTGTCTATGTTTGTTGTAGATAGATGGCTCGTGCTGTTGTTTCGTTGAATTTTAATGCGTTCCTTGAGAAAGCTAAGTTGAAAGATGATGGTAACAATTACACGGACTGGGTCCGTAACCTGAGGATTATCCTCATTCTTTGCCTGAGAAGAATTACGCCCTGAAATCACCGCTGGGTGCCAGGGCCTGCTGCAGATGCAACTGGCGACGTTAAGAACGTCCCGCAAAGCAAAAGTGATGACTACTAGATAGTTCGGTGTGCCATGCTTTACGGCTTGGAACGGGTCTTCAACGACGTTTTGAATGTCATGGAGCATATGAGATGTTTCAGAGTTGAATTTAATATTTCAAGCAAATGCCGGATTGAGAGATATGAAGTCTCCAATAAGTTCTATAGCTGTAAGATGGAGGAGAATAGTTACAAGGTGAACATATACTCAAAATTTCTGGGTATAATAATCACTTGATTCAACTGGGAGTTAATCTTCACGATGATAGTGTCATTGATGTAATTCTTCAATCATCGCCACCAAGCTACAAGAGCTTCGTGATGAACTATAATATGCAAGGGATGGACAAGACTATTCCCGAGCTCTTCACAATGCTAAAGGCTGCGGAGGTAGAAATCAAGAAGGAGCATCAAGTGTTGATGGTCAATAAGAGCACCAGTTTCAAGAAAAAGGGTAAAGGGAAGAAGAAGGGGAACTTCAAGAAGAATAGCAAGCAAGTTGCTGCTCAAGAGAAGAAACCCAAATCTGGACCTAAGCACGAGGCTGAGTGCTTCTCCGCAAGCAATTGGACACCGGAAGCGGAACTGCCCCAAGTATTTGGCGGATAAGAAGGATGGCAAGGTGAACAAAGGTATATGTGATATACATGTTATTGATGTGTACCTTACTAATGCTCGCAGATAGCACTGGTATTTGATCTTTGGTTACATTGCTAATATTTGCAACTCGAACAGGGACTACGGATTAGCGAAGATTGGCTAAGGATGAGGTGACGATGCGCGTGGGAAATGGTTCCAAAGTCGATGTGATCGCGGTCGTACGCTACCTCTACATCTACCATCAGGATTAGTTTTAGACCTGAATAATTGTTATTTGGTGCCAGCGTTGAGCATGAACATTATATCTGGATCTTGTTTGATGCGAGACGGTTATTCATTTAAATCAGACAATAATGGTTGTTCTATTTATATGAGTAATATCTTTAATGGTCATGCACCCTTGAAGAGTGGTCTATTTTTATTAAATCTCGATAGTAGTGATATACATATTCATAATGTTGAAGCCAAAAGATGCAGAGTTGATAATGATAGTGAAACTTATTTGTGGCACTGCCGTTGGGGTCATATTGGTGTAAAGCGCATGAAGAAACTCCATACTGATGGACTTCTGGAATCACTTGATTATGAATCACTTGGTACTTGCGAACCATGCCTCATGGGTAATATGACTAAAACACCGTTCTAGAACTATGGAGAGAGCAACAGATTTATTGGAAATCATACATACAGATGTATGTGGTCCGATTAATGTTGAGGCTCGTGGCGGATATCGTTATTTTCTCACCTTCACAGATGATTTAAGCAGATATGGGTATATCTACTTGATGAAATATGTGTGAAACTTTTGAAAAGTTCAAAGAATTTCAGAGTGAAGTTGAAAATCATCGTAACAAGAAAATAAAGTTTCTACGATCTGATCGTGGAGGAGAATATTTGAGTTATGAGTTTGGTCTACATTTTAAACAATGCGGAATAGTTTTCAAGAACTCACGCCACCCGGAACACCACAACAGTAATGGTGTGTCCGAACGTCAGAATCGTACTTTACTAGATATGGTGCGATCTATGATGTCTCTTACTGATTTACCGCTATCGTTTTGGGGTTATGCTTTAGAGAAGGCCGCATTCACATTAAATAGGGCACCATCAAAATTCGTTAAGACGACGCCTTATGAACTGTGGTTTGGCAAGAAACCAAAGTTGTCGTTTCTTAAAGTTTGGGGTTGCGATGCTTATGTGAAGAAACTTCAACCAGATAAGCTCGAACCCAAATCGGAGAAATGTGGCTTCATAGGATACCCAAAAGAGACTATTGGGTACACCTTCTATCACAGATCTGAGGGCAAGATCTTTGTTGCTAAATTCAGATCCTTTCTAGAGAAGGAATTTTTCTCGAAAGAAGTGAGTGGGAGGAAAGTAGAACTTGATGAGGTAACTGTACATGCTCCCTTATTGGAAGGTAGTTCATCACA
Organism: Aegilops bicornis; assembly: GCA_021605145.1. Lineage (NCBI taxonomy): Eukaryota > Viridiplantae > Streptophyta > Magnoliopsida > Poales > Poaceae > Aegilops > Aegilops bicornis. The sequence continues at coordinate 611,163,995 of CM038669.1, read as the reverse complement.
AGAACCGGTTCCTGTGACAACTACACCAATCAGTGAGGAAGCTAATTATATTGATCATGAAACTTCAGATCAAGTTACTACCGAACCTCGTAGGTCTACCAGAGTAAGATCCGCACTGCAGTGGTACGGTAATCCTATTCGGAAGTCATGTTACTTGACCATGGCGAACCTACGAACTATGAGGAAGCGATGATGAGCCTAGATTCCATAAAATGGCTTGAGGCCATGAAATCAGAGATGGGATCCATGTATGAGAACAAAGTATGGACTTTGGTTGACTTGCCCGATGATCGGCAAGCCATCGAGAATAAATGGATCTTCAAGAAGAAGACCGACGCTGATGGTAATGTAACTGTCTATAAAGCTCGACTTGTTGTGAAAGGTTTTCGACAAGTTCAAGCGGTTGACTACGATGAGACTTTTTCACCCGTAGCGATGCTTAAGTCTGTCTGGATCATGTTAGCAATTGCTGCATTTTATGATTATGAAATTTGGCAAATGGATGTCAAAACTGCATTCCTGAATGGATTTCTGGAAGAAGAGTTGTATATGATGCAGCCGGAAGGTTTTATTGATCCAAAAAGTGCTAACAAAGTGTGCAAGCTCCAGCGATCCATTTATGGACTGGTGCAAGCATCTCGGAGTTGGAATAAACGCTTTGATAGTGTGATCAAAGCATATGGTTTTATACAGACTTTTGGAGAAGCCTGTATTTACGAGAAAGTGAGTGGGAGCTCTGTAGCATTTCTAATATTATATGTAGGTGACATATTGTTAATTGGAAATGATATAGAATTTCTGGATAGCATAAAGGGATACTTGAATAAGAGTTTTTTGATGAAAGACCTCGGTGAAGCTGCTTAGATATTGGGCATCAAGATCTATAGAGATAGATCAAGACGCTTGATTGGACTTTCACAAAGCACATACCTTGATAAAGTTTTGAAAAAGTTCAAAATGGATCAGGCAAAGAAAGGGTTCTTGCCTATGATACAAGGTGTGAAGTTGAGTCAGACTCAATGCCCGACCACAGCAGAAGATAGAGAGAAAATGAAAGATGTTCCCTATGCTTCAGCCATAGGCTCTATCATGTATGCAATGTTGTGTACGGACACGATGTATGCTTAGCAATAAGTTTAGCGAGGAGGTACCAAAGTAATCCAGGAGTGGATCAATCGGACAAATGCCAAGAATATCTGAAATACGAAAAGGAATAAGTATATGTTTCTCGTTTATGGAGGTGACAAAGAGCTAATCGTAAATGGTTACGTTGATGCAAGCTTTGACACCGATCCGGACGATTCTAAATCGCAAAACGGATACGTGTTTATATTGAACGGTGGAGCTGTCCGTTGGTGCAGTTCTAAACAAAGTGTCGTGGCGGGATCTACATGCGAAGCGGAGTACATAGCTGCTTCGGAAGCAGCAAATGAAGGAGTCTGGATGAAAGACTTCATTTCTGATCTAGGTGTCATACCTAGTGCATCGGGACCAATGAAGATCTTACGTGACAATCTTGGTGCAATTGCCTTGGCAAAGGAATCCAGATTTCACAAGAGGACCAAGCACATCAAGAGACGCTTCAATTCCATCCGGGACCAAGTCCAGGTGGGAGACATAGAGATTTGCAAGATACATACGGATATGAATGTTGCAGACCCGTTGACTAAGCCTCTTCCACGAGCAAAACATGATCAGCACCAAGACTCCAAGGGTGTTAGTATCATTACTATATAATCTAGATTATTGACTCTAGTGCAAGTGGGAGACTGAAGGAAATATTCCCTAGAGGCAATACTAAAGTTATTATTTATTTCCTCATATCATGATAAATGTTTATTATTCATGTTATAATTGTATTAACCGGAAACATGATACATGTGTGAATACATAGACAAACTTAAAATCACTAGTATGCCTCTACTTGACTAGCTCATTAATCAAAGATGGTTATGTTTCCTAACCATAGACATGTGTTGTCATTTGATTAACGGGATCACATCATTAGGAGAATGATGCGATTGACTTGACCCATTCCGTTAGCTTAGCACTTGATCGTTTAGTATGTTGCTATTGCTTTCTTCATGACTTATACTAGTTCCTATAACTATGAGATTATGCAACTCCGTTTGTCGGAGGAACACTTTGTGTGCTACCAAACGTCACAACATAACTGGGTGATTATAAAGGAGCTCTCTGGTGTCACCAAAGGTACATGTTGAGTTGGCGTATTTCGAGATTAGGTTTTGTCACTCCGATTGTCAGAGAGGTATCTCTGGGCCCTCTCGGTAATGCACATCACTATAAGCATTGCAAGCAATGTAGCTAATAAGTTAGTTATGGAATGATGCATTACGTAACGAGTAAAGAGACTTTCCGGTAACGAGATTTAACTAGGTATTGGATACCGACGATCGAATCTCGGGAAAGTAACATACCGATGACAAAGGGAACAACGTATGTTGTTCTGCGGTTTGACCGATAAAGATCTTCGTAGAATATGTAGGAGCCAATATGAGCATCCAGGTTCCGCTATTGGTTATTGACCGGAAACAGTTCTAGGTCATGTCTACATAGTTCTCGAACCCGTAGGGTCCGCACGCTTAAGGTTTCGATGACAGTTATATTACGGAAGTTTGGTCGAGACATGAAGATTGATATATTGGACGACTATATTCGGACACCGGAATGGTTTCGGGAGTTATCGGATATATACCGGAGTACCTGGGGGTTACCGGAACCCCCCGGAGGTTAATGGGCCTCATGGGCCCAAGTGGAGGAAGAGGAGAGGCGGCCAAGGGGCAGCCGCGTGCCCCTCCCCCCCTCCATGTCCGAATTGGACAAGGAGGGGGGGCGGCGCCCCCCCTTTCCTTTCCCCCTCTCTCTCCTTCCCTCTCCTCTCCTACTCCAACAAGGAAGGGAGGGAGTCCTACTCCCGGTGGGAGTAGGACTCCTCCTGGCGCGCCTCCTCTTGGCCGGCCGCACCTCCCCCCCCCCTCCCCCTTGATCCTTTATATTCGGGGGCAGGGGGCACCCTAGAGACACAACAATTGATCCTTGAGATCTCTTAGCCGTGTGCAGTGCCCCCCTCCACCATAGTCCTCGATAATATTGTAGCGGTGCTTAGGCGAAGCCCTGCGATGGTAGAACATCAAGATCGTCACCACGCCGTCGTTGTGACGGAACTCTTCGCCGACACTTTGCTGGATCGGAGTCCAGGGAACGTCATCGAGTTGAACGTGTGCTAGAACTCGGAGGTGTCGTAGTTTCGGTGCTTGATCGGTCGGGCCGTGAAGACGTACGACTACATCAACCGCGTTGTTCTAACGCTTCCACTTTCGGTCTAGGAGGGTACGTGGACAACACTCTACCCCATCGTTGCTATGCATCACCATGATCTTGCGTGTGCATAGGAAAATTTTTGAAATTACTACGTTCCCCAACAGGACACACTTTTCTGGGTCAATGCCCGGCCTCGGAAGATCAACACGTCGCAGCCCGACCTAGGCTCAGCAGAGAGGTCCCCGCCGGTCTACATCCTAAGCACTCCGGGGTCTGGGCCCATCGCCCGTTGCACTCCGGGTCGTTGTGCGCAAGGGGATACCAGCACCACCCGTGAAGTGGATGGCACGATCCGGCCCGACCACAATGCTTTGAATCGACGTCGACAAAGCTTGGTACCGATACTGACGTCGAGGCCCATATCTATTCTCGCGTGGTGGTTCGTGCAAAAAGGCCAAAGGCCAATTCAGAACAAATACCCAAACCATAGTGTATTGTTAACTTGCGGAGACGAGCAGAGACTCACGATAATGTGACCCCGTCGCCCCATCTCGAGGAAATACGGCAAGGGCAAGCCCAGCCCACACGAGGGCTGCCTGACTTCCCGGTCATGCCTCGTAATCATCTTGCGGGTTCTCTTCGGGCCCTCCCAACTTTCCCAAAGGTCTCAAGTAATGTCAAGGTAACCGTGTGTCCAAACATCAAGGGGAAAACCCAAGGAATCACCCTCGGAGGATTCCACTCGATGTAATCATCAAGGTGAACGTAAGAGGAACCACCCTCGAGGTTCACACTTGAGGGGTTGCATGACTGAGCCGTATCGGAAATGGTGAAGGAGGAAATCACCCTCGAGGACCACGACCGAATAGCTACACTACAGAATTATCATCGAGTGCGTTATGAGGGATCACCCTCGGCACTCGATAGTAGCTCTGCAGAGTCGAACAACTAAAGGGGTGTGATGTGATGTGCGGTGTCGGGCTCTGGTCGTCGATCATGTAGCTCGAGTCGTCGATGATGAAGCAGGGGCAATAAGGACAAGGTGGAGGTCGCTGATGGATCACTATCCAACCTATACTAAGCAGTTTAGGATAAACTGGTATGTAACAATAGCAGGTACATAAGCAGGCTATGCATCACAATAGGAGCAAACAATAACAGTAGCAAAATCTAATGCAAGCATGAGAGTATAGAATGGGCGATATTGTGATAATCAAAGGGGGGGCTTGCCTGGTTGCTCAGACAAGAAGGAGGGTCGTCGAGGCTTAGTCGATCACAGGGGCATTAGCATCGATCTCGAGGTCTACCGAAGAGAAGAGGGGGAAGAAACATTAAATAAATGCAAACATAAGCATAACAGGACAACAGGCAGAGCTAGACGTGTTCTAACGCGGTTCTACACGATACCGGCGAAGGTGGAAAACATCCGGGAATGTTTCCCCAGTGTTAGCCATTTTCGGACAGATGAAACGGAGGGGGAAAGTTGCATGTTCGCTATGCTAGGAGGGTGTGGCGGACGAACGGAGGGCGTATCCGGATTCGTCTCGTCGTTCTGATCAACTTTCATGTAGAAAACATTTTCATCCGAGCTACGGATTATTTTATATGATTTTCAAAGTTTTAATTTTCTAATATTATTAAAAACTAAAAGGTGAATACTACATCACCATGACGTCAGCATGGCGTCATCAGTCAATGTTGACCATTGACTGGTCAAACAGGGCAGGGGGCCCATGTGTCATTGACCTAACTAATTTAACAGGGTAAAATTAACTAATTTCGTTAATTAGACTAATTAATCACAGTAAATTAGGTTAATTAATTACGTATTTAATTAATTAATTAATTATAAATCTCCTTTTTTAACAAAAAAGCAGGGTGTGGGCCCCTGTGCTCAGTGGCCCAAGAGGATAAACGGGCGCGCGGGTGACGGGCGTCGGGCGGAGCCAGGCGACGGGCGCCAGCCCGCACGATAGGGCGCTGCGGGACGGTGGGCGAAGGAGGCGGGCACACGGCTGGCGCCGGCGCTGCGTGGCCGAGTAGGGCGGCCCAACGAGATTAGGCGGGGCAGCGCGGGTGGAGCGTCGACAAGAGAGGCGAGACGAGCGTGGGCGTGCTGCATCGCGCGCGAGTGGGGGGGGGGGGTTGGCGCGATCGGCCGCGGGATTGGACGCGGCTGGGCGCGTCCGGACCGAGCGGGACCGCGTCCATGGGTGAAGTAAGTGCGAGCAGGAGGGCCAGAGCGCGGAGGGCGCACATCGACGGGGCCGTGGCCGTGAGCTCGTCGGGACCCCAGGCGCGGGGGTGGATCGGCCTACTACCGGGGAAATTCAAGGGGGAGGAGAGGGAAACGACAGAAAGCTCATAGTGGAGCGCGGGTGAGGGAGTCCTGGACTAGGGGGTGTCCGGATAGCCGAACTATCATCACGGCCGGACTCCAAGACTATGAAGATACAAGATTGAAGACTTCATCCCGTGTCCGGATGGGACTTTCCTTGGCGTGGAAGGCAAGCTTGGCGTCTGGATATGTAGATCTCCTACCATTGTAACCGACTGTGTAACCCTAACCAATCCAAAGTGTCTATATAAACCGGAGGGTTTTAGTCCCAGAGGGATCTAACAACAATCATAACATAGGCTAGCTTCTAGGGTTTAGCCTCCTTGATCTCGTGGTAGATCTACTCTTGTACTACCCATATCATCAATATTAATCAAGCAGGAGTAGGGTATTACCTCCATCGAGAGGGCCCGAACTCGGGTAAAAACATCGTGTCCCTTGTCTCTTGTTACCATCCGCCTAGACGAACAGTTCGGGACCCCTACCCGAGATCCGCCGGTTTGACACCGACATTGGTGCTTTCATTGAGAGTTCCTACGTGTCGTCACCGATAGGGCCCGATGGCTCCTTCGATCATCAACAACGACGCGGTCCAGGGTGAGACTTTTCTCCCGGACAGATCTTCAGATTCGGCGGCTTTGCTGCGGGCCAATTAAGCTGGCCATCGGGAGCAGATCGAAAGCTACGCCCGCCATCAGTCAGATTTGGAAGTTTGAACTATACGGCCGATGTCCGTGGAGACTTGATCTTCGACGGATTCGAAGTCGCGCCAAGCGTGCCAGACTTTGTCTCGATGGGCATGATCTAGCTCTGCCGAACAAAGGCTCTCGAGGCCGCACCAAAGATCCGCCTACGACCCTTAATCCGGAGCCGATTCCCGATCAAGGGCGAGTGGTTGGACACCGCCTCGGGGCTACGATCTCTACGGCGATTGAGCCGAACTCCATCCCCTCGCTGCGAAGACCTTGACTCTGTGGTGCCGGACTCCTCTCCGGACTCAACCCTCCGCTACCGCCAATCGAATCCGATCGGGCGCCCGGTCATGGAGTTCACCGCGGACATCTTTCAGCACTTGCCCTTTGGCGACATCCTGAATTCACTAAAGTCTCTTTCTTTATTCGGAGAGCCATGGCCGGATTACGGTCAGGAAGGTTGGGATGCGGACGATGAAGAAATTCAACGCCCACCCACCACCCACTTCGTAGCCACTATCGAAAGCTTACATGACGTGCTCGATTTCAACTCCGAAGACATCGACGGTATGGATGACGATGTAGGAGACAACAATGAACCAGCGCCTATAGGATGCTGGACAACCACCTCATCCCATGATGTATACATGGTGGACACACCTAAAGGAAAAGAAGACGAGGAACAACGGGACGCTACGAAGGATAAATCCCTCAAAAAACAGTCAAAACGGCAACGTAAACGCCGAACCAAGTCCCGCCTCAACAAAGACCCAGCCATAGAGCCGGGCGAACCGGTGGACGACGAACATGCTATCGAGCAATCGTCCGAACAAGACAACTTGGATAAACAACCCGTCCCCGGCAAAGACAACAGTCCGGACGATCTCACGCCGGACAAATCGTTGGAGCAAAATAACCTCCATAAAAGGCTCGTCGCCACTGCGCGTAGCCTGAAAAAGCAGAAGCGGAAGCTCAAAACAGCGGAAGATGCACTCAGAATCAAATGGAGAAGAGTACTCAACACCGCAGACAAATACGGCGATAGTCGCCGAACAAAGAGCTACCCAAAGAGAAAGCTACTGCCCGAATTTGATGAGGAGGCCATAGAGCCCCCACAATCAAAAATTAAGAAGGCCACCCGGTCGGATGGACGACCCCACGGCAAAAAGAGAGCGGCAACTGGCGCCGCACACAAGCCGATACGCGATCCGCATAAGGATTCACATCAAAAGGATGGCCCATTTAGGTCCATCTATGGGCCGAGAAAACAAGCTCTTCAAAGCAAGGCAACACGCCAAATATCCGAACATCATGGCACACCTAAATACAGGGGCGCCGCACATCCCCTATGTTTCACCGATGAGGTGCTGGATCATGAATTTCGGTGATTCAAACCCGTAAACATAGAGGCATATGACGGAACAACAGACCACTGAGTCTGGATTGAGGATTACATCCTCCACATACACATGGCTAGAGGAGATGATCTCCACGCCATAAAATACTTACCCTCAAACTCAAAGGGCCAGCTCGGCATTGGCTTAAAAGCCTCCCGAAAATACCATTGGAAGCTGGGAAGAGCTCGAGGATGCGTTTGGGCAAATTTTCAGGGGACCTATGTCCGCCCTCCGGATCTGAGCGATCTAAGTCACATAACTCAACAGCCCGGAGAGTCAGCCCGGAAATTCTGGAACAGGTTCCTTACTAAAAGAACCAAATAGTCGATTGTCGGGACGCCGAAGCCTTAGCAGCCTTCAAATACAACGTCCGAGACGAATGGCTCGCCAGATACCTCGACCAAGAAAAGCCAAGAACAATGGCCGCATTAACAAGCCTCATGACCCGCTTTTGCGCGGGAGAGGATAGCTGGCTAGCAAGATGCAGCACCAGCGACCCAAGTACATCCGAAGTCAGAGATGGAAACGGGAAACCACGGCGCAACAAGGACCAGCGCTGGATTAAAAGGAACGGTCCAAAGAGTGCGGCAGTCAACGCCGGATTCAAAAGCTCACGGCAGAACAATAAAAAAATGCCCCTTAAGGACAATAATGATGAGCTATCCAACTTAAACAAAATCTTGGACAAGATATGTCAAATCCACAGTACTCCCGGGAGGCCTGCAAACCATACCCACAGAGATTGTTGGGTCTTCAAACAGTCCGGCAGACTCAACGCCGAACACAAGGGGCTCGACACACCAAGTGAAGATGATGACGAGCACCACAAGTAGAGCCCCGGAAAACAAAAGAATTTCCCACAAAAGGTTAAAACAATAAACTCACTTCACGTGATCAAAGGGAAAAACAGAGCGGCGCCCACTAGAATGCGCGCCGCACAAACTACCCTAGCGGAGTACCAACACTGGTTGTCAAAACCAATCACCTTCGACCATCATGACTATTCCGAAAGCATCCGGAACGCAGGATGGACTGCCTTGATATTGGATCCTATAATCGACGGGTTCCAATTTACACAAGTTCTCATGGATGGTGGCAGTGACATAAACCTGATATATCAGGACACAATCCGCAGGATGGGAATAGGCCCAACCAAAATTCGCCATAGCAACACCTCCTTTAAAGGAGTAATGCCAGGCCCATATGCCCATTGTACGGGCTCCATACTGCTAGAAGTTGTGTTCGGTTCATCCTACAACTTCCGTTGCGAAAAGTTAATCTTCCATGTCGCCCCGTTTAAAATTAGCCATCAAGCACTATTGGGACGCGAAGCTTTCGCCCGCTTTAACGCAATACCGCATTATGCATATCTTACACTTAAAATGCCCGGTCCACGCGGCATCATCTCATTAAAAGGGAGTATTAAGTGTTACTTGAGCACGGAGGAATGTGAGACTGCCTTGACAGCCCCACACCTATCCGGCTCCGCTAGTCAAAGAACCTGAATTGGTCATTCAAACCCCGGACACGGCTAGACGAGTCCGGCGCCTACTAGCGGCATACCCCCATACAAGGGGCTGCATGCATGTATCACAAGAGACAATAAAGCTCAATTTTATTCACTTCTTCGAATCGTACTCTGTTTATTTAATATAAAGTACATCTTTCGTACGATCCTTTTCTTTTCAACTAAGTTCCTCTCTTTTACAAATGAACAACGTGCTACACCCGGCCCGTGATACGGCACAATGGAGACACAGGCGCAGACGTGCAGTAGGGACCCGTTGCAAGGATTCTTTTCAGATTAAGACCCTGCGTAAACCTTTTTTACTGTCTCTTGTTGATATACATCCCCCGGTTTCTTACTATAACCGAGGAGGAGGCTGGCTGTAGGCATTGGCCACACCAGAATTTTTGCGCGTACCTGGACACCAGGGGCTTAGGCCATTATTCTGCCCGTTTTTATAAAGACCGAATACCTTAGGGAGTATTCGGCGTCTCGAGTTAGGCCTTATATGCATCAGCTCCTAATCATGTCTTTGGTCAAATGTTGGGTTTGCCCGGCTCACGTGTTTTGCTGCCTTACGTTCCGTTCTATCGGCTAACGCGGCACCGGAGAACTATCGCGATTGTGCCCGGTTCGGGCCAGGCGAGCACCTCGAGAGAAAGCCGAATACTGATTGTCATGATTTAGCGAGAGTCTGGTCAACCTCTCGATGTCTCATCGGAATGTTTAGAATTCCTCCGCATTAACGAAGGACCAGTTTTCGGTCAGGCACATACGCACCGAATTCGGGAGAGTGCGGTGCCCTGTGGGCTATATAGTAGCCCCACCCTCGAACTCCTATGGCTAAGTGAAAGTGATAAAGCATTATAGTCCGGTTGCCTAGTTTGCTACGCTACCACCTCCTTAACAGGACCAAGACGTTGGATTAAGTGTGAAAGCGCCTTCTTTGCAAACACCCCGCACTATGTGCGTGGGGGCTGAAAGCCAAGGACTGCCATCTTTCAAAGTTATATATACATATACATAAACGGCCACAGTGGAGTAGTTTACTACTTGAACGCACAAGTATAAAAAGCTCTTATATCATCTTTGAAACATTGTTTTCACAAATCATACATGTCATTTAAACATAATATCCTTCGAGCACTGCGTCTCTATTAAACGAGCGCCCTGCAGGACTTCCTCAAAGTAGTGCTCGGCAGGTACTCGGCTTCTGTCCGAATCTTGGGATGCAATGTCGGTGGCCTTCATATCTGCCCAGTATGTCTTGACACGGGCCAGAGACATCCGCACTCCCTCAATACACGCTGACCGCTTCATTGCGTCGATACGCGGTACCGCACCAAGGAACTGCTGCACTAAACCAAAATAACTCTTCGGCTGGGGTCCGCCTGGCCACAAATGAGTCATGACATGCTTCATGGCAAGTCCGGATAGTCGATTCAGCTCGGCCCATTCTGCCAACCGGTCGGTCAACAGAAGAAGACACTCTGGACTATGGAATTGCGGCCAATATAGCTCTTCCCTTCTGTGCCCCTTCTGGCCTCGGAAGTGCTCAATCCCGTCCGCAGCGCTCGCCGCTAAGTCTAGATAAGCATCCTCCGAACTCCACAACTTGTCCAATTGAGAATACTTTGGATCTGTATATTTCCTCCGCAGCAGAAACGGTTTTCCAGCCGCAATTGCCCCGGCCTGACTCGGCTCCTCCTTGGCAGCTCTCAAAGCCGAACGGGCATCCTTGGATTCGGCGGCGGCCTTTTTCAGGCCCTCTTGCTCCGCTTGACGTTCTTTTTCAAGAACCTCGCAGCGATCGGTAGTATTCTTCAACCTTCTGGCCATATCGTCCATTTCCTCTTTGCTTCGACAGTGAGCAGCCCGCTCGCTTTTAACTCTTGGCCGCCCTTAAAGCGGCCGCATTACTATTTCGGCTTGCTCTTTCGCCGGGCGAAGTTCCGCCCAGCTCCTCCACAAAGCGGCACCATCTGCATTAAGCATACAAATAGTAAGACATGGGCGTCAAGCTCCCTTACTGTGTGTCCGCGTAGAAGTCGCATACCTTGTGACTCGTCAAACCGTTTATTGACGGTAGCGATGTCCGCATCCGCCTTGTCAAGTTGTCGCTTTAGTTCGGCATATTCATCAGTCCGGCTGTCCACCGGACGCCCCGCCACCTGTTTAGGAGCGGCGATATGTTATAACTGAGATTTTGATCCTCGGCACGATGTCAATTTTGACAACATACCGAGTCTCAGGGGCTACTATCTATACAGGGCGCATTCTATATGCATAACCGCCGAAGGTACATCATTTTTGCATACCTCGAACCCGTCCAAGAAGCTTCGACGGCTTCATGCAATCCGCTCTCCGGATGCAATTCTTTCAACCACCGTACCCATTAGAGCACGGTGATCTTCCGAGATAGCCGCCGCCCGGCAGATCCTTCACTCCTCCGACCGCACACCACTTGGCGCGGACCTTCCGCCCGCCGACTTGGGGAACCCTCGCGACGACACCTCGTGGTCATCCGCCTCGCATGAGGGTGCGGCAGGTGGAGGCGTTCGCTCTCCATCATCTCCGGAAGAAGATCCTCAAGACGAGCTCACGAGAAGGGCTGAGATCCGAACTACAAGGTACAATTTCGGTTATCTTTAGAAATAAATACAGGATGTTCCTTATTTACAAGACCCCTTCTTTTTACTTACGGCTCATTGGAGGGCTGATCCCCTTGGGGAAATAGTGCGGCTGGGTTACTTCTCAGTACTGGACTCTCTCGACGAAGATTCCTTTCCTCTTTGAGGCCTTGACCTCCGGATCTTCCGGTCCTCTTCTCTCCTCGAAAGATGGGACTTTTAATCCCTCCTTCCTTGATAGCCTCCTTCGTAGAGGCAGTTGCTTCCCCGCTCCCCCCTTCGCCTTCTTCAAAAGGCGCGGCCTTCAACATCTTGGTCAGCATGGGATCCGGCGTGGTCTCCGGGAGGGGAGCCGGACACCTTATTAACTTTGCCTTGGCTATCCACTCCTGTTCAAGAAACGGCTCCTTTAAAGAGCATATGTATATGATAAATGAATGAACAGCTTGTCCGGTTACAGGACTACTTACTTGAGTATCTGGGCGATTGCAGCTTAGTCCTGCGTCCTCAGTCAGGTCCAGACACCTCTCTTGTGCTCCGAAGAACAGTTTATACATCTCCACGGGCGTCGTGCCCATAAATTTTTGGAGAGCTCGTGGTCCCTCCGGATTAAATTCCCACAGGCGGAGGGGGCGACGTTTGCAGGACAGAAGGCGCCGGATCAACATAACCTGCGCCACTGCAACCAGATTGATCTCTCTTTCTTGAAGGTCTCGAATACGGCCCTGCAGCAAAGGAACGCCCTTGGACGGCCCCCAGTAGAGCCCCTTGTTGACCCATGACGCCAGCCGCTGTGGTGGACCTGAGCGGAAGGCGGGGAGCGCCACCCATTTTGTGCCCCTGTGAGCGGTGATATATATCCACTCCCGTTGCCACAAACCAAGCTGCTCTTGAAAAGAGCCTTGGGCCACGGAGCATCAAAGCACATTTTCCTATGACCGCCCCTCCAGACTCGCTTGTTGCCCTCGATCATCTTTGGCTCCACCTTGAAGGTCTTGAGCCACAATCCAAAGTGAGGGGTAATATGGAGGAAGGCCTCACATACGACAATGAATGACGAGATATGGAGGATGGACTCGGATTCAAGTCATGGAAATCCAGCCCATAATAAAACATGAGCCCCCGCACAAAGGGATCCGTCGGGAAGCCTAAACCCCGAAGGAAGTGAGACACGAACACCACGTTCTCGCCGGGCTCGGGAGTGGGAATGACCTGCCCTGGAGCAGGAAGCCTATGCGAGATCTTGTCGGGTAGATACCTGGCGTCTCGCAGCTTTAGCACATCTTCTTCTGTGGTGGAGGAAGACATCCATCGGCCGTGCTGGTCGGAGCCGGACATCGTCGAAGGTCCGAAGCGCCTAAATCTGAAGCTTTGGGGTGTTAGAACTCGAAGCGCGAGGCGAACTCGATGGAGGGTGTAAAAAGAAGAGGGCCTTGGTCTCATTATAAAGAGGTTGAATACCAAGAGCCCTCCCTGTGGTCGATTAGGACTCGCCTTTGATAGAGGAGGCATGCCGACGGGCACGGTTGGGTTACCCACATCCGTATTGATGGGAATCCCGGAATAAGGGGGCACGATCTATGCTTTGATAAGACGTGCCAAGGAAACCGCCTCGCTAAACGCGCTGAGGTGGAACAGTAAAAAAACAATTCATATAAAGACCTGGCCGCGGTGTGATGTCACGCCGCGGAATACGTCAGCAGATCTGTGCAAAAGTTATTCTCTCTACGGTGGTATGTGGAACTTGTTTTGCAGAGCCGGACACTGTCCTTGTGTTCAGAACCTTCTATGAAGTATTCGGAGGAGGAACCCGCCTTGCAATGCCGAAGACAATATGCGCGCCGGACTCGTCATCATTGAAGCCTGGTTCAGGGGCTCTTGAGGAGTCCTGGACTAGGGGTGTCCGGATAGCGAACTATCATCACGGCGGACTCCAAGACTATGAAGATACAAGATTGAAGACTTCGTCCCCATGTCCGGATGGGACTTTCCTTGGCGTGGAAGGCAAGCATGGCGTCTGGATATGTAGATCTCCTACCATTGTAACCGACTGTGTAACCCTAACCTATTCGGTGTCTATATAAACCGGAGGGTTTTAGTCCAGAGGACGAACAACAATCATACCATAGGCTAGCTTCTAGGGTTTAGCCTCCTTGATCTCGTGGTAGATCTACTCTTGTACTACCCATATCATCAATATTAATCAAGCAGAGTAGGGTATTACCTCCATCGAGAGGGCCCGAACCTGGGTAAAAACATCGTGTCCCTTGTCTCCTGTTACCATCCGCCTAGACGCACAGTTTGGGACCCCCTACCCGAGATCCGCCGGTTTTGACACCGACAGCGGGCAGGTCTCGGGGAAGCCGGAGGGAGTCGGGCGGAGTGGATCGACGGCGGCGAGCTCGGGGCACCGAGGTCGAAGACGAGGTCGGGGCGGAGCTGCGAGGTGATGTTTACTACGCAACCTTCTTCTTGTAGACGTTGTTGGGCCTCTAAGTGCACAGGTTTGTAGGACAGTAGCAAATTTCCCTCAAGTGGATGACCTAAGGTTTATCAATCCGTAGGAGGCGTAGGATGAAGATGGTCTCTCTCAAGCAACCCTGCAACCAAATAACAAAGAGTCTCTTGTGTCCCCAACACACCCAATACAATGGTAAATTGTATAGGTGCACTAGTTCGGCGAAGAGATGGTGATACAAGTGCAATATGGATGGTAGATATATGTTTTTTTAATCTGAAATAATAAAAACAGCAAGGTAACAAGTGGTAAAAGTGAGCGTAAACGGTATGGCAATGATAGGAAACAAGGCCTAGGGTTCATACTTTCACTAGTGCAAGTTTTCTCAACAATAATAACATAGATAGATCATATAACAATCCCTCAACATGCAACAAAGATTCACTCCAAAGCCACTAATAGCGGAGAACAAACGTAGAGATTATGGTAGGGTACGAAACCACCTCAAAGTTATCCTCTCTGTTCTATCTATTTAGTTAGTGAATATTTGCAACCCAGCGAACATTTTTGTTTTACTGCTTGGAGAAATAATTTATTTGACTTTATTTTAAAATCCAATTTGAATTGGTTTTGAATCTAAGTGAGATTAGCAACAGTAACAGTGGTGACTTGGCATCATTAGTAAGGGATTAATGTAGCTTGATTATCCAGGCGTTACAAGGGATCCATCACCGGTGGCCATCTTCATCATCCCGGCGCTCTCCATGATGAGGAGGGAGTAGTTCACCCTTGGGGTTGAGGGTATGTACCAGTAGCTATGTGTTTGATCTCTCTCTCTCTCTCTCTCTTTCTCGTGTTCTTGATTTGGTGCAAGGGGTACGTCGGTGGAGCTTTCGGGGCTCCACGAGGCAGGGGGCGCGCCCTAGGGGGTGGGCGCGCCCCCCACCATCGTGGCCAGCTCCCGTATCTTTTGACGTAGAGTCCAAGTCTATCCGGTGGCAAAAGAAAGTTCACCCCTACAAAATCATATAGTTAGGCTATGCTTCATTTTCGTCACATAAAGGTGTTCCCAACTTCTATACCCCCGATTACAAGCCAAGCAAGTGTTTCATACTTAAATAATCTCAAACTTTTTCAACCTTCACGCAATACATGAGCGTGATCCATGGATATAGCACTATGGGTGGAATAGAATATAATGATGGGGATTGTGTGGAGAAGACAAAAAAGGAGAAAGTCTCACATTGACGAGGATATCAACGGGCTCTGGAGATGCCCATCAATTGATGTCAACATGAGGAGTAGGGATTGCCATGCAACATATGCACTAGAGCTATAAATGAATGCTCAACAAAAGAAAACTAGTGGGTGTGCATCCAACTTGCTTGCTCACGAAAACCTAGGGCATTTGAGGAAGTCCCGTAGGAATATGCAAGCCAAGTTCTATAATGAAAAATTCCCACTAGTATAAAAAGACAACTTATGAGACTCACTATATGAAAAACATGGTGCTACTTTGAAGCACAATATATGAGACTCACTAAATGAAGAACTAGGGGCTACTTTGAAGCACAATATATGAGACTCACTACATGAAGAACAAGGTGCTACTTTGAAGCACAAGTGTGGAAAAAGAGATAGTAACATTGCCCTTTTTATTTATTTTCTTTTTTTGGGCCTTTCTTTTTTCTTTCTTTTTGGCCTTTCTCTTTTTTTGGGCAATGCTCTAATAATGATGATCATCACACTTCTATTGATTACAACATAAGGATTACAACTCGAAACTAGAACAATATATGACTCTATATGAATGCCTCCGGCGGTGTACCGGGATGGTGCAATGAATCAAGAGTGACATGTATGAAAAATAATGCATGGTGGCTTTGCCACAAATACGATGTCAACTACATGATCATGCAATGGCAATATGACAAAATTAAAGTATGTCATGATGATGATGAACGGAACGGTGGAATGTTGCATGGCAATATATCTCGGAATGGCTATGGAAATGCCATAATAGGTAGGTATGGTGGCTGTTTTGAGGAAGATATAAGGAGGTTTATGTGTGATAGAGCGTATCATATCACGGGGTTTCGATGCATCGGCGAAGTTTGCAACAACTCTCTAGGTGAGAAAGGGCAATGCACGGCACCGAAGAGGCTAGCAAAGCCGGAAAGGTAAAAGTGCGTATAATCCATGGACTCAATATTAGTCAAAAGAACTCATATACTTATTGCAAAAATTTATAAGTCATCAAAAATCAAGTACTACGCGCATGCTCCTAGGGGGATAGATTGGTAGGACAAGACCATCCCTCGTCCCCAACCGCCACTCATAAGGATGCACAAGCCAGGTACACTTCATGTTTCAAATTTGTTACACCACTTTAACCATACGTGCATGCTACGGGATTTGCTAACTTCGACACAAGCATTCTTTAAATTCATAATCACCCAACTATCATGACTTTAATATTACCACCTCCATATCTCAAAACAATTATCAAGTATCAAACTTTTCTTAGTATTCAACGCACTCAAAAGAAAGTTTCACATATCTTGAATACCAAGTATAGTAATTTTAAGGAAATTACCATGCTATTAACGAATCTCAAAATAATCTAAGTGAAGCATGAGAGATCAATAGTTTCTACAAAATAAAACCACCGCCGTGCTCTAAAAGATATAAGTGAAGTACTAGAGCAAATGACAAACTACTCCGAAAGATATAAGTGAAGATCAATGAGTAGTCGAATAATTATACAACTATGTGAAGACTCTCCATTATATAATTTCAGATCTTGGTATTTTATTCAAACAGCAAGCAAAGCTAAATAAAATGACATTGCAAGGATAGCACAACTCATGTGAAGAAGCAAAAACTTAGGCTCAACCGATACTAACCGATAGTTGTTGAAGAAGAAAGGTGGGATGCCTATCGGGGCATCCCCAAGCTTAGATGCTTGAGACTTCTTGAAATATTATCTTGGGGTGCCTTGGGCATCCCCAAGCTTGAACTTTTGTGTCTCCATAATTCCTCTCATATCATGGTTTCTCTACTTATCAAAAGCTTCATTCACAACAAACACAACACGAACTCGTGAGATAGGTTAGTATAAACCAATGAAAAACCTTATAATTTTCTACTGTAACAAATCACTAACATTATTATTCAACATTGCATACTAAATGCCTCTGAATATTTGATACTCCTATCCTTAAATAGAATCATTAAGCAAGCAAACATATGCAAACAATGCAAACATAACAGCAATCTGCCAAAACAGTACAGTCTATAAAGAATGCAAGAGTATCAATACTTCCCTAACTCCAAAAATTATGAACTAAAATTCCCACTGTAGTAAATTTATCAGAGCTCATTATGCAAAAAGTTTCAACATTATACCACTCCCTGAATTTTCTAGGTAATTTTTGCAACAGCGGTAAACTTTCTGTTTTCAAACAGCAACATGTATAGTAGCAAAATAAGCATGGCAAAGGCTATCCTTGACTTTTTTATTGAAACTAAAGATGCAAAACATTAATATAATTAACATCAATCAAATACTAACAAAATAAAATGATGCTCCAAGCAAAACACATATCATGTGGTGAATAAAAATTTAGCTCCAAGTAAAGTTACCGATGAACGAAGATGAAAGAGGGCATGCCTACCGGGGCATCCCCAAGCTTAGGCTCTTGGTTGTCCTTGAATATTACCTTGGGGTGCCATGGTAATACCAAAGCTTAGGCTCTTACCACTCCTTATTCCATAGTCCATCGAATCTTTACCCAAAACTTGAAAACTTCACAACACAAAACTTAACAGAAAACTCGTAAGCTCCGTTAGCGAAAGAAAACAAAACACCACTTCATGGTACTGTAATGAACTCATTATTTATTTATATTGGTGTTAAACCTACTGTATTCAAACTTCTCTATGGTTTATAAACTATTTTACTAGCCATAGATTCATCCAAATAAGCAAACAACACAATGAAAACAGAATCTGTCAAAAACAGAACAGTCTGTAGTAATCTGTAACTAAAGCAAACTTATGGAACTCCAAAAATTCTAAAATAAATTGGTGGACCTGAGGAATTTGTCTAGTAATAATCTTAAAAAATAATCAACTAAATAGCACTCTCCAGTAAAAAGTTGAAGCTAATCTCGTGAGCGCTAAAGTTTCTGTTTTTTACAGCATGATCATAAAGACTTCACCCAAGTCTTCCCAAAAGGTTCTACTTGGCACAAACACTAATTAAAACATGAAACCACATCTAAACAGAAGATAGATGTATTATTTATTCGTAAACATAACCAAAAAGCAAGAAACTAAAATAAAATTGGGTTGCCTCCCAACAAGCACTATCGTTTAAAGCCCCTAGCTAGGCATGATGATTTCAATGATGCTCACATAAGAGATAAGAATTGAAACATAAAGAGAGCATCATGAAGAATATGACTATCACATTTAAGTCTAACCCACTTCCTATGCATAGGGATTTTGTGAGAAAACAACTTATGGGAACAATAATCAACTAGCATAGGAGGGTAAAACAAGCATAACTTCAAAACTTTAAGCACATAGAGAGGAAACTTGATATTATTACAATTCCTACAAGCATATGTTCCTCCCTAATAATAATTTTCAGTAGCATCATGTGCATTCAACAATATAACCAGCACCTAAAGCATTATTTTCATGATCTACTTGCATAGAAATTTTATTACTCTCCACATAAGCAAAATTCTTTCCATCAACAATAGTGGGAGCAAACTCAACAAAATAACTATCATGTGATTGAAAATTAAGATCAAGATGACAAGTTTCATGGTTATCATTATTCTTTAAAGCATACGTGTCATCACAATAATCATCATAGATAGGAGGCATGCTTTCATCATAGTAAATTTGCTCATCAAAGCTTGGGGACAAAAAATATCATCTTCATCAAACATAGCTTCCCCAAGCTTGTGGCTTTGCATATCATTAGCATCATGGATATTCAAGGAATTCATACTAACAACATTGCAATCATGCTCATCATATAAATATTTAGTGCCAAACATTCTATGTAATTCTTCTTCTAACACTTTGGCACAATTTTCCTTCCCATCATACTCACGAAAGATATTAAAAAGATGAAGCGTATGAGGTAAACTCAATTCCATTTTTTGGTAGTTTTATTTTATAAACTAAACTAGTGCTAAAACAAGAAACAAAAAGATTCGATTGCAAGATCTAAAGATATACCTTCAAGCACAAACCTCCCCGACAACGGCGCCAGAAAAGAGCTTAGTTGACGGGGTGTGAGTGCCTCTTACCTAGCCTCCCTGGCGACGGCGCCAGAAAAGAGCTTGATGTCTACTACGCAACCTTCTTCTTGTAGACGTTATTGGGCCTGGAAGTGCACAGGTTTGTAGCACAGTAGCAAATTTCCCTCAAGTGGATGACCTAAGGTTTATCAATCCGTAGGAGGCGTAGGATGAAGATGGTCTCTCTCTCAAGCAACCCTGCAACCAAATAACAAAGAGTCTCTTGTGTCCCCAACACACCCAATACAATGGTAAATTGTATAGGTGCACTAGTTCGGCGAAGAGATGGTGATACAAGTGCAATATGGATGGTAGATATAGGTTTTTCTAATCTGAAATAATAAAAACAGCAAGGTAACAAGTGGTAAAAGTGAGCGTAAACGGTATTGCAATGATAGGAAACAAGGCATAGGGTTCATACTTTCACTAGTGCAAGTTCTCTCAACAATAATAACATAGATAGATCATATAACAATCCCTCAACATGCAACAAAGAGTCACTCCAAAGCCACTAATAGCGGAGAACAAACGTAGAGATTATGGTAGGGTACGAAACCACCTCAAAGTTATCCTTTCTGTTCTATCTATTTAGTTAGTGAATATTTGCAACCCAGCGAACATTTTTGTTTTACTGCTTGGAGAAATAATTTATTTGACTTTATTTTAAAATCCAATTTGAATTGGTTTTGGATCTAAGTGAGATTAGCAACAGTAACAGTGGTGACTTGGCATCATTAGTAAGGGATTACTGTAGCTTGATTATCCGAGCGTTACAAGGGATCCATCACCGGTGGCCATCTTCATCATCCGGCGCTCTCCATGATGAGGAGGGAGTAGTTCACCCTTGGGGTTGAGGGTATGTACCAGTAGCTATGTGTTTGATCTCTCTCTCTCTCTCTCTTTCTCGTGTTCTTGATTTGGCACGATCTTGATGTACTGCGAGCTTTGCTACTATAGTTGGATCTTATGATGTTTCTCCCCCTCTACCTTCTTGTAATGGATTGAGTTTTCCCTTTGAAGTTATCTTATCGGATTGAGTCTAAGGATTTGAGAACACTTGATGTATGTCTTGTGTGGGATACCTGTGGTGACAATGGGGTATTCTATTGATTCACTTGATGTATGTTTTGGTGATCAACTTGCGGGTTCCGTGACCTTGGGAATCTATGCATAGGGGTTGGCACACGTTTTCGTCTTGACTCTCCGGTAGAAACTTTGGGGCACTCTTTGAAGTTCTTTGTGTTGGTTTGAATAGACGAATCTGAGATTGTGTGGTGCATATCATATAATCATACCCTCGGATACTTGTGGTGACATTGGAGTATCTAGGTGACATTAGGGTTTAGGTTGATTTGTGTCTTAAGGTGTTATTTTACTACGAACTCTAGGGCTGTTTGTGACACTTATAGGAATAGCCCAATGGATTGATCGGAAAGAATAACTTTGAGGTGGTTTTGTACCCTACAATAATCTCTTCGTTCGTTCTCCGCTATTAGTGACTTTGGAGTGACTCTTTGTTGCATGTTGAGGGATAGTTATATGATCCAATTATGTTATCATTGTTGAGAGAACTTACACTAGTGAAAGTATGAACCCTAGGCCTTGTTTCAATGCATTGCAATACCGTTTGTGCTCACTTTTATCATTAGCTACCTTGCTGTTTTTATATTTTCAGATTACAAAAACCTATATCTACCATCCATATCGCACTTGTATCACCATCTCTTCATTAACTAGTGCACCTATACAATTTACCATTGTATTGGATGTGTTGGGGACACAAGAGACTCTTTGTTATTTGGTTGCAGGGTTGTTTGAGAGAGACCATCTTCATCCTACGCCTCTCACAGATTGATAAACCTTAGGTCATACACTTGAGGGAAATTTGGTACTATCCTACAAACCTCTGCACTTGGAGGCCCAACAACGTCTACAAGAAGAAGGTTGTGTAGTAGACATGAAGAGGCTCCTCGGATCTTCCAAACTGTTCATCGTTTTCAATCGTTGGTCTTGAAAATTGGTTAAAAAATTTCTCCTCATATCCAACTTCTTGATCGTTTAAGTGTGTCCGAAGAGTTCCTATGCTCGGCTTTACTTTCGACGAGTACCTCGTCATTCTTGCACCGGTCCAGATGTCGGAAATCTTCCCGCGTGGTTTTATCCTTATCTGTGAAATATTCCCGCGCTTGATCTGGTCCCGCTCTGATAGCACATGCCAATCTTGTCTGTCAGCATATGTGTCGGAGAGGAGTTCTTGTCCCGACGGGAAACATAACATCCACACATGGGTAAGTGGCCCACCCATCATTACGTCTTATCAAAAAAGTAATAGTGTGCTTTAACGTAGTAATTAACCTACTGTCCCCTTGATTTTCCGTGTAAACGCATGGGAAAACTAAGGAATAATATCCCAAAGCTCGGGCGTGCCGCCACTGCTGCGCAAATAATCCCTACATAAGAGGGGTGCGGCAGCGAGGAGATTTTTTTTACACCTTCCTAGAATTATGTGGCCCCGGTCTTCCTCCTTCAGCTCTCTCAGGTCCTCCCCGTCTCTTTGTTTCCTACCCATGCTTTCCACAAATGGCAGGTCGCTGCCAAACAGAAGAGATTTCGGACTGCGGGTTCCGCCACTACCTCATCCTCGCGCACAGCCGGCATCGTCGAGGGGGAGTGGAAGCATTGCACCATAACCCAAGGCCAACTAGACCGGCTATCTCGTGTTGGTTACCTGCCACCGTCGGAGGTCGCCTACGCGCGCCCATGGCTGATCGCAATCGATCAAGATTTCATTCAAGAACGCTCTCCCGATCCTCGAGAGAATGAGCGGGTATGCTTCGTTCCATTCCTTATCAGGGGCTTGAATTTTTCCAATTCACCCTTTTCTGAGGGGATTGTTGCATTTCTATGGCTTCCAAGTGCAACACCTTCCTCCCAACTCTATCCTTCACATACCGTGTTTTTTCATTTGGACAACTATTTTTTAGAAAAAAAAATTATTGAATTATTATACACACACTTAATATATCTCATTTGGCATTTGCTAGCGACTCTGTTCCATCCTTCAAGCAATTGTTTGAAACACAATATTTTGAAAATATCTATTTTCATATGTGTAGCTTATGCACATGCCTTACGCATGTATTTTCTTTTCATGATATTAAAATATGAGATGAATCACATGATTGTAAAATATACAACTAATTAATGATAGATAGATTATTCGTTCCATAACATGATATGGTGTGGTTAATATTCATGTCAACTCGAAAATATTAATCAAGTTAATTGGAGTTATTTTTACGAAATGTTATTTTACTGTAATTTCATGTAAACTTTGTCCTTCAAAGTTTGTTGATATTCACGCAATCCTTTGCAAAACTCATAATCAATAATATTGTGTTGTTACATATCATATGTTAGTCGCATTTTTGACTAAATGGCAATAGATAAATTATGTCTTTATTGTATGTTCACTATGCAGATGTCATATTGGGGATGATTTTATTGCTTAAAAGAATAACACACTCTTATGGCATATTAATTATGTGCAGTTTTAGCTTTGTTATGACAGATCAAAGAGTGTAGGATATACATGTTCTGGTCTTGAAGCTTTACTCGCATGCACTTGGTAAAATTATAGTTGTGTTGTAGAATGCATGAGCTAACACAAAACCATAAATGAATATACATTATCTTGATTAATATATTACGAGATCTAACTTTACAAAGCTCAATTCCATTCAATAGCATATGAAAATCTTTATATATTTCTCTCTCGCTTCATGCTTCTCTAACATGACAACGTTCAATGGCATAAATTTTTGTCTTACTACTATATCTACAAATCTAGAAGTTAATGTCCCTCCCATGTTACTTATTAGATAGTGTTGGCCATCATGTTACGTTAGTGTTAGAGGCGGTAGTTTAATATTTTATATTCATCATTCATTTTTGCATGTGCATTCGAATTGCACTATGGTTATGTTTATTCAAATGAAGAATTCTAGGGCAGACACGTTTAAACATGCAACATAATTAATAGGAGGAAACAACTTTCCTGCTTGAAATTTAAAAGAAAAGTGGGTATAGTTTATATTCACACGAAACAACTTCATACTCGATGTTGGTAGGAAAATGTATTTTTGTAGCTAGACATAATTCCTTGATCACTCTCCCGAAAAAGAGATATATCACTTCCCATCGGTTAGCAGTGACCAGGTACTTCCTTTGAGCAATCATACAAAGTGCTGATATTTTTTCACTGTGAGTTTAATTTTATTTGTGTACCTTGATTTAGCTTTTGCAAATTTCTTGCATGATACAACTATTTGTGATATAAATAATAGCTTTTGCAACTGTCTTTCATGATATAACTATTTGTGATATCAATAATACCAAAACTATACTTTTGATTTACGGGATGTATAAAAAAGTAAATATTTATCGACAATTGTTTTGATGAAATCTCATTTTATTTTGTCAGCATTTGTGCCCACACTCAAATATTTCCCTAATCGGTAGTTAATATTTTACCACAAATGTGCATGGCAAAAAAATTCGAAAACTTTGACTTTGGAAGTCTGTTGATATTTATCATTATACTTGTATTTTTGTTACAAAAGCAGGGGCTTTATGCAAGCAACTTAAACAAAACAGAGGAGACATGTGATAAACAGAAATACTACAATCTAAGATGCCCCACATAACTACGGTCCCCAAAAGAAGTGGAACCATAATATTTGTGTATTATGTATATCTATTTAATCTTTATTGTCACGCTCTGTGAGAAAATAAAGGCAAGTTCCAAATGCATATAATATTATATGAAAATATATTATGTTTTCAGGTAAATTCCCCACCTTTACTCCAATTTTGTATCATACTATTTGACTATTTTGTGTGTGCATATTTCCAAAATTAAATGGGAAACAAGGAATAAATATACATATCTCCATATGACATTAACGATCATTTTATAATGCATGAAATTATATTAAAAATTTAAAATGTTGTGTGCAAGAAAGGATCTCATCTCCACTTAGTCATGTAATGTCACCGTGCGAATTATCATCTAACTCGGGAGCTAAATCTTGATTCTATGTAATAATATATTGTCACAAACAAATGAATATATGTCCAACATTATTATCAATGAAAAAATAAATTTTATTTTCAAACACATTCACCATGGTAAAGATGACACCTCGCAGTAAATTCGATACCACAAAGATGAGATAGCGGTGAGAGAAAACTATACAAGTAGGTAAATTATAATTAAGCTTTAGAGAGTTCATCAATATATTATATCTTAAAAGTACGTGACTGGCTAACCTGTGGCCGCATGCATCGCCTAGATGCAGAGGCCGGGGGTCATCCTCCTTTTCTAAAAAAAACATGACTGGCTAACCAGAAAAAAGATAAATAAGCTATAAAATTCCATAAATTAGAAACATCTGATCATCAATTAAATAAATTAGCCGATCACAAACGATGGATCTCCAAATAGACTATTCCCATTAGAGTTCAAAATAATTACCCACCTATATCCTAGATTATTCAGGTGGGCAACATCTCTATTTCTTGATTTCTTGCAAACATTGTTTGCCCCCTAAAGAAAATTCAGTCATGATGTGTAGCAACTCCAGATGTTACTAAGTTACTCGAGAGCATAGGAATTGTTACATCCATAAAACATTTTGGTGGAGCATAACTTGGATGCAAGGAAAATATTAAAAATTGAAATATTATGTTAATCCAACAACTAACTCACTTCCTTCACCATGAGAATATGTGAGGCTAAACACTCTGACACATAATATTGTAATATCTTTAGTGTTTTTCATAGTCATTTTTCGGGAAAAAAAGGTGATTTCAAAGTTAATCTATAATCTATGATGCGAGGAATCATAAATAAAACAAATGTTTTTTTGGAAATAAATAATAGATATTTAAGGTATTGCCCACACATCTGCGCGGGCCACTTTGGTAGTTATCTTGTAAAAGAAAAATAGTATCATCAGCATATTACAACATATTAACCCCTTTATCAAGATTTTCTCAAGGACCCCTTCCACAAAATCATCTTGTTTTGCTTTGTCCATCATAATGACTAAAGCACCAGCTGCTAAATCAAAGAGCACCCCCTGTCTTAGGCCTTTGTGGAGTTTGAAGTATGGCCATATAGTGTCATTGACTTTGATACCTACATGCCCCATAGTTTTCATAATCCAATCACACCATTTATCAGCTTTTTTTTTTAGTTTTAGCATTTGATAGAAAAATGGCCATTTAATTCGGTCATGTTGTTTTTCAAAATCCACTTTAAACAGAAGAGCATTCTATTTTTTGTGACAGATAGGGTTTAGAGCTTCATGTAGCACCGCTACTCTCTCCATTATATATCTTCCTTTTATGAAGGCAGACTGGTCAGGAGAAATAATAGGATTGACCACTTTACCAAGCTTGTGCATCAGAACATTTGTAATAATTTTGAAGCTGGTATTAAGTAAACAAATTGACCTGAATTTCTGAATCGGTTTAGCATCTTTAGATTTAGGCACCAAAGTAATTATCCCATAGTTTAGCCTATTAATATCTAGGTCTCCTCTATGGAAATCATCTAAAAGTTTTCAAAAATCTCATTTAACTACATCCCAAAAATGTTGATAAAAGTACGTTGACAGATCAACAAGTCCAGGGCTCTTGCTTTTTTTCATCTCGAAGACCACAGAATATTGTCCATCCATAGTAAAAGGCTATGTTAATTTATATGCCTCTAAGCCAGAAATTTCATTAGCATTTTGAATATTCAGAGAATAGTTGTCTCCACAATATTGTGAAATAACTTTTTTAATAAAAAAATATGATGTATTTGAGAAGATTGTCCTCTCCTTCAATTATTCCTTCTTCCTGCTCTAGGGAAATAATTCTATTTTCCTCTTCCTTTGGTTAACTTTGGCATGATAGTATCTAGTGTTACAATCTCCTTTCTTAATTTCTTTTACTTGTATCTTTGTAATCATTTCAATTCTGAGATTTGTATGCATATTTTGCCATGAGCAGTCAGCCCGACCGTTTGGACCGAGTTTACTAGGTCCGAGTGGGTGACAGTTTTCTATCCGAGCAGTGACCGGACATATCACCCGAACGTTTGAGGCCGATCCGAGGGCTCCGGTTGTAGATGCACTTAATTAAATTACCGTGCGCCGAACATAAGCATAGGTGCTTGCGACGGAATCCTCCAGAGTTGGCCGGCCGGGGCCGTACCCGCGTGTCTGATGGTTCAACTTCAAGCGGTAGCTAGCGTCAGACTTGGCCAAGCAGATGGTACCATACGGCCACAGCCATTACCTCGCGCCGCGAACCGTACAAGGCGTGAAACGAAGCTTTCGGCGGTCAGCTCCGTGCACAACGACCATCCAAGGAAAAAGGTGGCCCGGACGAACGAACGAACGAGGCGCCACGCCGCTGCCGACCAAGAGCGGCAGTCGGCCACTCACCGAAGAACGAATCCATCCAACAGGGCCGCACCAAAAACAATTTACTTGCCTCGAAGTGGTTGGATCCGATCTCTCGCAGTCACCACGCGGCCCGCCCGGCCCACTCACTGAGAACGCTGCTAGCTTAGCTGACACAGAAAAGATATATTTACTCTAGAGCTAGGTGCCGCTGACGTATCGGCTTTCAATTGGCCCCGGTCGACACACAGGGCCAGTTGTGAGACTGTTGACGATGATGATGCCGACGCTGTAAAAGAAAAAGAAATTCGTTAAGCATCTGCTCTCTGAGGAACAATTTACGGCGGGCGGCCGCGTGCGAGATTCGCACCGTCACGTGCGCCTTTCGCTCCCCTCCACTCCTCCTATGCCATGCCCGGCCTGGGTCTGGGGGGCAAAATGCACACAAATGACCTTGAGACAAAACTCATTCACAAAATAAACTGTGGATGAAACTTATTCACCCAGTTGACTCTTTTGTGTAGCGCCCGACACGTCGGCGCTACACCAAATTATATAGCGCCTAACTCATAGGCGCTGCATTTCTGTCCAGCATGGCATCTCAGGACCCACACTTGATTGTGCAACGCCTAACAAATAGGCGTCATACTCCAATGTGCAACGCCTAACCCAAAGACGCTATACATGAACTTAGTAAATGTAGCGGACAGAAAGTTTTCATAGTAAGCAGCAAGTACCAAGGCTGCACTTCACAATCTGGCGCGAACGCTAGGCGTTGCACTATGAAAGCCTCCCAGCCAAGCTTCAGCTGCGCGAGGCCACACGTATACAACTAGCTGGCGAGGCTACACATAAACAACTCTGAATGTTCATGCTTGGAGGTTGCGTTGGGCGCCGGGACTAGGTACGAGTACTAGAACTTAATTCGTAGCAAATGACAAAGTGCTAATTGTGCGACTCTTCCCGTACGTACATGGTGGGACTGGGTTAATGGTTTTCTTCCGGTGCCGCACGTCAGTGTTTCGATCAGTGCCTCATATTTATTGCACATATTTTTCTTGAGTTTTCTCCCGATAAAAAGATGGATAACAAAACAAACATGTCCCGATAATATTCCTTGTGCATCAGCAGAACACACAAAAATATTTTAATTGCACAATTAGCGAGTTGGATCAAGAATTTCGTAACCAATATTTCCACGCCAAAAATCAACATGTTATCGGATGATAACCCGCGGCCGGTACCGCCAACGGGCGGAGCGTTAGGGCGAGGGTGCCGCGGAGGAAGAGGATGGTGGCGCTGGCTCGTCGGAGGAGGCGTCCTCCATTTGCATCGTCTTCTTCGCTTCGCCGATCGGCAAGAATGGCGACCATGGCCTTCTTCGCTCCAATGTCAACCCGCACTGCAGAGCTTTGGCGGCGGCGGGATGCATGGCGAGGAGTGGTGCGGTGAGGATGGTCATTGCTATGGTTGGCGCCGGTTTATATAGCACGGTGGGCGCGGAGGCAGACGGTGGCGCCGAAGGAGACGTCTCGGCAACCGCGTGCTATCAATGCGGGCGGCAGACGGATGGACAGGTGGACATCATGTCGTTTGAACACGCGGTAGTCACCAGCACCGGGAAGCGGCCGTGGGCGGCGCTCTCTCGACCGACGCGCCGCTTCAATGTCGGCGCCAGTGAGCGGTCGCGTCCGCTCTGCCCAGCATGAATTGGGCGTTGACGCTTTGGAGCGATCTTGACGGCAGCGGGAGGAGGGAGGAATTTTTGGTGGGTCAGAATGGTCAGAAGCGGGCTTGGGATCGGTCTGACTCCGACAAACCTCTTCCACTTTTATCCCTGTTTTACGAGAGAAATCATCTTGGGTCTACCCCATGGATCGATACAAGTCAGAATTGTATGTATTCCGTGGTCCGGACTATACGGTCCAAGGAGATTTACGAATTGCCGTTGGAGTTGACTTGTGGGCGTATGGTACGTGCGGACCGCACGCTTGTGGATCCATGCAGCAGTAGCACTGTCTACTCTCTCCGGCCTTCTTAAACTAATGGTGGATAATGGAAAAGGTGACTAACGATCTGCAATTCTTTACTAGTGTCGGGTGGTTGCATGCACGCATTCATGCAATAATGCTTGCAGGCTTTCATGCTGACGCACACGAATCACATCAATCTATCTATCGCTTCATCGCAGAGGTAAGTACGGCCGAGACGTCTACGGACTAAGTTTTTATCCATGTGTAGCGCCTTTGCATTAGGTGTCACACATTACAGCATAACGCCTAGCTATTAGGCGTTGCATAATCAAAGATGGGTCCTGGTCAGATACCGGGGTGCCACGTTGGACAGAAATGCAACGCTTGTGAGTTAGGCGCGGTAGCGCCGAACAAAAGGGTCAGCTGGGTGAATAAGTTTCATCCACAGTTTATTTTGTGAATTAGTTTTGTCTCAAGGTCATTTGTGTGCATTTTGCCGGTCTAGGGTTCGGTTGGACACACCCTAGTCGTGTCACTTTGTGCGCGCCAGCCAGCCAGCGTGCGTGCGTGCCCTCCCACTTATCATACCATTTGTTTTGATCGATCGATTTCACCACCAGAGGGCCGGGCAGGGGCAGGGGCAGGGGCAGGGCATCATCATCGTGCTCGCCCAAACACAGACAAGATTGGAAATCACATGCGAGCCTGGAGCCTCGAGCTACCAGCTTTGCTCAATCTCACTAGTTACTTTTGCAGAATTGCTTTCAAAGAAAAACACTGCTGCTCGTTGCTGTTTGCTGCTGCTGTTGTTTCCTCTTGTTCTAGAATCTAGGCTATGAACCCTGCACTGACTGCATTACAAGAAAATGAAGAAAAAAAATCTATGGAAAAGCAAAAAAAAAAAAGGCTATGAAAAAAGAGAGAGAAGGAAGGAAAACAAAATAACTGCACCTAGGATTAGTTTCTAAGGAACTCGAGAGCTGAGCTGACTGAGAAACACGGAGAGTGTAGCAAGCAAGCAGGCATACAGGTCTCTGGAAAAAGGTAAATTAAAATCCGGAGAAACAACAACTCCTAGGAAAAAAGTTTTAGCTGGGCTGGGCTGGCTGGCTCTTCTTCTTGCTGAATTATTGCTGCTGGGGCTAACGAAACGATCCTCCTCCTAGGCGAGCTGGGCGGCGCTGGCTAAGCTAGATGAGCTGCCGGTGGTCGGGGCCTATGCGGTTGCGGATGAGGAACTCGTCCGCGCCGCCGCCCAGGCGCGGCCCGTCGAACAACAGCGGGCTCGGCACCTGGAACCCCAGGCCCGGCCCCAGCTGCTGCGGCGGCGGCTGAGAATGGTGGTGCAGGAGCTGCTGGGGCGGGGTGTCCTTCTGGCGCCGCAGCTCCACCACCTTGCGGTGCGAGTTGGAGTGTTTGGACGGCACGAACGTCGGGCTCGCCGCCGGCCGGTACTCCGGCACCAGCCGCCCGGACTTGTACCGCACCCCGCACGCGTTGCACAGCGTCTTGGGCCCCAGCGGCCCCGTCCTCCACTGCGGCGTCTTGTCGGTCTCGCAGTGCAGGCACCGCCGCCCCTCGGCCGCCGCGGCCTCCGCGGCGGTCATGGCGGGCGCGGCCGGCGCCTCCTTCTTCTTGGACGACTTGGCGGGCTTCTTGTTCGGGAAGAGCGGGAACGCCGTCCCGGACTCGGACGGCGAGATGACGGCCGACGCCGGGGAGGGCGGCGAGGCCGGCGCCGGCGGGAGCACGAGCAGGCGGGAGGACCAGTTGCAGGGCGCGACGCGGGACCGCTTGCTGCGCGCCTTGCCCGGCACGGACACCTGCCCGGCGTGCGCGTCCGAGCGCCACAAGGCCGTACCGACGCCACCGACGCCGCCGCCACAGGGCTGCACCGGCGCGGCGGGCGCGCGCGGGGCCGTCTGGGACGAGGCCGAGGGGATGCCGGAGATGAGCTGCAGCTTGCGGAGGTCCTCGGTGGGGAAGTTGTCGTCGCCCATGTAGTTGGACAGCCATTCCAGCTCCGCCAACTGGTCGTACTGCAAATACACAGACAAACAGCACACGATTTTCAGCAATGGAGACGAAACGGACGCCGCGCAATTAACTGAGAGGAAATAATAATTCGTTTCCGTGTCCGGAGAACAGGAGAGCATTTAGGAGGTTGCTATTTCCGGCCGCGGGGTTCATCGGTTACTATTTATGGGAGACGTCACTCCAAAAGCTGCCTTCATTCATGGAGCGGGGTGGGGCGAGTGTTAATGGGGGGAGACGAACGCATTGACCGTTCCAGCTAGCCATGGAAATTCCTTTCGAGTAATTCGTTCGCCAAAATTTGATAAATTCGTGCGACGAAGGAATAACGCGTGAATTAATGGACATGAGAGGATAATAAAAGAGAAGAATTAAAAATTACCGGCTCGCAGAGGCCGCCGGAGAAGTCGCCGTCGGCGAGGCCGCCGGAGAGGGAGTTGCTGCAGCTGTCGACGGCGGTGACCGTGGACGAGTCGGCCGACGCGTTGCCGCCGCCCCCGGCCTCGCCGGCGCTACAGTCCGCAGCCCCGTCGGCGAACCCCGCCGCCGCCGCGGCGTCGTCCTCCTCCTCCTCCTCGTCGCACGGCAGGTCGAGGAGGTCGTCGACGAGGAAGACGTCGCCGGCGCCGGCCTCCTTCTTGACCTCCCGCAGGGCGCCGCCGCCGCCGCCGCCCGCGCACTCGGCCGCCGCCTCCATCCAAATCCAAACAAACACAACAAACCGAAACCCCACCGCCTCCTCCACGGACGAATTCTACCGATTTCCGACGGCCGTCGGCCCCGGAATTATTTTTTCTCTGGGTGGAGGCGGGCGGAAAAGACGCGAGGCGGAGAGAGAGAGTAGGGTTTAATCGGGGAGGGAGGGGGAGCGGAGTGGAGGAGAGAGAGGGGAGGGGAGGGGGAGGGGTCAAGCGGAGCTCGGCTGAACGATTCTTTAGGAGTAAATAAAGCCAGAGCCACTGGCTCTTCTGTGGAATGGCCTGCTGGCTGGGCCTGACCCTGGCGGTGGAGGCCACCCTTAAAAGCCTGTTAATTCGGGGTTTTCACGGCGGTGAGAGAGAGAAAAAGGAAACAGCTCCCCGATTTATGGTCGCGGGGAAGACGACATTTGCATGACAGCAGTAGCGCCACCATGCAGTGCAGCACCATGTGCTCGTCGCCCTAGCTCATCTATGGCAACATCGGCTTGATTGGGTTATTTTTGGTGAGCTAGAATGGGTTTTTTATGAGCGTTTTGATTGTAATTTGCTTCATGGCAAAAGGCAAATTTGCTAGCAAGCATTTAATCACTTCTTTAATTCAAAAATCCACATTTGGGGGTTTTATTGAGGATTTACGCTGTGTTGATTTTTGTACAAAATCATTCTACAAAAACCGCCGCAACTGGGGCACCATGAAGGGGAGGTCGCATTACATGATGCTCGCAACACGACAGAATAGTCGGAGTACATGTGTGTGTACCATTCGACTATGTACCTCACTCGGCTATGTAGCATGCATTACATGAGATAGAGTATTACCGGCTCATGCTTCCTCGTGGATCGCTCCTTCTTGTAGTCGCCGACATCGCCTCCCCCCCCCCCCTTCTTCTCTGTCTATCTCTTACTCGTGTCAATGTGCTCGACATAGTCAATTTCGTCGTCCCCCCTATCTTCAGTCTTAGTATCTCATGTCGTGCTGCCTCCTCGGATGGTGCTCCCTCCCTTCCACCGCCGGACAAATCAAAGCATCATCGTGCTCCTAATCATCTGGTTCTTTACGCGTCACTCACTGTGTTCGTCCACAACCCCGTTCAAGCTCGCCACCAATCTTCCCCCATCAAGGTCAAATGATATGCTCTTTGTTCTTCCCTTTCTCCTTCCCCCTTTTCATCTCTCGTCCTAGTTCGTTTTCCTCCTCCGGTGCTCATTCCCTCGCTCGTCTCCCCTTGCAACATCGGCCCCCTAAACGCCGTACTCATTCGACATGTTCGCTCCATTGAACTTAATACCGAGCATCCGACATCAAGATTATTCAAACTTTTAGTATCCACTATACCTCTTTATCAATTTTTGGTAAAAAAAAAACCCATAGACCCTAAACCCACCATGCCATACAGCACCAGGGATGGATCACTCCAGGTGGGCCCCACGAACCCCACGGAGCCATGCACACATTGTCCACGCAGCACTAGCAATCAGTGCTTTGCCGTTGAAAAAGCTTTGCGAGCCTCACGTCGTTGGCACCACCACTACACTACAGAGGCCGCCCCTAAAGCTAAAACCGACGCCCAGGATCTCGCCCACGTTGCGCCTCCGTGGAAGCCGCGCACGTCAGGCTCCCCCTCTCGTGCAACCACGTACGCACCACGTGGGCCGCCCCGCCGCTAACCGCTCCGTCGCCGTTGGATTCGCGCAGCCCACCGCGTGGCCGCCATCGGAGCGGGCCGCTGGGCTGGCGGGCTGAGGCGGGAGCGGCCCCCGGGGCCCTGCAGGGTCGTTGATCCCGAGGTGGATTGGCCTCGGGAGGCGTGACCAGTGTTTGGCGTCGGTTTTGTTTGATTGGCAGTTTTTTTCTGCCTATTTTCCAGAAAATTTTAGTATATTTATTTTTGTCGTTGGGAAGGGCGATGCACCGGCGTGTTGATAAAGCACGATCTTAACCTAATCGCGTGGATGAATCATTAGCGTGGCTAGGTACCCGTGAACAAGTGAAAACTAGTGGGGACAAAATTCCAAGGTAACCTACTTTGCTTTAACCTTTTGTACTCCGTGTAGTATGATGAGAGGAATGGGGTGAAGATACTGTGTTTACTTTATGTGGATGCGTTTTTTTGCTGGGATATACGTATTTGAGTTAAGCTTAACCTAATCTAGCAGTAAAACAAGTACACTATGTTGCTGGAGCAAATCACATACCACATACTAGAAACATCTAGTAGATTCTTCTGTGGATTGATAACACATGTCAACAAAGAGAGGTTCAAAAACACAAGAATTCATCGGAAACTCCGATGCAGCGGCATCAACAGTGTTGGTGAAGACAAGGTGTTGTCCACCATAGAGTAAGTAGTGACAGTAGACGAACCGGTCGATGTAGTCGGTCGGACGGGAGCAGTCGCATCGAGATGCTCTCCAAAAATCTCATCTCTTCTTACCCAGTGCATGTCCTCAAGAGACGCGGCTTCGGAAGCGTGCTCTCTGAAGCTATGCATGTAGTCATCAAGACGAGATCACCGGAAAAAACATCACAATAACACGATGAGCTTGGTCGATGTTTGTGTAGTTGTCTCAACATATATATTATTTTCTTTTTTCTCACTTGGATGATTTGTTGTATGGGCTTCAGTTGATGCTTTATTTATAAAGCAAAGCAAAAGTCTATTTCAAGAATAATCTAGACAAAAAAATTAAGGTTCGATGGTCGTTGGACCTTGATGTATTTTATTACATTTGGGGTGCTTCATACTTCCGACAAACTCTTATACTCCCTCCGGTCCTTTTTACTCCGCGTATTAAATTTTTGTTAAGTCAACTTTGTAAATTTTGACCAAATTTATATTAAAAAACATCAACATCTGCAATACCAGATATATATACTATGAAACTACATTTCATAGTGAACGTCAAACAATATTGATTTGGCATTATGAGTGTTGATATATTTTACTATAAATTTGGTGAAAGTAGAGATACTTTGACTTTAAACAAAACTTATACGCAGACTAAATATGACCGGAGGGAGTAATTGATACGTGTCCTTTCAAAAGATAAGATGAGAGAGAGAGAGAGAGAGAGAGAGATTGTGCCACCACACGAGCTCCGTTCCTACCTTTTTTTATTCATTAGATCCCGGCCCTAGAGGGCAAAATTGAGCAGTTTGCAAAGTCACTTGCCTTCATAAAAAGAAGGTGCAAGGCTTCTCTCTACCCTGTAGAAAATAAAAATAAAACAAAAGGGACAGTCTACATCTCCCTTCCCTTTAAAAACAGTTTGCCCGTTGTTTTTCTGGTTAACACCCAATTTTTGGAGCTCTGTTGGCGAGTTCTATTTCTGCCTCCGAAGCGCCCTTTTTTTTAATGGGATGCAAAGGAAGGGTAAGATAGTAAGGGATACGACACTAAACTAACACATAATTAATGCTTAATTTATGCAATGGCCAATTGCAAATGTGGAACTCATATGTGCATGTTTTGAAGTGTATTTTTTGTAGCAAAAAAATATTTTAAAGTTGCAAAGTCGAGATACAAATGGTCATAATTATTTACCTATTTCTCGGAGGGAAATAAGGAATAATTTTTGGATTTTTTATGTTACAATCTTTTTGAATTCGATAGTAGGTACCCTACACGGGCCAAATACTCTATCCGCACCTTCACGTGCGCCCACGGCCCAGCTATGAAGCGAGGCGTTAGGCCGGGTTTGTCCCACCGGCCACGTGAGTCCGGCGGTGTCAGGGGCCATGTGATGCGGGCTCGCACGGAGGAGCGAGCACCGGGGAATGGCACGTTGGCGCTGGTCAATGGCACGTTCTTGTCGCGCCCACCCACCCACGCCTCTTGCACGCGGCTGGTACACGATGGTACCACGACGATCCCGGCGGATAGACTAATCATCCCAAGACTCTTCGCGAGAACGATGCATCACTCGCCGTTAATTACTTCCGGCCATGCAGCTGCGCCGGCGATCCATCCCAAGAAGCCTCGAAGGACGACAGCGACGATTGAGAGCTTTGGTTCGGCCAGGAGCATCAGCCTGGGTTTATCATCTCATCTCGTGCAAGCGCCGCTTTCTCTTTTTTTGCCGTCTCTTTTTGCACCGATGGATACGTACGCCGACGAGTGGTTTACACGTCCGAAAGCAAAGCAGAGCCAGAGCACATAACCGGGCGGCCGGGCCGATCAATCGGTAGCATGGCACTGTGGGCATATGATGGTCAGCAGCGCTGCCGTGCCGTGCCGTGCCATGCGCCGAACTTATTTTCCTGCCCGAATGTGGAGCCCCGGCCAGCAGTAGGAACATGGCCTGTCCGTTACCACGCATGAGCATGATAGCCGGCTCGCACTGCTACGCCCGGGGCTCGGAGTTTACGCAGCAGGACGCGACGAAAACGGGCAAACGGCGGACGTCAACTTTCGGTGCTTCAGTGCTTCATGCTTTGTCGTCTTCTTTCTTGACGAAATCTTGACAATCTCACGTCCACATCATGGAATGGAATCTACTTCCTTTGTCTCATAATATAAAAGCGCTTTTTTAACACTAAAACACTTTTATATTATAGGCAGAGGGAGTACATGCGTACGATTTCCCAATAACAAAGCTCTTCCTTTTTTTTTGCTTTTTTGAGCGGATGAAATAGGGCTCGAGAAAAGGAAAATGAAAGCCACGGTGCACAGCCCTCGACGGCACAATGGGCAGCGGGTAGCTTTAGAACGCCGCTAAGGCCTTAAAGCAGGGGAGGCAGCAGAAGCTGAGCATATAGAGTGCTAGAGCATTACTACTACGCCAACAGAATCATATCCTCCGACTCTGCTGTCAAAGTGTTTAATTCAACATATCAGCTCAGCTAACCTCTAGATAAATTGCCAAATGCCAACAGATTGTTTCAACGCGGAAAGCATCATGGAAACGTCACACTAGGAACCTCACAAGGACGACCAACCAACAAACATCAGAAATCACTATGGTCCCTGGAAGCAAGGGCATTAAGCTGAGTAAAATGCAAGGCTGAGTCAACAAGCATTGTCCATAGCCAGAGGATGAGATCCCAGATTCCGACTGTGCTCCCTGCGGAAACAAAACCAAAACAGCATAAGCAAAATGATGATTACTGAAGGGAAATGCAGTTCCGACACACCCTAACGGCAGCGGCAATTTCCGCAAAGTCACACAAGTATGGTCCGCTATCAAAGCAAGGAGCTAAACACATGAAACACTGCAGTTTGAACTCTTACAATATATAGCACGACCACACGAGACGAGAGCATGATCAATTAATGACTGGCCAACAAGCTGGTTGAGTAGGCCAAGGAGTAAATCACTCTATGTATGGGATAAATCAACGGCAATACCTGCACTTACACGAACATTATCACAAGGAATACAAATTATGCAGGCAGCAAGAATATCTGATACGTTTTCCGGTTTCTCTGTAGCACACTGAAGAGTATTCAGGTCTCTTGTTGATTGTTGGAACGCAAGACATAATCAGGAGCAAAAAGGCCATTCTCAAAGAAGTTTGCGAGTATTTTGTGTCATGTAGCTATGTTCTACTCCCTCCATTCCTAAATATATTGAAACCTCTAAAAAGACTTATATTTAGGAACGGAGGAAGTACATATTTGCAAACCTTAGAAACAGCATCCATGTTACCTAATCCCCCATCTATCAGTTTGCTTACTTTGCCCAATACTAGTTTCAAAGACCACAACCTAATTTTGTCTTATAAATATCTCTTCGATGCCAATTTCCACATAAACGAATCAAAGAAAAGTATTTTCCAGTGCCTAGACATCATAAGCAACTATCTGGTTGACTGCAGACAAGTAAATCTCTTTGTCTGCGATAATACTATTTCTAGTATTTTACGTTTTTAAACACAGTTCATCTCCCAATGAAAGCAGTGACCCCTTATATTATAGAATAAGAATAAATAATAGCCTGTTGCAATATGAATTTACAGAGAGGAAACAGGACAGTTAAACATCAACAGAAAGCAGTAAAAGAAATGTTGGCATCCCCCCCCCCCCCCCCACACACACCCACACACACACACAAAACATTGTAAACAAGAAAACCCAAAAGAAATGAACTAATTTCAAAATTCAACAAACAAAGAAATGAAACAACGTTCTTTCATGAAACAGATTTATCAATGCTTGTATCATGGTGTACTGATATAGCTTATAGGTCAAACAGGCTCAATGTAAAATTGACCAAATCATAACACACACGACATGCAATGATTTTCACAGCATTGACGATTTAGTACCAGGGTGCTACGAAGTAGCTACAATTCCACAATACAATATATTACAATGTCAATTTGGTGTAATTACTAATGTTTAGCATGTGATTCATTGATGGCAACCAAATATCTTAACACTGCGTATAGTAAATATAAATTCACTCTCAAGTGGAAAAACAATAGATAGGGCAGTGGATAAGCCCCAGCGACCAAAATAGTAAGTTATTAAACTTATGTAAGGACCAACTTCAAATCATAAGTTAGAGTGAGATTAACAATGCACCTTTATGACCTTTATGATCAATATACCAAAGTGGGCGATGGTTCCCTCATCCCCTTTGCCTCACTTCCACCTCCACCGAGGTCCTGTAGATCATATCTGCCCACAGCATCAAGCACATTTGAATCACTTACAACCCAGGGTTTAAATGTAACTCGTTACTAGACTCTAACCCGGGGGGGAAAATCAACCAAGAAACAGTGAGAAAAAGGCACAGATCACAAACTCACAATAACTTATCTGCTAAATACTGTCGGTGTAAAACACTCAATGGTTTTGCAAGTTTTTGCAAAAAGAAAGTAGTCTTAGTAACTTCAAAAGCTGTATTTTTTTGCATTAAAAGCTCCAAACAGAGCCTAACATTATAATAAATACGGTAATTTCTAATTTGGATGTAATCAAGATAGTTTTTACTATCTACTCCCTCTGTAAAGAAATATAAGAGCGTTTGGATTACTAAAGTAGTGTTCAAAATGCTCTTATAATTCTTTATGGAGGGAGTAATATGTAAATCAGCATGTAGTTTCCCCAATACGGTAATTTCTAATTTGGGTGTAATCAGCATGTAATACAAGCCAAAATTTACATAACTAAATCATCAATCATGCGAAGCCTGCAACTTAAGAGCTAACTTTTTGCTCCATAACTTCCACAAGCTGTCCGTCGTGCCTCTTCTCGCTTTGGCACAGGTCTTCCAATGGTTTCACCAGACCACATTCTTCTTGAAACAGGAACGACAGAAGCATTGGGTCATACTCCTCCGCATGCTGCTCTTCTTCTTCTGAAGTCCTTGTTGTACCCTTCATCTGATGAACCGCTTCCTTTAGTTCCCTGCGCAGATCTCTATGTTTCTTGCTCTCCTCCCTTCTCCTCCGGAGGCGCTCTAGCTTCACCTCCTCAGTCTCATGTCTTTGGAGCATGAACTCCTTCTCCTGTTGGCACACCAGCTCCTCACTTCCCCGATGGCCTTGTTTCTCAGGCTCACTATTTTTCTCTTGCTCCTCTTGTAAATACAGTTGGTAAAGTTTCTTGATCAGATTCTTGACGGGGGCATTGATGTCTATGAAATCAAGACCAGCTGGGGCGTACAGTGGAATCTCCTCAAAGTTTTCAGAGACATGGAAGTACTGCTCGGTAAATCTCAGGGGCATTGCGGCAGACGGGACGTGCAACACAAAGAGGATATCATCGAGCTTAACACCAAGTCCATGGACATAGGACATGACGGAAATCCCATCACCGCCGGGCAGCCTCTTGATGACGGCCACCTCCCTGAGAGGCAGGGAGGAGCCTTCCTCGTAGATGCCCTCCTTGGGGCGCGGCCACCCGCTGTACGTGACGTCGATGAAGGAGGAGAGGGCGCCCGGCTGCCCGCCTTGCCCTGCCTGCTCTACGCGAAACCCCTCGGCTCCCGTGCCCAGGCGCGCGACGCGCAGAGGATTGTGCACGCTCGGTCCCGTGGGTAGCGGGGATACTTCTTCATCGTCCACGATATCCGGGCCGTCTCGGCGGACGCCATCATGTTGATGAGGAAGAAGGGCTGCTTGGGGTCTACTCTTGGGCCGCTCCTCTTCTCGGTGAAAGAGTACTGGGGTTTGGGGGGCCACCCCCACTCCCTCAGCTGGGTGTCCTCCGATGGTTCGGCGAAGGAGGCGAGTAGCTGCTCCAGCAGGGTGGCGTAGACCGCCTCTCGGGCCTTCAGCCCTGTTTTCATGGCCGCCGAGAGGACCGCGTCGGCTGGTATCCCGCTCTGCGCGAGGGCGTGGCAGGCCAGATCGGCGTTGTTGTTGACGTGGTTAGCGGCGAGGGAGAGGATCTGCTCCACCTCCATGCCGGCCTCTGTCCCGCTCCGAACGGCGAGAGAGAGGGCCTCCATCTTCTTCTCGTCTGTTCGATCGGCGTTCATGGGGGCGAAGCACAAGCCGGCGTGGGGCTTGGCCTTGCTCTGCGCGACGTGTTCGTCCATGTCTCTGGCGACAGGAGCTTCGCCGCCGAGGAGCGTGAAATATAAAGATCGGGGCAATTTTCCGGCTGCGAGTCTGCGACGGATAGAGAGGCGAGGGATAATCGGGCACGTTTATGCAATCTCTCGCCTCCTGCGAGGCGGAGGCGGACCGGGAGCTCGCCCACGGCGTGTGGGATGGGCCGGCCTATTACACAATAGCAAACTGCTGGCCCACGTATCGAGTAACACGACGACGTTATCAACACCCCTAAAAAAAAAACAGTTCAGTTCAATACAGCACTGCCTCCTCCAAGTCCAATCCATGGCTGCTCCGCCGCGGCGAAAGCCCAACCACGGCGGCAAGAGGAAGGTGAGCGCTGCGCACCCACCGGACTCCGGCGTCCGCCCCCGCTGACAGCCTGACACTGCCACCAGCCCCCGCGACTCCGCTCCTGAACCCTAACCCTCTCTGCTTCCCCCCTTCGCAGGACGAGGAGCCGTGGCTCGCGGCGGGCCTGCGCCCGGCCAACTTCCTCCTGGCCTGGCCATCGGGTTCCTCCTCGGCCTCCTCCTCGACCTCTCCTCCTCCTGGAGGCCGAGGTTCAGCCTCCCGTCTGCCCCGGCGCCACGGGGCTCCAAGCGGGCGGCCGCCGGCTCGTCCGCCGCCCCAGCACCAGGCGAAGAGCTCAAGATGGTAAGATCAGATGAACCTCGCTGTGTTATACTGTCGGTGCGACATGATTTTTTTTGTGATCCGCTGATCCGAAACGAACAGTCCACACTTCGTTATCTGATTGATTGACTCCTGAAGGGTTACGACCTAGCACTCAGCTGTCATGTGTTTTGTTATTTTTCTACATGACTGCATAGTTGAGTACTCCAAATAGTTAGATCTTGTGCATCGCTATTGATCAATAAACTATGTTGTCTTAACATGCTGAAACATAGTTCTCACGCTCCATGCCACACCCTTTGCTCTGTCTTGGCTCTCGGCTGAGCTTTGCCACAGGCAGAAGTCGGAGTTGTTTGTGGGGGAGCAGCACCGCGCGCATTTAAATTTGTGAAGTTGGAGTCAATGAATGACTAGTACAGGATATAGGTTCTACCAAAAATTCAGATGGTCTTACATGTAAGGATGATGATGATGATGTAAACAGGACTTTGTGGCTGACTAACATATTTACAGGAGTGTAGAATACTTATCACTTTTACTAATAATACTCTTGTTTTCTGTTCGAATACGACGCTTTTATATTTGAACTTGTACTGAGTTTCGACCTGCTGTTTGCAGGTTTTAGTAGTTCGTCAGGATCTTAAGATGGGGGCTGGGAAAATAGCGTCTCAATGTGCCCGTAAGTTCCATTTCCTGGGCTCTTAGTGTGAGCATTTGTATCTTGGTACATCTGTTCTGTTTGACTTATCCCAACCAGAAGACTGTAGTACTTTGCTCAAATACAACTGATTGCTTGCCCAATTCTGCAACAACCAAATTCTAGCCACAACGACTCTAGTTGACGGGTCTGTGTACTGAAGTAAATAAAAAAGTTCTCTAGATAGCTGTGTTATTTTTTGGTGTACTGACTACTCAGTAAAATTTGTAGCCAATGTACTTCTCTTATGTTTTTAATTGAGTGCTATTTATTTGATTTGCAGATGCGGCAACTGGCTTGTACGCGGATCTGTTGGCAAGGTGCTAATGCAGTTTGCAATCTTGCTTCATTAGGTAGTTCTAATTAAAGGATGTAGACTATTTCCCAGAGACTTTTAGCCTGCTTAGGGACAAGTAGAGTTGGTTTCCCATTGTTAGAAATGCTGGTACATATTGAATGAAGTTGACATTTATTCATCGGTTTAGTACTATGCCAGTTTGTTGACTGTATTTCTGCACGGGAGTCGGTGACACACTTAATTTAGCCTCAAAGGCCCGTAAAGTGTAGCATGTTGCATGAGTGGCTATTATATTTAATTTCGAGTTATAACGCTAGCCTAAGTATTCTATCATCCAGATAGTCCACTGAGCATAATCCTTAAAGAAAGTCCCACCTTTTTTGTTGATTATGTTTTCAGTGAAAGCAAGCCTTTAAGAAAAACAAGTGATACAGTAGAGACAAGTTAAAGATTTTTTAAGTATAGGATGTCTAAGTGGACTGGAAAGAGAAGTGATTGATTAATCACAATAGACTTGCCTTTAATTAGTGCTCTTCTTTATCAGGACTATCTCATATACTACTTTCTTATGAAAACAAAGAACTATCATATTGTCCATGAAGTACCAAACTAGACTCCTAAAGCTCTGGCAATATTAGAGGTGTCAGTGTCAAGGAGCTGTTTGCCTACCTTGCATGCTTCGGTGTTTTGCACAGTGGAATTTTATTTTTCCACAATCATTCATGATTCATCTGATATATCCCTCTGCAGCAACCGAGTTCTTTTGAGACAATGGGAACAGTTCGGACAAGCTAAGATTGTTCTGACATGCAAGAATCAACAGGAAATGTATGCCATATCTCTTCCAGGGCATATATACTTATTTGAACAATATTTGCTGGATTATGATGTAGCACTTTCGTTTCCCACTTGTGTATTATCAGGAACAGGATAAAGGAAACTGCAGAACACCGAGGTATCCCAACTTTTGTTGTTGCAGATGCAGGTCGCACACAGGTTTGTTTTATGCTTTTACGAGTCTGCCAATGTTGATATCAAATATACTTGGTCTGCGCTGGGGTTTCTTTGGGAGGACAATTTACTTATCTGTTGAGCTGTACAGGCAACCCTCTTAGGGCATTTGCCAACAGCAACAGGCCAATTATGATACATCCTTCTGACCATTCAGCGTATTAAAGTGATACTGAATGTCTTAATCTGAATAACCCTTGACTAATTGTGATTAGGGTGAATTTCAGACTGACGTAATGTACTTTCATGATCAATTTCGAGCCAGGGTGTTCATGTTGGTGCTTATGTTGTAGTCAACAATTAAGTTTATAGATTTGATTATTTGGTAACACATATGTTGTTGCATCACTCTATCAATGCAAGAAAAACAAATAGTGGCAGCTATCACGTAATTTAAATAAGAAACAATAGTGGTATTTATTATATATTTCAAATGATTTTGATCCTGTTTACCCTGATCATTCTGGTTCTCGATTGTGATCTCATTTTCCCCGATCATTACCTACTTGTAGGTAGTGGCTGGGTCTAAGACAGTTCTTGCAGTAGGGCCAGGTTAGTTCCCCATTCAGAACAAGAGTATTGTCCTCAAGTTCTTTACAGAGCATGTGCCACTGATAGAGTGATAGTAGTTATCAAACTGTTGTCCCGTGAAGCCTGAAAACAATTATCTAGTTGTCAC
The DNA here is from genome assembly GCA_021605145.1 of Aegilops bicornis. Taxonomy (NCBI): domain Eukaryota; kingdom Viridiplantae; phylum Streptophyta; class Magnoliopsida; order Poales; family Poaceae; genus Aegilops; species Aegilops bicornis. The sequence continues at coordinate 611,120,378 of CM038669.1, read as the reverse complement.
TATGGCAGAGCATAATATAGCATGATATTGTTGTGGTGCAGGGAGGAAAGCAGACATAGATTCAGTTACCGGGAAATTGCGCTTACTGTGAGCTGCATCTAGGACATGGTTAGTCCATTCCTCAGTTGTTCCTGATATTTTTTTCCCCTTCCAAACATATAGGCCCTCTTATCTTATATGAATTTTGAAGGCACGCGATTCATGAATATTCAGTAAGTTGTAGAGTCCCTACAAGACCAGGTAGTAGCCAGAGTGTTGGTGATGCGAGTTGCATCTTTGGTATTGCTTCTGATAACTAGTCGGCTAACTTCGGTTTTTTCTCTTCATCTGACTGCAGAACATCCACCATAGTCGTCCCATCCTGGAAGACGATGTTTGTCCCCGCGCAGTTGAAGGCCAGGATCCCTTTTGCTGTACCCATTCCTCATGCATTGCTTGATTCTTCTGACCCAGCTCTGCAGACTCTAGTGCTTGGTTTAAAATGCGATTACTTTCTTGGTTACCTACTTGATGATGACGATAGTGCAACACAGCTTTGTTTTTCTTTTTTTCCTTTCCGCGACACCGAGCAAGCACTTGTAATCCCAAACTAGGTTATCTTCTCCCCCCAAGTAAAAGTAACGGATCGCTTGCACCGTGTGCGTGTGTGTGCCGAGAGGAAACGTCAGACATGTGCTTATACTCTTCCCATGGTAATATGGTAGCCCTGTCTTCTCAAGCACTCGTGGCATCTCCGCTAGACGGCAGGATTCCTGGACTGTTTTGTGTTGCAACCTCTGCTCCAAATTTGTGTATAAGCTTTGATCTTCTCCTTTCCTTCCTCGTGAACATCAAGTTTTTTGTTTTTCGTTCTGACACAAGTCGTGAGCATGAAGCTAAAAAAGAAAAAAAATCGTGAGCGTGAAGTATTCTGGCAGGATTTCGAAATTAACTCGGATGGATTCGGGCCGGACCTCGCCCTTTGCCAGCCTCGCAAGCAACGGGACGGGCGCGGCCCAATAAAAGCATACCGCCACCACGGGGGGGCAGGCATCCAACCGATCGATCCGCTCGGCAACGGACACCCAGCCCGCCCGGCCGTCCAAACCCTCAACCCCCGCGCCGCCCCTCGCCCACATGGCCTCCTCCCCGTCCCCCTCCTCCTCCCGGACCCCCGCCGCCGCGCGCCGGGGCGGCCGCGCGGCGCGCCAGTCGCCCTTCTTCCGCGACCTCGCCTCCCCCATCCCGTCCCACCGCGGCGGCGGCTCCCGCTTCGCCTCCCCCGCGGCCGCCGCCCCGCCCTCCGCCACGCCGCCGCCCCGCCCCTCTTCACGCTCGACGACCGCTTCGCCGCCGCCGACTTCTCGCCCGACCCCACCGCCTCCGACCTGCTCCCCGTCGCCTCCTCCCCCTCCCCCCGGGCCGGCGCCGGCAGCCGCTCGCCCTCATGGGACCGCTCACGCGGCAAGGCCTCCGCCCCCGGATCCCCCATGGACGGGGTCGTCGAGCCGCCGCCCCGCAAGGAGCTGCTCGCGCTGCCCCCGCCGTCCAGCCCCTGCACTCCTCCTCCCCCGACGGCCACGGCCGCGGCCGGCGAGGCGCCGTCGCCCGTGACCCCGGCGACGGAGGCTGCCAGGACGGAGCCGGCGGCCCCGGCGAGCGAAGGGAAGGCAGATGGCGAGGAGTGGGTCACTGTATTCGGGTGAGGAAACCATGATACCCTTCTTTACTTGTTTTATTACTTGTATTCGGGGGAGAAAGCTGTAGCCTCCCGCATGCTCATGGTAGATTCAGTTCTGCAAGTAGTAGTATCTTGGTGACCGCTGGACATGTAGCAAGGAGCTGAAAAAATTGCTGCTTTGCGTAGGTAGGTTCATGGCCCTGCCATGTGCTTCCTCCTGTCTATGTCAATGAGCAACAGCAAAATCGATCATTTAGTAGCATATCGCTCTTAGACCTTAGTGCTTGTCCTAGCAACTGGATATACCGGACCCTGTAGTGCTAGGACACTTTCATTTTTGTTAAGTTTGTACACCCTGCCCGAGAAAGCACTAGCCGTCGCTTGGCTTTTTGTTGGGTGCTTTTATATAGGATGAATTGGTTTATTGATGTTTAATGTTTCCCTTCAACAGATTCTCGCTTAGAGATACCAACCTCGTTCTCCGAGAGTTCGAGAAATGTGGTGTTATATTGAGACATCACTCTGGCCCAAGAGAGGGTAATTGGATCCACATATTATACCAGGTAATAATATCTTCAGTTACTGACTTACTGTCTGTCACTGTTTCCTGTTTAACTTTTCGATTTCCCTGTTTTTATATTTCCCTAACAGTCATGTTAGCCTGGATTGTTGCTTACTGTGAGTAGTTGCTAACGAGCAGTGAAGCTCCTTCATGTTTGAACTGTTTCGGTTTCATGGCTTTGGGCAATGAGTTCATGACCATTCATCATCTTATACGATCTTGGAATAAATGATTTTTTTACTTGTTCAATTCACATGTTGTATGGCTGCACTCAGTTAAAGAGATGCCTTTTCGTTCTATTTTAAGATGGATTTGGCCTAAAGGTTGCATTCTCTTTATTCCAGTTTCAGTTAAAGTGCCACTGTTTTTTTAGCTACACCACCGTGCACATCAAGTTAGGTCCCCATGCGTGTAAACGCTGTGGTATATGATTTGCCTATCTTTTGAACATGAAACACACAGTGAAGGTAACATGTTCTAGTCCGGATAATCTGTCTTTGTGCATTCACGCACGATGTAATTTTTTTATAGGTTTCTCTGGTCTGTAAGTACTGGGGTAAGATTTATTTAAAGTGTTTTGGTATGTCTGGAACCTAGCTCTTTTCTTAACAAACCTTTATCTCAGTTCTGCTATGTGGTTTCTGCATTATTGGTGTGCCAATTAATTCCTCTGGCCTTTCCATCTTAAACTGACAATTGTCTTCACAGCACTCTTATGATGCAAAGAAAGCCCTTCAAAAGAATGGTATCCAACTATGCAGTGGCGTCATAATTGGAGTAAAGCATATTGATCCAGTGCACCGGCAGCAGCTGGATGATAGGCTCGCTGGAATCAATCAAGGAGGCTTCATGGTCTCCCTGCCTTCGAAATCACTTGTCCTGAAGAGCAGCACAGGTGCATCAAACCAGTTGGGAGCCTTGCCGCGCCCGTATGATCCAAGTCTTCCACAACGTTATCAGAGACGCAGGGCGTCGTACAACAGGCAGCGTTGCCGCTCCAGCGAAATCTATTGTAACGAATGTGATGGACTTGATATTCGGCATCTAGTTCGCCAGCCTGTGGACCAATGATATACCTTCAACCTACCATGTCAAATCTGTTATGTGATGAGTGTTCGCACGGTGGTGGATGTGGTTGTGAGCGAGTTTATGTGCCAAAGGTTCGGCAGTGAAACTCGAGAGAATTCGGAGAAGTGGGTTTTTCTTTTCTTTTCTTTGGTGATGTTACAGTTACGAATGTGCAATTTTTCACGTTCATGTTATGATCTGCTAAGATGTGGGCAGCTGTTGTAACGTTGTGTGCTGTTGGTTGCCATCATGAGCAATGGCTCTGGATGAAGGACGAAACTGAGATCTCAATATGTATTTATTTTGTCCGTTGCAATCTACATGAGGTCTGATATATTTGACAATATTTATTTTTTAAGAAATGCCATCATGGCCACTTTATTGAATTGGTAATATGGTTACTACTTCATTTACTATGCCACTCACCAGGAAAGCAGGGGGTTCATCGACCCAATTACAAGGAGCATTATTGTCATAAGCAAATTTCGCTGAAGAATGGGCTACCTCATTTGTTTCACAGACACAGTGCATAAATTCAGCCGATCCTAGCCAAGATGAAACTCTCCACATAGATGGCCAAAGCCAAGATGAAACGCACAGGCATTAATAATTTTAATCTAATCCGATTTGATCGTATCAAGTGTAGCAGAAAACTGCATTTTTCTTCTGATTTCATTTGAGAGCGTTCGTATTGGATCTAGTGGTCATGTAACGTTCATTCTAATTTTCAATCAGGGTCATCGGCGTGCATTCCCAACTAATATTGCTCAAAAAACTCGACTGCAATGGGATATAGATAGATTTGCAGCACACCAGATGCAGCAAAGATTATATACTGAGATTAATACAGCATCGCATCGGATCACAAGGCATCGCACGCACCCAGCAGGATCGACCCAAACGTACAGAGGAAACTCGACTGAAGACAACACGAAGACTGAAGAGGCCACAAGGCTACAGAAGAAGCCGTACGCAGAACCACGAGGAGTGGCGGATCGGTGATTCGACGGGGCCATGGGGCGATATGCTCTAGTCTAGACGCGGCCCTCCCAGAGGCACGGCTGGTCGTCGGGGCAGAGCGCGTACGGCGGCGGGGCGAGGCCCAGCGCGGCGGCGCGCTGCCAGCGCTGGGCGCGGGTGAGGCCGAGGCAGGGCCCGTAGCGCGTGTCCATGTCGAACTCCCTGGCCTTCCTCTCCGTGTCCTCCAGCTCCTCCCTCCCCGCTTCGGCGCCGCCGCCGTGGTCTGCAGCAGATGCAACAACAGATTGAAAAAAACAAACACCAGATCGGTCGATCGAGCGGTCAATCCGTACTGGGCGTACGAATCGGCGGAGTTCAGGTTGGACATACGGCGCAGTACCTGGCGTCGGGCGCGCCGCCGCTTGCTTCTGGTGGTGGTGCGCCGGCTTCTTGGAGACGCCGCCGGTGGGCTTGGTGGCCGCCGCGCCGGAGTGGGCCTTCTGCTGCCGGAAGAAGGACTTGACGTCGCCGCCGCTCCTCATGGCTCTTTCTCTCGCCGGCGGCGCGACCTCTCTGTTGTATTGGAGGAAGGAAGGGGGGCGGCGGATGGTGGATGGAGGATTGGGGGTTGGGGTTTATAAGGTGCGGGTGTTGTGGTGGGCGTGGTGGTGGTTTGAATTTTGAATTTTGAAATGGGCGCTGTCCTCTCGTCTCTCGAGACTTCTGTTTGCTGGCATTGACCGATGAGACCCGTCTGATCATTGCCACACATGACCGATGCACGTTGGGTCCAGAATGTGTATTTTTTTTTCCAAAAATAATACTCCCTCCGTCTCAAAATTTTTGTCTTAAATTTGTCTAGATACAGATGTATCTAATACTAAAACATGACTTGATATATCCATATTTAGACAAATTTATAAGACAAAAATTTTGAGACGGAGAGAGTAATTTTATATTTTCCCACAATGCGTTGCCATCGGAGTAAAAATAAACCAATGATTGATACCACACGATGCCTAAATCTTGAACACCCGCATGTGCTTTAGGCACCGTTCAGTCTGTAGAAAAAGCAAAGGAAATCGACAGGTTTGAAAACCCGTAGTTTAGTACTCCATCCATTTCTAAATATTTGTTTTTTTAGAAATTTTAATAAGTGACTACATACAGAGTAAAATAAGTGAATCTATACTTTAAAACATGTCTACATACGTCCTATATTGTAGTCCATTTAAGATGGCTAGAAAGACAGTTATTTGAGAACGAAGGAAGTATACCTTTGAACCGTAGGAAAGTGCTACAGAAATTTAAAGAAAACCTTGTGTTGGAGGGCTCATCTAGAGGATTGAAAAAATCATCAGAACCTTATTTTTAGGCGGATTCCTGAGGCAAGGCAACATGACTTCAAATGAAAAAATTAAACTATACTTCAATTATGGAAAGAGACAAACAAACAGAGTACATGCGCATAATAAATAGCATATAATTTGCCACAACGTACGCAATCTTCACCGGTAACAAAGTTTCTTACACCTATGCTTCAAATAGCCCTCATGCTTCTCTTCCTATGCAAAAAAAAAACACACTTTTTATGGGCCGCCCCAAAACTCCCCCATTTGTTCGGGCTGTTCGGTCTGTCTCAAACTCATCTCATATGTGGAGAGGAAATGGCGACTTTCAGACATGTCTACCAGGTTGGACTAGATAGCCCGACCCCATCCCAAATCGCCCTCATCCCCTCGCCCCCTTGAAAGGATCGATATAGTTAACTAGAGGGGGAGGATGTGAATAGGCAACTGACAATTGTTAGCTTTTCTTTACCAAATTGAACATAAGTAGATTGTCTAGATATGCAATTTGGTGAGCAACCTATATGATGCAACAACAATAAGCACACAAGTAAGCAAAGGATATAACATAATAAAGCTTGCACAAGTAAAGGTGAGAGATAACCAAACGTGGAACCGATGGAGACGAGGATGTGTTATCGAAGTTCCTTCCTTTTGAGGGGAAGTACGTCTCCGTTAGAGCGGTGTGGAGGCACAATGCTGCCCAAGAAGTCAGTAGGGCCACTGTATTCTCCTCACGCCCTCACACAATGCGAGATGTCATGATTCCACTATTGGTGCCCTTGGAGGCGGTAATCGAACCTTTACAAACAAGGTTGGGGCAATCTCCACAACTGAATTGGAGGCTCCCAACGACACCACGAAGCTTCACCACAATGGACTATGGCTCCGCAGTGACCTCAACCGTCTAGGGTGCTCAAACACCCAAGAGTAACAATATCCGCAAGGGATTAGTGGGGGGCAATCAAATTTCTCTTGGTGGAAGTGTAGATCGAGGCCTTCTCAACCAATCCCTAGAGAATCAACAAGTTTGATTGGCTAGGGAAAGAGATCGGGCGAAAATGGAGCTTAGAGCATCAATTGAGCTTAGAGGTGGAAGAGGTAGCCAACTCGGACAAGTAGACTCCCCTTTTATAGTCAAGGGACAAATCCAACCGTTATCCACTTAACCAGCCCGTGACATGCGGTACTACCGCACCAGACAAGCGGTACTACCGCAAGGCGGTGCGGTACTACCGCACCCATGGCAGACACCGGAAGAGGCCCTTTTGCGTTGACGCCACGAGCGGTAGAACCGCCGGAGCGGTACTACCGTGCGCCCTTGTGGTACTACCGCAAGGCAGGATTTGACTGGGCTGGGAAGGCACGGATGAATAAATTTACATCCGTGACTACTTCCGCTGAGTTTAGATCGGTGCGAAAACCCGACGCGGTACTACCGCAACCAGGGAGCGGTACTACCGCATAGGGCGCAGATGTAAAAAATTACATCCGCCCCTACTTCCTTGTGAAAGTAGCGATCTTTGGGCGAAGTCACGGTACTACCGCGACCTCGAAGCGGTACTACCGCAAGGAGGTGGGGTACTACCGCATCCTCGAACGGTACTACCGTGAGCCTCTGCGGTACTACTACTCCCTTGAGCAGTACTACCGTACGCCACAACACACTACCACTTGGAGTCGTTCATTTTGCAAAGACACGGATAACTGATCGGTGTTCCAAAGAGGCAAGGGGAAAGGTGGTGCAAAGGAACATACGTGTACGTGATGATTCCATCCTAACCTTTTCAAAGCGGATCCCCTCTTAATAGTATGGCTTTTCTACGACTCAAATGCACTAAAAGGAAACGTAGAAAAACGCCGTCTTCACTAGGCTCCGAGGGGCACACAATCGTCTTGTGCCTATACATGAGATACCTGAAATGCTCAATGCACACGATTAGTCCGCAAAAGCATTGTCATCAATCACCAAAACCACTTAGGGAGAAATATGCCCTTACAATCTCCCCCTTTTTGGTAGATTGATGACAATACGGGATTTGCAAAAAGAGATATAAGATGACACATAAGCAAACCCAACATCTACAAAATATAGACAGGCTCCCCTAGATGTGTGCACTCTAGAGAAGTGCTTTGGACTTTACGACACACATACTAGGATCAACACTCCCCCTATATTTTATAAACAAGGCAATCCTTGCAACAATAAGTATGACAATGAGTATGGAGGCAAGGTATAGAATTGAGCATGAAGTGAAAAGGGCACAAGGCAAGACGAGCTCACAAACTACCAACATACTAGATAATAAGATAATAAGATAAGACAATAAGATAAGTAGAGGACATATGTCTTACACCATATGATAGTCTTCTGGAACCAGACGAACACAAACACAAGCCAACAAACCAAAGCAACGAGGTTCATCATGTCATGATGCGCTCCTCATCCGTATGGAAGTGAACTGACGCAAAGAACTGAGCCACAATCTCAGGGTCAAAGTCGAGGTGGAACGTGAGCAAATCCTCAATGCCGAACTGCTCTATCAGATCCAGAGTCTCTCCATAGTATGCTCTATTGATGTCCTTCCTCACATGTACCATGTCAATCCAGTGCACGTCCACATAGATGTTCTGCTTGGACTTGATCACATATAGAAAGATAAGATTCTGTTGCTTGGACCAAAACAACTCATTGCCTCTGAAATTTTCACGGGGCTTCACATAGGGGTTGAGCTTCCGGCGAGCGACAAACTCGGCGAGCGGTATCTCGTCCATGCCCATAGATGGCTCCTTGAACTTGCTTGCAGTGTGCTTGACATTGCATATTTGGGCACTGGAGCCCTCTGGTGCCTCTGGATTGCGAAGCCGCTTGGAGCTGGTGTTGCGGCTGAGATTGGAGCGTCGGACATTGGAACTGGAGCCACCACTTGTGACACATGACACGAAAACCAGAAGAACCGAGAAGGATTAATGCAAAGGCGAGGGCCAAACCAAAAGAAACAAGGAAACACGAGATTTGAAATGACAAAACAACATAGTTTGCAAATCTATGGTAGTACCGGACGGGCGAGCGGATGTAAAAAAATTACAGCCGCTCTAGCCGCGGTAGTACTGTGCCGGGGTGGCACGGTAGTACCGCGCCTGGAGCGGAAGTAATTTTTTTTATTTCCGCACCCCGGGCGGTAGTACTGCTCCAGCCGCGCGGTAGTACCGCGCGAGAAGAGTTCGTGGGCAAGGATGCGGTAGTACCACTCCAGGAGGAGCGGTAGTACTGCATGGATTTTGAATGCATAGGAACGACGAATCTGGATCTAGGAACAACTGCAACACCAGATCGGTACTATCATTGATTAAACTATACTGTTGTATCACTCCAAAAAGCATGTCTACTGCACTACTACTCTCCTATAATTCCCTCTTGCAACGAATTAGCCACAAATCTCATGAACTACACATTCATCTCCCCAAGACCTAGAACCAAGCGAAGGAACAAAAAGGAAAGAACTTGGGGAACGATCCCACCGGCCGGAAAGCGAGGAGAGCGGCCAGAGACGGAGATCCGACGAGGTCCTCTGGCGCCGTTCTTGGGCAGGAGAGAGAGACAGGGTGGGGAGAAGATATGAATGAGTATGGGGGAGTTGGAACCCCCTGACCTGCTCTTAACCCCCCACCCGCTTGCGACGGCGCAGTAGTACCACGGGTCATCGCGGTAGTACCGCCCGGGCGGAAGTACCGCACACAGGGCGGCAGTACCGCTCTTCCAGCGGCAGTAAAAATTTACTGTCGCAATGGAAGCGGTAGTACCATGCCGTGGATGCACCAGTGCAGGCACAGGGCAGCCCATCTCTAGCAGTAGTACTGTAGCACTCCACGGTAGTACCGCAAGCCCAAAGAGTGCAAGTTTCGACAAGAAGAAAAGAACACGGCCTTTGCAATGCCACCTTCAAGCAACCAGACACACAGAAGAGCTAAACACACTAGGAAACTCAAAGACACGCATGGCTCAGAGAAAAAGGCAAAATACAACGAGAACCAAACACGAAACACAACCTCTCCAAGGAGAGGGTAGTGGCCGAAGCCACCTATGTTTGAGTCACTTGGTATGGTACCGCGAAGCCCATGACCAAAACTTGCTTTGAAGCACAAGTACCATCAAGGATGGCTAATGTGAAAGAGTTGATCAATTTATGCATAATGGGGGGAGGGAGAGTTCATTGAGAGAACAATACTCCTCATATGTCCATGCCTACACCTAAACAAGATATCAAGTTGAGTATGGTGGGGTGTGCAAGGGTTCAAGCTACATTGCTCGAATCAATGATATTTAGCTCATGCCTTAACTCACGAAATCTTGCTTCATCGAAGGGCTTCGTGAAGATATCTGCAAGGTTATCATGAGTGTTGACATACTTGAGCTTGATCTCCCCTCACCTACCGTGATCCTGGATGAAGTGATATTAAATCTCAATATGCTTCGTCTTGAAGTGTTGCACCAGGTTGAGAGAGATCTCGATGGCACTTTCATTGTCACACCAAAGAGGCACTTCGTCACAAATGACACCGTAATCCTTCAAAGTTTGCCTCATCCGTAAAAGTTGAGCACAACAACTACCGACAGCCACATACTCCGCTTCGGTGGACGAGAGAGACACACAACTTTGCTTCTTAGAAGACCAACTCACCAAAGAGCAACCAAGAATTTGGCACCCTCTGGAGGTGGACTTCCTATCCACTCTGTCTCCCGCCCAATCTGAGTCTGAATAGCCCAAAAGATTGAAGTTGGCTCCTCTTGGGTACCATAAGCCAAAGTTTGGGGTATGAGCCAAATATCGAAAGATTCACTTGACTGCCACATAGTGACTTTCCTTAGGTGCGGCTTGAAACCTTGCACAAATTCCCACACTCAACATGATATCCGGTCTAGATGCACAAAGGTAAAGCAAGGAGCCAATCATGGAGCAATATACCTTTTGATCCACCCTTTACCATTGGGATCTATGTCAAGTTGGCATTAGACAGGCATGGGAGTGGAGGCCGGCTTGACATCACTTATCTTGAATCTCTTGAGCATGTCTTGAGTGTATTTTTCTTGGTTGATGAAGGTGCCTTCTCTTCCTTGCTTGATTTCGAACCCGAGAAAGAACTTCAACTCTCCCATCATGGACATCTTGAACTTTGAGGTCATGAGAGCGGCAAATTCCTCATTGAAAGCTTTGTTAGGGGAATAAAAGATAATATCATCAACATATAGTTGGCATACAAAAAACTCCCCTTTGACCTTCTTAGTAAAAAGAGTCGGGTCGATTTTCCCAATTTCAAACCCACGTTCTTGAAACAACTCGGTAAGATGCTCATACCATGCACGTGGGGCTTGTTTAAGGCCATAGAGTGCCCTATCGAGTTGGTACACATGATCGGGGAAATAGGGATCCTCGAACCCCGGTGGTTGTTTGACATACACCAACTCGTTAATAGGACCATTAAGAAAATGACTCTTCACATCCATTTGTTGCAACTTGAAGTTATGATGAGAAGCATAAGCAATCAACAAACGAATATATTCAAGGCGAGCAACGGGAGCAAAGGTTTCACCATAGTCGATACCCTCGACTTGGGAGTAGCCTTGTGCTACCAAACGAGCCTTGTTGCAAACAATGATCCCATGAGCATCTTGCTTGTTCTTGAATATCTACTTGGTTCCAATGACATTATGATTCCCCGTTGGCCCTGGCACCAATCTCCACACCTGGTTGTGCTTGAAGTTGTTGAGTTCTTCATGCATGGCATTGAGCCAATCCGGATCCTCGAGCGCCTCATAGACCTTTTGGGGTGCGACACAAGAAACAAACGTGTGATGCTCACAATAGTTTGCTAATTGTCTACGAGTGCTTACCCCTTTCTTAGGCTTCCAAGCACATTCTTCATGAGATGATCTTTGGTTGTGAGCTTGGATGCAATCTTAGCGGCACGACGCTCCAATTCCTCCTCAGGAGTGAGACGAGGAGTGGAAACTTGATCATCTTGAGCACCGTCTTGAGCTTGTTCTTGATCTTGAGCTTGCTCTTGATCTTAAACTTGCTCGAAAGGGAGAACTCGACCTTGGTCATCACTTGGTGGCTCACCACCATCTTGAGGTTGATCTTTCCCTTGATCTTGTTCACTTGGTTGAGGGCCTTCACTTTGTTCTTTGGAAGCGTGTGGTTCTTGGGTTGGTGATGGCTCCACTTGAGTGGAGCATTGTCCTTCTCCTTCTGCCACAAGGGGTTCCTCAATGGGTAGGATATGACCAACACCCATTCTTCTTATGGCTTGGGGAGGAATTTCATCACCTACATCACAAGTACCACTTTGTTCCACTTGGGAGCCGTTATTCTCGTCAAACTCCATGTGACACGTCTCCTCAATGAGTCCCATAGACTTGTTGAGGACATGGTAAGCATGAGAGTTTGTAGCATAACCAACAAATATGCCCTCATGAGTTGTAGCCTCAAATTTAGACAAACGAACACCTTTCTTGAGAATGAAACACTTACAACCAAACACCCGGAAGTACTTGAGGTTGGGCTTGCTACTGGTGAGTATTTCATATGGAGTCTTGTTCAAGCCTTTGCAGAGATAGAGCCGATTGGGTGCATGACATGCGGTGTTGATGGCTTCGGCCCAAAAGTTGTAAGGAGACTTGAACTCTGCCATCATGGTCCTTGCCGCATCCACCAACATATGGTTCTTCCTCCCCGCTACACCATTTTGTTGAGGGGTGTATGGTGCGGAATATTGATGCTTGATCCCCTCATCACTAAGAAACTCATCCAAGGCGTAGTTGTTAAACTCGGTGCCGTTGTCACTTCTTATTGTCAAGATCTTTGCATCTTATTGACGTTGAGCTTCATTTGCAAAGTCGATGACAGTTTGTTGAGTTTCACTCTTCCTCTTGAAGAAATATACCCAAGTGTACCTTGAGTAATCATCGACAATCACCAAGCAATACTTTCTACACCCAAGACTATCAAAGGATTGAGGCTCAAAGAGATCCATGTGAAGGAGCTCCAAGGGTCTCTTCGAGTAGATGATAGTCGTGGGAGGGTGAGCCTTCTCATGTAACTTTCCTTTGATACAAGCACTGCAAGCACGATCTTTGGAAAAGCTAACGTTTGTTAGTCCACGAACATGGTCCCCCTTGAGAAGACTTTGCAAAGATCTATTGACATGGGCTAAACAGCGATGCCAAAACCACCCTACATCAACTTTAGCCATTAGGCATGTCGTGGTCTTAGTGGGTCGCTCCGAAAATTTAATCACATAAAGACCGTTCTCGACATTCCCAACAAAGGCTACTTTAAGAGTCTTGCTCCACAAGAGGGCCATGGTATCAATATGAAAGAATGTGGCAAATCCAATGAGTGCAAGTTGACGAATGGAAAGTAAATTGTATGCAAGGGACTCAACAAGCATGACTTTCTCAATCATGAGATCATGAGAAATGAAAACCTTGCCAAGACCCAATACCTTGGAAGACGAGGCATCACCCCACTCGACATTGGTGGGCATAGATGGGATCTTGTGCACGTCCACCACCAAGTCCTTGCTTCCGGTCATATGATTTGTGGCTCCACTATCGAGCAACCATGATCCCCCACCGGAAGCAAACACCTACAAGAGATCAATGCTTGGTTTTATGTACCCATTTTGTAATGGGTCCTTTGATGTTAGTAACAAGGGTCTTAGGAACCCAAATAGACCATTCAATGTACTCATAAGGAGAACCAATAAATTTAGCATAAACATGCCCATCACTAGCACGACACAACACATAGGAAGGGTTAAAGTCACCGGCTTCGTTGGAATGGGTGGCATTGCGCTTTTTGACATCACCACCCTTCACATTGTTCTTCTTCTCCTTAGAAGCACCTTATCCATCCTTCACAAACGTTTGCTTGAGAGGAGGAGGTCTTTTGGCCTTGTCATTCTTCTTCTTGTTCTTGGACTTGGGTGTGAACCCAACTCCCTCCTTGGCCACAACTTTCTTTTGATTGCTCAAAAGGTCATTGAGATTCTTCTCACCTTGTATGCAAGACAAAAGGCCTTTCTCAAGTTGCTCCTTCAACTTGGCATTCTCCTCCACAAGATGCACATGCTCACAACACGGGTTAGTAGCATTATCATTATCAATTAAGACCATATGAGGAAAAGTGGCTTTCTCCTTGGTTAGCTTCACTTGGAGTTCATCATGAGACTCCTTGAGGATAGCATGAGCACCCTTCAAGGCCTTGTGAGCCTTGTCAAGTATATCAAACTCCTCCTTGAGTCTAGCATGGTCAACCCCAAGTTTAGCCTTCTCAGAATTGAGCACACGAGATACAACAAGAGCATGATCAAGATCTTTCTTTAATTTAGCATGGTCATTGTTGTGTGCCTCCTCAAGAGCCAAACGATGAACACGCTCTTCCTCAAGCGCATTAGAGAGATCCGATATCTCATCGGCATAGTCACAACTATGACCTTCCATCTTAGAGATGGTTTCTTCATGAGCCTCGATCATGTCATTGGCTTCACCAAGTTGTTCCAAAAGAGCAACGAAGTGCTTCTTGGATTTGCCCTTGAGCTTAATCATAAAAGACTCAAATTCATTTACCTCCTCATTAGACCCCTCACTTTCATCAATGCAATCCGTCAAGGAAGGATTAGTAATGATGGTAGTTTTGATGTTGGGGGTTACCTTGTTGGTGGCTTTGGCCATGAGGCACTTGGCGGTGATGTTCTCGTTGGGTGAATCAAAGAGAGACACCCGTGGAGTTGTGGCAATGGCAATAGAGGCCATGGCCATGGCTTAACCATCTTCATCATCATCATCATCCTCATTGTATTCTTCTTGTGCCACCAACCCTTAGGTCGGAGTCTTCTTGGTGAAGTTTTTCTTGTTAGGGAAGGACTTGGCTTTGTCTTTTCGGATGAGCTTGCCACCATTGTGTTCCCGCTTCCTGTAAGGGCACTCCACAACAAAGTGGCTCACATTGCCACAATTTTAACATGTTCTCACACGTTGCTTGCCCTTGAAGCCACTTGAGTTGTTCTTGGTGAAATTGGGCCTTAAGTTCTTCTTGCTCCAAAATTGCTTTGAAGCAAGAGCCATGTGCTCATGGTAATCATATTTCATATCTACGGGGTTGCTCTCCTCATCTTCCTCTTCATCCTCTTCTTCCACACTAGCCTTGGCCTTCAAGGCAAGGTTGGGCTTCTTTGCTCTTTGAGAACGCAACACTGCATTGTCGGCGGTCTTGTCCAAGATCCTCATCGCCACAAACTCATCCAACACTTCACTTGAGGACAAGGTGTGGAAGTCCGGCCTTTGATGGATGATGGAGGACATGACCTTGTGGTAAGGCATCATGGCCTTTAGGAATTTGCGCT
This sequence comes from Aegilops bicornis, assembly GCA_021605145.1. Classification (NCBI taxonomy): domain Eukaryota; kingdom Viridiplantae; phylum Streptophyta; class Magnoliopsida; order Poales; family Poaceae; genus Aegilops; species Aegilops bicornis. The sequence goes on along the minus strand of CM038669.1, from coordinate 611,105,371 downwards.
TGATCCAATTATCATCCGTATCCTCGCTCCCATGATCTCGGAGAGAGGCTGCGAGAGTGGTTAATCTCCGGTAAAGCTCACAAGGTTCTTCATCTTGATTCATTGCAAACTCATCAGCTTCATCTTGCACCACTTCATAGTTGGAGCGTTGAATGCTTGCGCTTCCCTTGTAAACAACATGGTGCCATGCTTGCTTGTCCACGGAGAAGGGTCAAAGATGTGCAATATCTTCGGATGGAATTGCATCTTGGATGAAGAAGAGAGCATTCTCGTTGAATTGATGGTCAGCGGCTTCTCTCGGGGTGAAGTTGCTTGGGTCATGCGGATAGAAATCTTGCTCAATAATTCTCCAAAGATTAGTATTAACATGGTTTAAATGACGTTTAAAGCGATAGACCCAAGAGTCAAAATCCTCATTTTTCACAATCTTAGGAGGAGGACCAACATGATTCAAATGGGTGGAGGGAACCGGTACTCCATAAGTAACACTACAAAAAAATACACTTCCGTGATGATACGTGTTTGTCATAGTAGGTCGCTTTTTCTGTCATGCATGTACATCCATGATGATTTTATGACAGAATCAAGATAGTCATACCTGTGTTGTCATAGAAGTGTTCCATGACATTACCAAAATTATCATCAGGAAGTGTCCACTTCCATGACGATAAATCACGCGTCAAAGAAGTTCTTTCGTCAAGGGTGACCGACATGTGGCGTCCACCGTAACGGAACGCCATTAAGCTATCGGGTCCGATTTTGGATCCAATAACCTGTTAACAGCCCCGACCAATGGGGATTTTCCACATGTAAAATCATCATTGGCTGGAGGAAACACGTGTCGGCTCACCGTTGGGACAGATGTCATCCACTCATTGGACCGAGGCGCCTATGATACATTGACACGTGGCACGGCCCAACGGAGGCCCATTCTTATGAAAAGGCCGACGCGTTTGACTTGGTCAAAAGGTGGCGGGACGGCCCACGGAAAGCCTGTTAACGGCCTGTTCGCATATAGCCCATTTACAGCCCGCTAACACAGGGCCCGTTACAGCCTATCCGAATTAGGCCCAGTTGCGTCATCTGGGCCGTCCAATATGATTCCAGCCTGTTTTAACTTCCGGCCCATGTATGGCCCATGACGTCTTTCAGCCCATATGAGGCCCTTTGTAACTCTTGGCCCATTATCGGCCCGTGGTGAAACTGGCCCGTAATGAACAGTGTATCACTTTATACTCATTAACTACCCATTATTCCATTGGGCCGTTTCTAGCCCATGTTATTTTTCGGCCTTCTCAGGGCCCATTTATTCTTGGGCTCATTTCCAGCATTCGGTTACTTACGGCCCGTTACTGTCATTTTTTGCTTGTGGGCCAAATTCAGCCCGTTGTTACAGTTGGCCCATTTGTGGCCCGTTAATACGTTGGGCCATTTTCATAGCGTCATCAAATACGTCCTATTAACGACGACCCGTTATGGTCGACCCATGAACGGACGATTCCAACTCTAGCCCGTTTACGGCCATAATGCGGTCTGTTATTGGCCCATGTTTGGCCAATCGATCATACAGCCCATATAAGGCCCATTGATAATACGGCCCATAGAAGGCCCATTGTGTATATGGCCTATAGAGGGCCCATCGTTTCTACGGCCCGTAGAAGGCCCATTGTTTCTACGGCCGGTAGGAGGCCCAGTGTCACTACAGTAAATATGTAGCCCATGGTTATTGTGGCCTAGTTTTAAAAAATAGGTTATTGCGGCCACTAGCAAACCGCGGAAAAAGAACTACACTGACTACAAGCAAACAAATAAACAAGACAACAAGAAAATAAATAAGCAAGCAACTTATGCTAGGCTATCACGGCTATTACACATATTACATCCATTGGGCATCAAATTTCGCCACCAAAGGTTGCAAATATAGGGAACAAAGCGACATATAAATGCATGACAAAACAAGTCCAGAGCTGAAACCACTTGAAGAGCTCAAGAAACAATATCCTGGTACCCATAATGCTAGCAAGATGCTTAGCAAGCTTATTAACTTTCTCTTGTTTGGCGCTTAAATCCTCCAGTAACTTCTTTGTTGCACAAGAAAGTACACATCTGAATTCTCAGAGGACTTCCTCGGTCCTTCGACTTCTTGCCGCATGACACCGATCGATGCCTTTCGACTTGTAGCTGACCCAAGAAGTCAAGTGATTCAGCAGCGAGTTCGAAGAGCTTGTGCGGTGATCGCCAAGATAACTTCGAATACTACATCAACGCAGGACTATGGGGTTTTCTCACCGTCTACAAGATCGCTTTTATCACCTTTCTTGGAGACCAACAGGGTTGTCTCACTATCTTGAACCTTATCTGCATTACTTTCTCTACCATTGCATAGTGGGGTGCTCTTCTCCAATATTTTGTTTGCATACTACAAGAGAAACAAGCAGACACATCACAGGTTTAGCATGTAGCATACGAAACTCATTTTGGTAAACCGGTTCAGTAGTAAGTTGGACAGGATAACAACATGAAACAAACATATATCTATGTACTATGGTCACTGTATTGTCCATATCATTCTAGTTTATGTTGCCTAATCAAGATAGAGACACAGTTCAATTCATATATTTTTAAGACACAACAACATAGACAGAATATAAGTGTGAGAAACTACACAACATTGGCAACACTTGTAATGTGCATCACATGAGAACATAACTGTGTATACAACTTAAACTGAAATCAACATAGAGCAAGAAGTTAGAACAACAATCTAGTTAAAGAAATAGGTTTAAAACATACCTGTTGCACCATTGGAGTTTCAATTGGATCCTTCAAATTCGAAAGTAGTTGGTATGAGTAAATACATTGATGCAACAGCAAAGGAGTATGGACCATAGCTATGGAATCTGACCTGAGAATAGTTGCTCTTATGCTTTAAACGTGGAGTTTTGGTTAGCTGTGGTGGTCTTCGTGCTTTGCACACTGCAGTTGCTTTACAAACTGCTCATGTGGGGGTACTCTATGGTGGACATGGTGCTTTGTCAACTAGAAGTGGGTTACTATCCACTGGGGTTGCGGTTAGATGGGTTGTAGCTGGTTCTCTGCAAGCGGTGTGTAAGTGTGCAATCTGGAAGAGTCTCAATTATGTGTGGTGGGGCTAGTTTGTGGGCCAGTACAACCATGGTTCTATCTCCATCGACGGGTAGCACTGTCTTTTGTGAAGAACGGGTTTTTGCTCCCTTAGATACTTCCATCACCCCCTCCAATTCAAATGGTCGATAAACAAGAAAAAGAAATTGAACGTCTGAGACATTGTATGATAGACAGATGTGGTAATTCACATATATGTTGTCTAACCAAACATGACAGCATGACACAATTTCACATATATGATGCCTAACTAAACAGGATAGCATGACACAATTTCAGATATATGATGGATAACTTAACAGGATATAATGACATAATTCAACATATGATGAGTATCTAAATAGGATGACATGACAAAACTATATGATGTCTTTCTAAAGTAGGTTGGGATGAAATAATTCACATACATGTTGTCTAAGTATACATGATGACATGATATAATTGACACAATTGATTCATATACTAACAGCTGGCACTCGCATGTATGATCTCTAAACTAAGTAGATGGAATTCAATATTGTGCATGTGATGTCTAAACTAAGCAATGCAAGACACCATATGCATGATATGAGAAATATAAACATTGCAACTTAGAGCATACACCTCAGGTGGGATATAGGACTGGTCATCTGTCTCTGAAGCCTCCTCGAGGAGCTCCTCAGAACCATCGAGATATATGCTTCAACAGGTACCATTGCCTGCTCTGAAGACCTTGTTTTCACTCCAGATTTTTCCATAACCGGCTCAAATGGCTGATGCACATGAAGAGTAGTTCAATATACACAGATTATCGACAAATGGAATACGTAATGAAAAATAAAGATGGCATGAGATAATTCACATATATGATGCCTGGCTACATGGCGGTGCATAATTCACATATATATAACTGGCTGAAAAACATGGCATTGCATAATTCACATATATGATATAGAAAGCAAACAGGAGGCATTCACACAAAGCATGTATAATCTAAGCAGATGGCATGACAATGCAAGACACCATATGCATGATATGAGCAATATAACCCTGCCAAGTTAGGGCATGCACCTTGGGGGGGGATACGACTGGTTATTTGTCTCTGAATCCTCCTCTGAGGAGCTATCTCAGAATCAACAAGAAATCTGCATCGACAGTGTAGCACCGATCGCTCGAAGACCTTGTTTTCACTCCATTTTCCCATGACCGACTCAAATGGCTGATGCAGGGAAGAGTAGATGAATGTATAAACATTGTTGACAAATGGAATACATTATGAAAAAATATGGCACGATACAATTCACATATCGATGGTAGCTAAACAGGATGGCATTGCATGATTCACGTATATGATGCCTGGATAAATAAGATGGCATTGCATAATTCCCATATACTCCCTCCGTTCTTAAATATTTGTCTTTTTAGAGATTTCAAATGGACTACCACATACGGATGTATATAGACATATTTTAGAGTGTAGATTCACTCATTTTGCTCCATATGCAGTCACTTATTGAAATCTCTAAAAAGACAAATATTGAGGAACGGTGGGAGTATGATATAGAAACCAAATAGGTGGCATTCACACAAAGCAAATCTAAACTAAGCTGATGACATATAAGATGTATAATGTAAGCAATGCGAGGCGCCATATGCATGATATGACCAACATCAGCATGCCAGGTTAGAGCAAACACCTCAGGTGGTAAACAGGAGTGGTCGGCTCCTTTTGAGTCGCCATCTGAACAGTTATCTTCCTATGGAATACAATCTGGAAATGCGGGAGGGGGGCCCACTTCGCCCACCATGGAGCGCGTCTACATGACATTATATTCCCACGCAGCGGTCTTCTCTTTTTGTCTACATGTTTAGTACGATTGTGTACAATATTTGACATGCACAATAAAAAATAGTTAGATTTTGTAAGGCGTAAGGGGTGCATGCAAAAATCAAGACTGATGGTAGAAAACGAGTGGATGGATCCAAAACTAATGAGAGCAGGTAGATTATAGCTTCAGTTTAAAAAGATAGACAATGTATCATCTATTGTTTGTTGCCCACCCAACATGAACCACATAGAAGACCTAGATGGACCAGATAGTAGACAGATACTATTCGTTGCTGCCTCGATAAGAGACCCACGGGCATTTTAAAACTCAAGTTTGAACAATAAATTAGCAGGTAATAATAATCGATGTATAACGTAAGCAAACACGAAAGACTGCGACCTTTCTTCCGGAATTGTGTAGTCCTCAGGTTCATCTGCTTAGTCGATGATGGTAATGCAGTTGGCGTGGCTGCCGACAACGGGGAAGATGATCTGAGGCGGCGAAAGAAAGTCTGCAGGGGAGATCTCTGCTGCAGTGAACACTTCTAACGATGGTGCACCTCAGGTGGGGTAGATGACGGCACGGCAGGAGCAGGACATAACACACAGAGTTTTCTTTGACGCCTATCTAAAAATGAAGTAAATCTGTAAGGGCTCCTTAGAATTGGAGGATTCTATAAACGCAGGGACAAGAAAGACCACAGGAATAGGATAAGAATGCATGTGCAAAACAAAGCATTTGGAAACATAGGATTTCAGTCAACTTGGGTGTTTGGTTCACATGAATTGGAAGAACACATGAATGGAGAAACATGGTCAAATTAAAGTCAAACCACATGAAAATGAAAAAAATAAGAATATTATTATGCCAGTAATGCAATTAGTTCTGTTTTTCATGCATATTAATTTGAAAAGGACGTCCAAGTGAATATTAAAATTCCTACATTTTTTCTTCGAAAGAGACACCAAAGGAAAAAAATCCTCCAGTTTTGCTTTGCTCCACTCCTTCTAACCAAATGCATGAATAGTAGTACTATAGTAGTTCCATAGCAAAGGATCCCTGAGGGATCGACATGAATGCAGAGTAACAAAGTGATGCGACGAGTGTACAACCTCTTTGGCATAGCCTTGTGGATCTCAGCATCATTGGGTTGGACGTGGAGGATGGTGATGCTGGTGTGATGGTCGGAGGCGGGGAAGAAGATCTGAGGCCTCTAGAAATGGTGCCGTGGGTACTGCTCCACTATGATGTATGGTTCCGTCGTTGGAGCAGCTCCGGTGAGGTGTACGGCGGTGAGGCTGAAGCAGGAAAAGACACACGACGTTAATGTGAAGTGGGACTCTAATATCATCCACAATAGATGATGTAAAATACATCACCAAAAAGTGCTAGATGTAAAACGCATCAACCGCTCCATGGCCGCTCCGACAGATGTTGTAAGTACTGTTCACTCTGAACTTAACTGAAGAAACTGAACTTTACAGTTGAAACTGAATTTTACTGTCGAAACTGATTGAACTACTAGCAGAGCATTGGAATAGATGTTTAGGGCGTTCGAGCACTAGTAGCAGAGAAGCAGTGATCTAAATCAGCAGATGCTCGAGCAGGGAATGCACTAGCAGAGAGAAAGTCGTGGCAAGAGCATGAAGCGAAAAGTGCTAAAGCAGCAACTCCTGTAGCTGCCAGAGGTCGTGCAGCAGCAGCGCGAGCGAGAGCAAGAGCAGAGCAGCAACACGAACTAGAGCAAGAGCGGAGCAGCAGCGTGACCGACAGCAATAGCGAAGTAGAGCAGCAACATGAACGAAAGCAAGAGCAGTGCAGCAGCGCGACCGACATCAAGAACAGAGCCGCAGCGTGAGCGAAAGCCGGAGCAGCTGCAGCTAGTGCCGGTGTGGAAGTCGCCGCCGAGGAAGCAACGACATGGGGGAGAAACGCCATGGATGATGTGGCCGGCGACGGCGCCGTCGATGGAGACCCGCCATGGCTGCTCGGTATCGAGCACTGGCAGCCCCGTGAGATTGAAAAAAGATAAAATGCAGCAATGAGTGCAAAACCTCCTTGGTGGCGCCGAGTTGGCGTCGGCTTCATCGGAGGAATTGGTGAGGGCGCTACGGTTCTGGTGGGGCAGGTCAAGACGATGCTGTGGGGATGGATGTGGCGCGATAGACGAGCCAAACATCGGGACAGCTCCTTGGAGGTGGAGGACGGGGCGGCTGATCCGGCGGGACGACGAGATCGACGACGGATCCTCATCTGGTGCGGTGGATGAGGGACGGTGAGCTGTTGCGGTGGACGAAATAGTCGGGGAAGAGTCTCCGACTGGGCGGCGGTCGGGAGGCTGACGGAGGAGCATGGGGTTTCGCGGGTTTTGGCGGCCTTGGTGTATAAAAGGGGGGAACGAAGGGGAAGGGAGAGGGGGGAGCCATGGCTTAGGGACGCGCTTGTCCGAAATGTAGGGTAAGTTACCAGCATACCCCCACTGGTTTTGACACTGTGACGCCGAGCTTCATTTCCGGCTGAGGGGTGGAAGGGGGATTTCGCGTGTTTGGGTTGCGGGACCGATTTCAGATGAGGAGGGAGTTTTCGCGTGTGTCGAAATTTCGGGATAACAAGGCGCGGCGCAGGTTGAAGAGGCGGGAGTTTCAAAGCAGGTGAGACAAAATATACTCGAGCTTGAAAATTTCGGGATAACAAGGTGCGGATTCCTTGTTCGGCAGAACAAACTTACGTGTAAAAAACAATTCATACAAGGCACAAGAGAGTCATGTCCCTTTTACTATATTGCTATAGATGCCATTGAAAAAACTACAAGAAAATGTAAAAAATCGGGAGAACAAGATTACCCTATACAGTACCAAATCGATTCGCACTTCCCTCAACAACAACAAAAAACAAATCAATTCCCACCAAAAGAAAGAGTAATTTCCCTTTTTATATGATTACAAATGCCAGGACCTCGAATTTCAATTTTTGAATCCATGTTATGTTGAATTACATGTACCATACGATCTCCAATTCAAATATCTGTATCCATTTTATGTTGAATTCAAATCATAGTACATTGGTCTAGGTAGCGAGTTGTTCGGGATAATCTAAACCCTGTTTACATATGTATAATTTTTGGCTGAATTGGGACAAATTTTGGTATAAGCTTCTTGCAAAACCGGAGATTCTCTCAGCAAGCCTCGTGGTTCCGAGAGGGAACGTGTCACCTTTGTGTGCGAAACAATATACGCTGCCTCCCCCTGATTTTCGTTACAGAGGCAACATAGAACTATATGAGTGCCCTGTTAAATTTTGGAATTATTTCGGGCCTGTTTGGCCTTTTTATACGTTAATTGAGTTTCTGGACTTTTAATGTGCATAATCCAAATTTGAACTGCAGGTACATGCTCCGGTGCACCAAAGTTGGTTGAAAAATCACATGTGTGTCCTTGGATGAATTTCTAGGTCCCATGGAAGAAATGAGAATGAAATTCAAACATCTGGGCGTCGTGACTCGGCCAAGAACATCGAGAAACTTGGATTTTAAATTCATGTAAATCCAAAACTCGCCTGGAAATCATGAAACTTGGTATGGTGTCATGTCATGGCACTAACATGTTCTGGTAAAAAATTGGGCCGATTTGGAGCAAGTTTTTGTATAGGGGCCGTTTGGATTATGCCCACACCAGCCCGACCAAAAAGACGGCATGCCAAAATTTTGGTGAAGGAAATAGCCGTCGGGAACTCGCCCACACGCTAGTGCGGAATCACAACGGCTGGCCAAAAAGTTTGTTGTGAGCCAAAAACTTGGCTGCGATCCAAACACTGGCCCAACCTGTGGTCAACGACCAAAATTTCTGAAGGGCAGCTTAGAGCTGCCATCCAAACAGGCCCATAAGCTTCTTGCAAACCGAAGCTTCTCTCAAGAAAGCTCGTGGTTCTAAGAGGGAACGTGTCACCTTTGAGTGCAAAATGATATATGCTGCCCCCCTTGAGTTTCTTTACAAAGGCAACATAGAACTACATGAGTGCCCAGTTAAATTTTGGAATTATTCCGGATTCGTTTGTCGTTTTTTATACATTAATTGAGTTCCTGGTCATTTAATGTGCATAATTCAAATTTGAACTACAAGCACATGCTCTCGTGCACCAAAGTTGGTTGAAAAATCACATATGTGTCGTCGGGTGAATTTCTAGGTCCCACGCAAGAAATGGGAATAAAACTCAAATATCTGGGCATCGTGGCTCGGCCGAGAACATTGAGAAACTTGGTTTTAAAATTCTTGTAAATCCAAAACACATCTGAAAATCATGAAACTTGTCATGGTGTCATGTCATGGTACTACCATGTTGTGGTAAAATAATTGGCCGAATAGGAACAGATTTTGGTATAAGCTTCTTGCAAACCGAAGCTTCTCTCAAGAAGGCTCGTGGTTCTGAGAGGGAACGTGCCACCTTCGAGTGCGAAACGATATACGCTGCCCCCCTTGAGTTTCTTTACAAAGACAACATAGAACTACATGAGTGCCCTGTTAAATTTTGGAATTACTCCGGGTTCATTTGGCCTTTTTTATACATTAATTGAGTTTCTGGTCATTTAATGTGCATAATTCAAATTTGAACTACAAGCACATGCTCCAGTGCACCAAAGTTGGTTGAAAAATCATATCTGTGTCCTCGGGTGAATTTCTAGGCCCCATGCAAGAAATGGGAATAAAATTCAAACATCTAGGCATCGTGGCTCGGCCGAGAACATTCAGAAACTTGGTTTTAAAATTCTTGTAAATCCAAAACACACCTGAAAATCATGAAACTTGGCATGGTTTCATGTCATGGTAGTACCATGCTATGGTAAAAAAATTGCCGAATAGGAACAAATTTTGGTATAAGCTTCTTGCAAACCGTAGCTTCTCTCAAGAAGGCTCGTGGTTCTGAGAGGGAAGATGTCACCTTTGTGTGCATAATTCAAATTTGAAATACAAGCACATGCTCCACTGCACCAAAGTTGGTTGAAAAATCACATGTGTGTCCTCGGGTAAATTTCTAGTTTCCATGCAAGAAATGGGAATGAAATTCAAAATTCTGGGCGTCGTGGCTCTGCTGGAAACATTGAGAAACTTAGTTTTTTAATTCTTGTAAATCCAAAACACACATGAAAATCATGAAACTTGGCTTGGTGCCATGACATGGCACCAACATGCTGTGGTAATTTTGCAGTCCGATTTGCGAAGGTGCACACATTAACAACCAACAAAGTCATTTTGGAATAAGTGATGTCACGTTACAATCAGAAACACAAGTATTATTGAAACCGTGGGCATTCTATTTACCATTTACGTGCCGCCACACGTCCCCTTTTTTTATTATCTAGGAGGCGCCGTGCAGGGTAGCTATTTGAGTTCGAGAGGCGTGCGATCAGACCCCTGCGCGTGCTTATCAGGAGGAGAGCCCTTTGACCTCCATCTGCCGTCCACCTCTCTCCCAAGGTCTCCATTAATGGCGCCCGAGCCTCTGTTTAATGGCGTGGCTATGTCTCACTCGACAGAGATTTAAGAGAGAAAAAAGAAAATCTGAAAGCATGGATCTTGATGTAAGATCCGATGGACCTATATAGCATCTACTTTGACTTATAGCAAGACTGGTGAATATATAAGGACGACGACAGTGGATAATTGTCTTACATAATTAGGAAGATAATTAAAATAGCCACATGCGGCTACGCCCGAAATACACAAGGGCAAAAGAAGAAGGAAGACAACGATATGGCTAGCTGATCTCTACTTTCTTAATGCGTTGCTGCAGGCCGCGGGAACTAGTCTCCGCGGCGAGCGGTGATGAGCTCTTTCGTGTCCTCAAGATGCTGCTTGAGAGCATCCACGGATTCCTCCACCAGCCTTTGGCACTCGATGCGGAGCATGTCATTCTCGTCCATAAGTTTCTTGATGATGATGCCGGTCCTCTTCAACAAGGCACTGGTCTCCTCCTGCTGGTCTACACTTTGGACGATCTTCGCCCTCAGTAGGTTGCGCTCGGCCTGGAGCCTCTCATTGCCCTCCCTTAGTTGCTGGATGACGCCGGTAGCCTGTTTAAACGAGGCTTTCATGTTGTACTGTAACCTCGCCCAGCCGGAGATCTGATCCATCTGGCTATGGACGATCGCATGCATGCGCCTGTAAGAGTCGTCGCCTGCCCGCAAGACATTTTCCTAGGCCGCATGGCCTGTGAGACATCTGCTACTTAGTGGTGCGGCTGGACCCGATCTGCTTTGCATCGACGGGCGTGAGACCTCTATCTTGCTTCGCGTGTGACAGTAACCTCTGTGCTACTACTTCCGCGCGGCGGGACATGTCGAGTGCTTTCGCAACGAGGCGGGACATCTCTCCTACTTCCACTTTCATGCTCGCCTCTCCCTGGTGCTAATCTCTCGACCCAGAACTCACGCTGGCCATGGCAGATGCAAGGGAAGGATGCTGAATGACTTGTTTGTTTTTGTGGATGAGGAGTTGAGGAGGAATGTGCAGTCATGTTGGCATAGTAGTATTTATAACCGATTACTAATACACTCCTAAGTGGGAAACCGTTTAGGTTGTGATCAGTGTGAACAGGTTTGCAATTAAATATACCGTGGTAGTAGTAGTAATTTGAAATGTGACGAGACGCAAGCTCAAAATTTATTGACGGTTCTAGTTTCAAAGTGCGGCACTATTCCTGGATGGCGTAATGTGGGCACGTGTTCTCGGCCATGGTGTAGCATATGCCATGGTAGTTTGATAACCCACAAGTATAGGGGATCGCAACAGCTTTCGAGGGTAGAGTATTCAACCCAAATTTATTGATTCGACACAAGGGGAGCCAAAGAATATTCTTAAGTATTAGCAGTTGAGTTGTCAATTCAACCACACCTGGATAACTTAGTATCTGCAGCAAGGTATTTAGTAGCAAAGTAGTATGATAGTAATGGTAACAGTGGTAAAAGTAAAGATGGCAGTTTTGTAGTGATTGTAACAGTAGCAACGGAAAAGTAAATAAGCAAAGCACAATATGGGAAAAACTCGTAGGCATTGGATCAGTGATGGATAATTATGTCGGATGCGATTCCTCATGTAATAGCTATAACATAGGGTGACACAGAACTAGCTCCAATTCATCAATGTAATGTAGGCATGTATTCCGAATATAGTCATACGTGCTTATGGAAAAGAACTTGCATGACATCTTTTGTCCTACCCTCCGTGGCAGCGGGTCCTAGTGGAAACTAAGGGATATTAAGGCCTCCTTTTAATAGAGTACGGACCAAAGCATTAACACATAGTGAATACATGAACTCCTCAAACTACGGTAATCACCGAGAAGTATCCCGATTATTGTCACTTCGGGGTTGTCGGATCATAACACATAATAGGTGACTATAGACTTGCAAGATAGGATCAAGAACTCACATGTATTCATGAAAACATAATAGGTTCAGATCTGAAATCATGGCACTCGGGCCCTAGTGACAAGCATTAAGCATAGCAAAGTCATAGCAACATCAATCTCGTAACATAGTGGATACTAGGGATCAAACCCTAACAAAACTAACTTGATTACATGGTAAATCTCATCTAACCCATCACCGTCCCAAAGAAGCCTACGATGGAATTACTCACGCACGGCGGTGAGCATCATGAAATTGGTGATGGAGGATGGTTGATGATGACGACGGCGATGAATCCCCCTCTCCGGAGCCCCGAACGGACTCTAGATCAGCCCTCCCGAGAGAGATTAGGGCTTGGCGGCGACTCCGTATCGTAGAACGCGATGAAACTTTCTCTCTGATTTTTTCTCCGCGAAACGGAATATATAGAGTTGGAGTTGAGGTCGGTGGAGCATCAGGGGGCCCACGAGACGGGGCGCCTAGGGGAGGCGCCCCCACCCTCGTGGACGGTGGGCCCCGGCCTTGATTCTTTCGCCAAGATATTTTTATATTTTCCAAAATTTATTTCCGTGGATTTGCAGGTCATTCCGAGAACTTTTGTTTTACGCACAATAAACAACACCATGGCAGTTCTGCTGAAAACACCGCCGTCGATCCGGGTTAGTTTCATTCAAATCATGCAAGTTAGAGTCCAAAACAAGGGCAAAAGTGTTTGGAAAAGTAGATACATTGGAGACGTATCATAGTTCTTTTTGTACTACTGTGTACGTTCAATAACTGGCACCTTCGGATACATATCTTACGGTTATTAGGGCGTTCGACAGGAATAGCCGCGTGGCGAGCTATAGACTAGTATTTTTTTAGACGCATTAAACCTATCTCTCGGGACTTCTCGCACGCACCATCTCTAGCTCCCTAGGTCGATGCCACCCACATACACTTGTACTCTGAGTTTAGTACGTTATACATGAAGGGAAGAGGTGCACGCACGCACTCGTCCTCTCTCACACACGCATCTGTTTTTTCTCGAAAAGGAGGATGATGACCCCCGACCTCTGAATCTAGGAGTCACACAAGCATCTGTAGCTACGAATTGTAGTGTTCTCAACCATCCGATTGGCTCTATCATAGGATTCACGTTGTTCCTTGGCCTTGAGACTGAGAAGTTTAAAATGCGGAGGCTAAGCTGGAGGCGCGAGGTTTTGGTTAATGTGCAGGCCGCACACGGCACCAACACGACACGAGCTTCATCTGCCTGGATGCGCAGTCCGGTGAGTTGTCCAACACAACCAGGCCCTGCTTGGTATCTGCGCCTCGACTTATGCGCAGAGAAATTAGGGTCGGAGGGAGTATTACTAGTAGTAGTACTACTTTGATGTGTCGCATCAACTCGCACAAGTATGAAACACTTTGTGAACAAACAAGCATATACTCCCTTCGTTCCAAAATACTACTTGACTTCCATTTGTCCAAAAATGGATGTACCTATATACTAAAACATGTCTAGATACATCTATATTTTGACAAATGGAAGGCATGTATTGTGGAACGGAGGGAGTACTTGTCAACAAATGGATAAAAAGGGACGTATCTAGAACTAAAATACGTCTACATACATATCCTTTTATCCATTTTGATGACAAGTAGTACTTTTTACCCAAAGGAACTTTATATCCAACAGACACAAAATATCCATTCGACTGTTGGAAATTACTGATCTGATGTCGAAGTAATTGCTGCATCGCCACCAAAACCCACCATTTCTTAAGCTAAAGTAGACCGAGGTAATATCTATATTAGCATATTACTAAGATAAACAGAAGGCACTGTAGAAACATTTAGGACGTGAGCTTGTCAATCTGAATGTGGAGGGACACCAGCTTAGCCCCGGCCGACAGCTTGGGCAGAACTATGAAGAAGGTCATCTCCTGCACGGCGACATCGCCGGGATCATTGCTGCTTGTCACCTCCATTTCCACCTTGACAGTGTCGGTCGTGCCTTTGGGCTCCCCCAGTGGGCCGTTCGCCCACAGCTTGGCCACGTAGTAAGGCAGTGGGTGTCGGTGTCAAAACTGGCGGATCTCGGGTAGGGGGTCCCGAACTGTGCGTCTAAGGCGAATGGTAACAGGAGGCGGGGGACACGGTGTTTACCCAGGTTCGGGCCCTCTCGATGGAGGTAATACCCTACTTCCTGCTTGATTGATCTTGATGGTACGAGTATTAAAAGAGTTGATCTACCACGAGATCGTAGAGGTTAAACCCTAGAAGCTAACCTATGATTATGATTGTTCTTGCCCTATGGACTAAACCCTCCGGTTTATATAGGTATCGGAGGGGGCTAGGGTTACACAGAGTCGGTTACAGAGAAGGAGATCTACATGTCCAAATTGCCAAGCTTGCCTTCCACGCAAAGGAGAGTCCCACCCGGACACGGGACGAAGTCTTCAATCTTGTATCTTCATAGTCCAACAGTCCGACATAAGTATATAGTGCGGTTGTCCGAGGACCCCCTAATCTAGGACTACCTCAGTAGCCCCCGAATCAGGCTTCAATGATGATGAGCCCGGCGCGCAGATTGTCTTCGGCATTGCAAGGCGGGTTCTTCTCCAAATTCTCCAGAGTACCTATTGTAACGAGCAGTGTCCGGCTTCCCATTAATGTTGCACTCATCGGATTCTGCACCTTAATAACGTCAGTCTCCACGTGTCGAGCGAATGCAAGAAGTCGGGGTATGTTTACATTTACCACCCTGACCATGTAAATAAATCGTCTATTAAAGAGACGGGGATCCTCAGATCCAAATCACACCATCTTCCCCAAGCGAGGATTCATCAGAGCGCGCCCAAAAAAACCATCCCATCATGGCCGGCCGCTGCAACTCCTCCTCTCACTCCCATAGCGCGAAGCCAGGTGACTGGGAGAAGTGCACCATATCCCACGGTCAACTAGTGGAGTTGCAGACCTAGGGGTTTCTCCCACCTGCATATCTTGTCCCCGTCCAAGCCGGATTAGCCACTTATGACGGCGGGGAGCAAGCGGAGAGTTTCCCCAACCCATCCAGGGGGGAGCAAGTGTGCCTTGTCCCTTACTTGCTGAGGGGCATCAGATTTCCAATCCATCCGTTCCTCCGCGGGCTCCTGGAGTATTATGGCCTCCAGCTGCACAACTTTACTCCTGCATCCATCCTGCACATCGCAGGTTATGTCGCCCTTTGTGAGCTATTTCTGGGCTGCGAAGCTCATTTCGAGCTATGGAAAAGGCCGTTCTGCCTTGTCCCTCGCAATCAGGAGGGGTCAATATACCAAGTGGGCGGAGCCGAAATATGGCGCATCGCCGGGACCGGATACTTATCCGGCACTCCGAAGAATACATCCGAAGACTTGCCTTCCGAGTGGTTTTATGTAGAGGACGTCTCCCTTCCTGACCCTATCCGGATGGGTCTTCCTGAGTTCACAAACGCCCCATTGAAGAAACGCCGAAGCTGGCGTCCCCGGAGCCCCTAGGAGGAAGATTGCAGAGAGGTCCTTCAACTGGTGGGCAGGATAAAAACGATGGACCAATCAGGATTGACAATAATCGAGGTTATGTCAATATGCATAATGCGGGGAGTGCAGCCACTCCAGTACCGGGGGCATCCCATGTGGCACTTCAACGGATAAGACGATGCCGCCCGCTGCGGTCGTAAAGGTCCGGACTCTGCCACCGCTCTGGCGAAAATATTGTCCGAATTGTATAAAGGAGAAGAAGAGGAGTTCATCCGCATTAAGCCACATGATGGATTTTCCATGTACAACTCCCCTAGCTGGGTGAGTTGCTTTCTTTTACTCAACTCTATTCATTTCCGCAGTCTTTCATCATAAAAATTTACCTTGGTAGTCCATAACAGGAACTGCGCAAAGCCGTGAGGGAGGTCCACAGCCCGCCTCCACAGCCAGAGGACCCCGACCGGGCCCTCGACCCCGGACTCGAAGAAGATCCAGACATATTTGTGGAGCTCGCCGACAGGACGTTTTACCAGGCAAGCTGTGACGACGCGTTGGTGGCCATCATTGCTGACTATCCTGGCCTACTCCCTGCATCACATGTAAGTAAAACCGGAGTCCTAACTTCCGAGAAGGACCCCTTCCTTATGCCTTACCCACCGTACACGTATTGTGCTTTATAGGGAAGGCCGTCGGGGCATCGTGCCGAACCCGCGGCGACTCACCAACAAGGGGCACCCAAGCCGGGTAGGCTCAAAAGGAAAGCGGTCAGGACTGAGACGCCATCGAAGAGGTATGATTTAAAAACCTGCTTCGTGATTATCATTTTTGAAATATAACAATGTCCACTGTATCCTGGCAGGAAGAGTATTCGCCGGACTATGTCCGGAGATCCTGCCGTCCACGCCTCTACAAGCCGGACTCCAGAACCGGCCTCAAGGGTGGAGGCTGATGTGGGGACAACACTGGACGATCCTCCTACAGAGGATGCAGATAGAATATCTGCTATGAATTACGAGGTGGAGAGCACCATGAATCATAGGCGTCGGCAGGCCGTACTCCGCGTCCCTAATTTTTCCGAAGAGGCTTTTAATGCCTTCAATTCGGGAGACGCATACATCCGAGCTGCTCAAGATGGGCTTGCTAGAGCCACATACCAGTATGTAAAAGATATACGGGTAAGCAAAATCTGATAAGTATGTATACCAGTAGCCCCTGAGACTTAAAACAGTTGGCACAACTAATTGAAGGATCATTGTATGAATAGGTTCTTACAGAGAAGAACACCCATTTGTCTCAAGAGCTGGAGGAGTGCAAAGCCCGACTAAGGGCCGCAACTGCCGAAGTGGAGGAATCCAAGAAGGCCTCATCTGGTAATACTTGTCTTGATCAAAAAGAACGACAATTACATGTACCAGTTGGTATTCGGCATGCTTGCAAGTCTAACAATAGATTCTGTAGACAATCCCGGAGTGAATCCGGAGATCGTACGAGAGGATGAGCAACGAGCTCAATGACAACTAGAGGCTGGTGAGCGCGTGCTTACACGGGTCAGGCGAGAGAAAAACAATCTCCAGGATGCCAATACCCGGCTGGACGTTGAATTGAAAGATGTTCGGGCCCAGCTTGTTGACTCCGTCAAGGAGAATAAAAGGCTTCAACGCGGCATTTTTAGTATGTGCTCAAATGAACCTTTATACAGTTCAGCGAAGAAACGGGCTAACAGAGTTATGTCTGTAGGTATACTGACATGTCGTCCCGAAGAGGAGATGCCCGGATCCGCAGGCGATCTTCTACAAGAGCTTTCGCAACTGCACGAACAAGTTCGGCAGGTGATGCAGGGTATTGCACAGGCCTTGTGGCCGTCCGCCTCCCTGCTAGGAAGTATGGGGGAGCTTGCAGAGCTGCTCAAGGGAGCGCAGCGACGCTTCCATTTATGGAAGATATCTGCCTGCCGACAAGGTGCAAGGGAAGCTTGGGCCATGGTGAAAACACAGTACACCAAGCTCGATCCGAATCACATGGCCTCGGGTCGGACTCAGAGGACAGATGGGAAAGAGATTCCCGTTAGTCTGGTATATGACCAGGTAGGATTAACCGCAAAGTATTCCCAATAGGATTGTAGGCTAGACAGCCTGTGGGATGGTGTAGAGGAAGAATTTAGCCAGTCTAAATGACTGTGTACTTCAATGGACATATTTTGTCCCTAGCCGGATTGTAAATCATTTGTCATGGTGGACCTTTTTGCTTCAGCCTCCGGACCCGACAGTCCGGAGTATTTCAGAATACCCGCACAGTTATGTAAACCGGGGTACGCGCGGAAACCAGGCGTAGGGGTCATAAGTGCTTGAACAGACAAGTACCCAACTAGTTATGTTATATTACATGGGTAGTAAGAAACATCTTCCAGGGAGAATAGTTCAATTAAGGGTTCCTTTCCCTGGGTACACATGCATTAGTGTGCATGTCCAAACTGCGAATAGAGACACAGTGTATAAAACATCCGGGGGTTTGTATTCTAATAGGTAAGAAACATCTTTAGTTCACCGACCGGATATTCCCTTAAGAATGCTAGCTTTCAGCTTCACCCAGTCTGAGGTACACGTCCGGCGTACCTGGCAGTAACAATCGCAGAGGTGCTCCCCTTATGCCCTAGCCGAACTAACGGGAATGTAGGGCATAAACACAGGAGCCAGGCAACCCAGCTTGGCCAAAACTTAAGTCATATCGATGCATATAATGGTGAAGAAAAGGTACATATGGAAAAGCGACACATATGCAGTGGGCATGATGCCCTAGAGGTAATTATATTAAGCTTACGCGTAAGAAGCCTCCAGGTATAGCGAGCGCGCATAGCGCGTCAATTATGCATAGTCGAGCCACACTTGAAGCTTTTTAGGGCCATAAAAAAGATAGAAAAAAAAGAAAGAAAGAGAGAGGATATAACTTTAAAAAAGGCAGAGGGAAGGAGACGAACACAGAGTTCGGCGCTAGGCGTAGAATCTTCGGAGTCTGGTCGCGTTCCATGGGTTTGGCTCGAGTCGATTATATGATGCATCGCGCAGGCGGTACGCTCCTCCGGTGAGAACTTTATCGATGATGAAGGGACCCTCCCACTTGGGCTTGAGCTTGTCCTTTTTCTTCTCCGGTAGGCATAGAACGAGTTCTCCAACATTATAAGTTTTGGCCCGTACTTCTCTACTTTGATACCTTCGAGCCTGTTGCTGATAGAATGCGGAATGGGCTTTTGCAACGTTGCGCTCCTCCTCCAAGGCATCTAAACTGTCCTTCCGATCTAGCTCGGCTTCTCTCTCTTCATACATGTGCACCCAAGGTGAGTCATGAATGATATCGCAGGGCAATACCGCCTCTGCGCCGTACACCATAAAGAATGGTGTGTATCCGGTAGTGCGATTCGGCGTGGTCCGCAGTCCCCATAGTACGGAGTCGAGCTCCTCGACCCAGTGCGTGTCTGATTCCTTCAAGGATCGCACTAGTCTGGGTTTGATGCCGCTCATAATAACACCATTTGCTTGTTCGACATGACTGTTTGTTTGGGGGTGATAGACGGAGGTGTAATTGAGCTTAATGCCCATCTTGCAGCACCAAGTTTTCACCTCGTCGGCTGTGAAGTTGGAGCCGTTATCGGTGATGATGCTATGGGGGACACCATAACGGTGCACGACCCCTATGAAGTCTATCACTGTTTCGAATTCGGCCGTTTTAACTGGTTTGGCCTCTATCCATTTGGTGAATTTGTCCACCATGACCAATAGGTATTTTTTCTTATGGCTTCCTCCTTTAAGGGGTCCGACCATATCGAGCCCCCAGACCGCAAAGGGCCAAGTTATAAGGATTGTTTGGAGTGCGGTAGATGGCATATGGCTTTGATTGGCGAAGAGCTGGCAACCGACGCAATGTTGGACGAGGTCCTGTGCATCTGATCGGGCCGTCGGCCAGTAGAATCCTGTACGGAAAGGCCTTGCTTACGAGGGCCCGAGCTGCGGCGTGGTGGCCGCTGAGTCCAGCATGAATTTCGGCCAAGAGCTGCCGCCCTTCCTCTTCGGAGATACATCTTTGGAGTACTCCGGTAGCGCTTTTCTTATAAAGCTCTCCCTCGTAGACCTTGTAGGATTTAGAGCGCCGCACAATGCAACGTGCCTCATTTTGGTCCTCGGGGAGTTCTTGCCTATTTAGGTAGGCTAAGAAGGGTTCGGTCCAGGGGGCGATGACAACCATGATTGCGTGGGCTGAAGGTGTTATTTCGGTAGCGGAGCCTCCGATTATGTCAGAGTGTTTGGGCTCTGGGGTTGTGATCGGATCCGGACTAGTATTGCTGGTCTCCCCTTGCCACACCACGGATGGCTTGAACAACCTTTCCAAGAAGATATTAGGTGGGACGGGGTCGCGCTTAGCGCCAATGCGGGCGAGGATATCCGCCGGTTGATTGTTTTCTTGGACCACATGGTGAAATTCAAGCCCCTCGAACCGAGCTGACATTTTGAGGACGACATTATGGTAAGCCGCCATTTTTGGGTCCTTGGCGTCGAAGTCTCCGTTTATTTGGGATATGGCGAGGTTTGAATCCCCACTCATTTCTAGGCGTTGAATGCCCATGGAGTCTGCCATCCGAAGACCGTGCAACGGAGCCTCGTATTCGGCTGCATTGTTGGAGTATGTGTATAGTATTTGGAGTACGTATTGGATTGTATCTCCAGTGGGGGATGTCAGGACCACACCCGCTCCAAGACTAGACAGCATCTTAGAGCCGTCAAAGTGCATGATCCAATTGGAGTATGCGCCGCACTCTTTAGGGAGTTCGGCTTCTGTCCATTCAGCGATGAAGTCAGCCAATACTTGCGATTTAATGGCTCACCGTGGTTTATATGTAATGTTGAACGGGAGGAGCTCGATGGCCCACTTAGCAATCCGGCCCGTAGCATCACGGTTGTTTATTATATCGTTGAGTGGTACTTTGGAGGCCACCGTGATTGAACACTCTTGAAAGTAGTGTCGTAGTTTCCGGGATGCCATGAAGACCGCGTATGCTATCTTTTGATAATGTGGGTACCGTGACTTGCATGGTGTGAGGACAGTGGATACGTAGTAACCGGCTTTTGAAGCGGGAACTTATGTACGTCCTCCTCTCGTTCGACGACGAGCACTGCGCTTACAACTTGGTGTGTTGCCGCTATGTATAACAGCATGGGTTTGCCAATGTTCGGTGCGGCCAAGATTGGGTTGTTGGCCAAGAGGGCCTTTATTTCTTCCAGTCCGGCCGTAGCCGCATCCGTCCACTCGAAGTGTTCGGTGCGTCGAAAAGGCAATAAAGAGGTAGTGCCTTTTCTCCCAATCGGAAGATAAAGCGGCTTAAGGCAGCCACGCATCCAGTTAATTTCTGGATTTGCTTGAGGTCTGTTGGGGTAGCCAACTGTGACAAAGCTCGGATTTTAGCTGGGTTTGCTTAAATTCCTCTATTGGAAATGATGAAGCCCAGAAGCTTTCATGCGGGAACGCCGGAAACACATTTTTCCGGATTGAGCTTGATGTCATATGTTCGGAGTTTGTCGAATGTGAGCCTCAGGTCGTCTATTAAAGATTCGACGTGTCTGGTCTTGCTGACCACATCATCCATGTATGCCTCAACTGTTTTACTGATTTGTTTTTCCAGGCATGTCTGAATCATGCGCTGGTAGGTTGCACCGGCGTTTTGGAGCCCGAAAGGCATGTTGTTGAAACAAAAGGGGCCGTATGGAGTGATGAATGCCGTTGCGGCCTGATCGGATTCCGCCATGTTGATTTCATGGTATCCGGAGTATGTGTTGAGGAAACACAATGAGTCGTGTCCTACGGTAGTATCGATGATTTGATCGATGCGGGGGAGAGGGAAGGGATCCTTGGGGCAAGCCTTATTGAGGTCCTTGAAGTCGACACATAAGTGCCAGGATTTATCCTTCTTTGGTACCATCACCAGGTTTGCTAGCCAATCTGGGTGTTTTATTTCTCTGATGAATCCGGTTTCCAGTAACTTGGCTAGCTCCTCTCCCATAGCTTGTCATTTAGGCTCTGAAAAGCGCTGTAGTGTTTGCTTGACCGACTTGTATCCCTTCAATATGTTTAGGCTATGCTCGGCCAGCCTGCGTGGTTTTCCTGGCATGTCCGAAGGGTGCCAGGCGAAGATGTCCCAATTCTCGCGTAAGAACGCCCGCAGTGCGGCATCTATTGTGGGGTCCAGCTGTGCCCCGATGCATGCTGCTTTTGTGGTGTCCGTTGGGTGGACCTGGAATTTGAATATTTCATCCGCTGGTTTGAAAGAGGTGGACTTGGATCGTTTGTCGAGTATCACGTCGTCCCTATCCACTGCGGAGCACAGCGCAGTTAGTTCTTCAGCCATGAGGGCTTCGGATAATGCCTCAAGGGCCAGGGCGGCGGTTTTGTTTTCGTCGCGGAGTGCTACGTCCGGATCACTTGCTAGAGTGATGATTCCGTTGGGCCCGGGCATCTTGAGCTTCATGTACCCGTAGTGGGGTATGGCTTGGAAGCTCGCGAATGCGTCCCGTCCTAAAAGGGCGTGATATCCACTACTGAACGTGGCCACTTGGAATGTTATCTCTTCGGACCTGTAATTCTCTGGCGTGCCGAATACCACATCGAGTGTGATTTTTCCTGCACATCGTGCCTCCCGACTAGGGATAATTCCTCTGAAGGTCGTGCTGCTTTGCTCAATGCGGCTCTTGTCTATTTCCATTTTGTTGAGAGTTTCCTCGTAGATGAGATTTAATCCGCTGCCGCCGTCCATGAGCACTTTAGTAAGCCGGAAGCCGTGCAAAATTGGACTAAGGACCAAAGCGGCTAGTGCTCGGACTGTTCGGAATTTAGGTTCGTCACTGACATTGAAGGTTATGGCCGTGTCGTTTCATGGATTTATTGCTGCAACGTGGCAGATTTCGGCAAGGACGCGGAGTGCTCTCTTGCGCCTATTATTTGAGGCGAAAGTCTCGAAGACTGTCAATACTGCATTGTTGTTTTCTGCAGTATTGTCAATGAGGAGATCATCGCCACTCTTGGCCACCTGCCGAAGTATCCAACATGTTGTATGGCTGTGTGTTGGTATGATATCCGGTGTGGTGTGAATTTTGCATGGCCCATTGAGCCATCCCTCCAATACGGTTCCGCGCCCTTTAGTGGGCTTTGGTTTCTTTGTAATTGGATCGGGTGACTTGCGAGAGTGCACCCTTTTAGTTTGTACGAGGGGTTTAGTGAGAGCCGGAGGATCCCAGAATTTTGCTTGGGTTTTCCAGGCGCTTTCCATCGCATAGTACTTTTGTACTATGGCCGCCAAGTCAGTGAAGTGTGATATGTCACGACGACTTATGGCGTTGAGGATTCCCTTGTACGTGCAATTTTTGCAAAAGAATGAGATTGCATCTTCCTCACGACAATCGTTGACCTTGATCATTACAAGGAGGAATCTGCCCCAAAAGTGATGTACTGTCTCTTGGGATTGTTGTCTAAGATCGCTTGTATCTGGGTGTGTGGGTGGATTTAAGTCCGAACCCTGACCCGATCTGAGATCCAGGGGCAGAGGAACTTCTGAACTTGTCGGTTTGGGTTTCGGGATATTGCCCAATTTTTCTGGCCCGCTGTCCGACTCTAGGTCCAGAGTTTGGGTCATGTCGTCCCGCAAACGGGTATCCGGCTCGGAGAGCTTAGGAATCCAGACATAGTTCGTCTTCAAAATAGAGGAAGAATTGTTGCGTTGCTCCTCCACCACCACTACCTGATGGGTGACCGGTGGAGAGTTAATCTCCCTTCGATCGGGTTTAAGCCCAGTCCGATCATAGTCCTTAGCGACTCCCAAGGCGGCGATGCGATCCAAGAGCTCGTTTAAGGACGAGAGTTCCATCTGATCCATCTGCTCGGCGCATTCCGAGCTGACGTGGAGGATGTTTTTGATGACCCGAGAGGTCATCATCGGCGCGGCGGCCGAGCGGGCGGTCATAACGAAGCCGCCTAGTCGGAGGGTTTGGCCTAAAGCCAGGGCTCCCCCAGAGGTGATGTTGTCGTGATAACAAGGCGAGCTATCAAACCTTTTTTCGACGTCACGGTGGAATTCTCAATGAAAGCACCAATGTCGGTGTCAAAACCGGCGGATCTTGGGTAGGGGGTCCCAAACTGTGCGTCTAAGGCTAATGGTAACAGGAGGCGGGGGACACAGTGTTTACCCAGGTTTGGGCCCTCTCGATGGAGGTTATACCCTACTTCCTGCTTGATTGATCTTGATGATATGAGTATTACAAGAGTTGATCTACAACAAGATCGTAGAGGTTAAACCCTAGAAGCTAACCCATGATTATGATTGTTCTTGTCCTACGGACTAAACCCTCCGGTTTATATAGGCACCGGAGGGGGCTAGGGTTACACGTAGTCGATTCTGAGAGAAGGAGATCTACATATCCGAATTGCCAAGCTTGCCTTCCACGCAAAGGAGAGTCCCACCCGGACACGGGACGAAGTCTTCAATCTTGTATCTTCATAGTCCAACAGTCCGGCATAAGTATATAGTCTGGCTGTCCGAGGACCCCCAATCCAGGACTCCCTTAGTGGGGACGCCCCTGCTCTGATGCATATGACTGACACGATGATAGGTGCGCCGATGTCGAGCACGCCGCCGACCAAGAAAAACGTGTGGCCGTCCTTCTTCGCAACAGCAAGAGTCGTGGCTCCGACATTGGCACTTGCAGCTGGAGCACCTTGCCGTACTGGATCCTATGCACGTGCATGGGATGCGCGGTGTTGATGTGGTGGTAGAGCTCCGGCAGCGGGCCTTCGTAGCCGCATACGGGCACGGGGCATTTGCAGGGCGCGAGCGGACACACGCTCTGGTGAACGGCGAGCTTGTGGTAAGTGACGTAGAGCCCACAGCCTTCGTGTGGGCACTCCACCCTCACCGACGAAAGGACGGCGTCCACCACCGTGTTCCACACGTCGAAGCCACCTCCGCGCTCACACTTCTGGAACTGCCGCTGGTTCCCGGGGCGCTAGACGCGGTAGTCCGCGCAGGCCAGGTGCCCTCCCTTGCACTGCAGAAATCAATCGAACAACACATCAATCAAGAAACCTGCACCTTGCTCGATCAACCAAATGGACGAGGTGTATTCGAACCTCATACACAGGAGGCATCAAGGGGCGGAGGCACAAGGGGCAGTGGAGCAAGGTGAGGTCCATCGAGACCATAGAGAGCTCCTTCGTCGGGTCCTGTTCCATTTGCATGATCTCGCCCTCCTCGTGCACAACCATCTCTCGCTTTAGGGCTGGGGCGTTACAAAGCTTTACCGTCACATATTTATACTACTTCAAGGTGCATTAAATCAACACATGCAAGTATCAAATGGAGAATCACGGCATGCATGCATGCGTTGTAATTAATGCATCGGTAAACGCAAATTATTAAAATATATCGAGTGCAGTGCTTTGATGTGTCGCGTCAACTCGTACAACAACGAGAAGTTTGATTATCCTCTCCCTCATGGAGTTAACTGCACCTGCCTTTGGCTGTATGACAGGTTGGCCACCCACCTGTCATACACGCAAAGGCAGGAGCGTCCCTCCCTCGCCCATGAGCGTGGTGGCTGGCGGGACTAGGAGAAGCTTTCACTACACGCTCTCCCTCCCGCACGCGATGGACATGCAGCAGTTCAATCGGTGTTAGATGGCCAGAAGCGTAATGTAGTACTCCTCCAGTGCAGTAGTACTCCATCATTGTTCGACTTCCCAAAGAGGCGAAGAGCCAAGCTGTAGGACCTTGAAGTATGTCTAGAGGGGGGGGGGGGTGATTAGACTACTTGACCAATTAAAAACTTAACCTTTTCCCAATTTTATAGTTTGGCAGATTTTAGCTATTTTAGGACAAGTCAGCGATCATCACACAATTCAAGCAAGCATGCAAAGAGTATATAGGCAGCGGAAATTAAAGCATGCAACTTGCAAGAAAGTAAAGGGAAGGGTTTGGAGGATTCAAACGCAATTGGAGACACGGATGTTTTTGGCGTGGTTCCGATAGGTGGTGCTATCGTATATCCACGTTGATGGAGACTTAAACCCACGAAGGGTAACGGCTGCGCGAGTCCACGGAGGGCTCCACCCACGAAGGGTCCACGAAGAAGCAACCTTGTCTATCCCACCATGGCCGTCGCCCACGAAGGATTTGCCTCACTAGCGGTAGATCTTCATGAAGTAGGCGATCTCCTTGCCCTTACAAACTCCTTGGTTCAACTCCACAATCTTGCCTGAGGCTCCCAAGTGACACCTAGACAATCTAGGAGACACCACTCTCCAAGAAGTAACAAATGGTGTGTTGATGATGAACTCCATGCTCTTGTGCTTCAAATGATAGTCTCCCCAACACTCAACTCTCTCTCATAGGATTTGGATCTGGTGGAAAGAGGGTTTGAGTGGAAAGCAACTTGAGGAAGGCTAGAGATCAAGATTCATATGGTAGGAATGGAATATCTTGGCCTCAACACAAGGGTAGGTGGTTCTCTCTCAGAAATGGTAAGTTGGAAGTGTAGGTACGTTCTGATGGCTCTCTCCACGAATGAAGAGGAGGTGGAGGGGTATATATAGCCTCCACACAAAATCTAACTGTTACACACAATCTACCAAACTTGGTGGGACCAAATAGTTAAACTCGGTCGGACCGGTTTAGTAAACCTAGTGACCGTTAGTGATTTTCGGTGGGACTGACATGCATCTCGGTGAGACCGATTCGGTTAGGGTTAGGGCATAACGTAATCTCGGTGAGACCGATTTGGTAATAAGCTTTCCAGAGAGTTGGTCAGATAAACTCGGTGGGACCGATTTGCTCTTTTCAGTGAGACCGAAATGTTATAAAAAGGAAACAGAGAGTTTACATTGCAATCTCGGTGGGACCGATCGCTTACTTCGGTTAGACCGAAACGTTACGAAGGGAAGCAGAGAGATTGCAACCCCATCTCGGTGAGACCGAGATCCCTATCGGTAAGACCGATTTGCTTAGGGTTTGTGGCAGTGGCTATGACTTTTGGAATCGGTGGCGCCAGATAGAAAGAAACGGTGTGACCGATTTTGGCTTTAGGTTTAGGTCATTTGTGGATGTGGGAAAGTAGTTGAGGGTTTTGGAGCATATCACTAAGCACATGAAGCAAGAGGCTCATTAAGCAACACCTCATCCCTCCTTGATAGTATTGGCTTTTCCTATAGACTCAATGTGATCTTGAATCACTAAAATGTAAAATGAAGAGTCTTGAGCTTTTGAGCTTGAGCCAATCCTTTGTCCTTAGTATTTTGAGGGATCCACTTTCATCATCCATGCCATGCCATTCATTGAGCTTTCCTGAAACAATAGTCTTGGAATAGCATTAGCTCAATGAGCTATATGTTGTTATGAATTACCAAAACCACCTAGGGATAGTTGCACTTTCACAAGCGCAGCCCAGACGCTCGTGTGGCAGTTTCATGTGTAGAGTAGTCTAGGATAGCGTGTACCGTGCCTGTAAGCTTAAAATCATTGGGATCGGCTCCATGCTATGTGGCCATCACGAAGTTTTTTTATTTAAAATAGTCTTCTGGCCCTACCTGTCATCCTGGTGATTGTAGTTTGCACGCTCATCTGGTCAAGACAGGAATATATATTTTAATTTGTGGCGGGTAAATGTTAGAGGTTGCAGCAAATATATTGTACACTACGGGTCTTTCAGCCAAGTTTAGAGGCAAGCATGTGGGGCTAGTGCTATGATGTGTCGCGTCAACTCGTACAGCGAGGAGAAGCTTGATTTTACTACTACATGCCTTCTCCCTCGCCCATGCGCGCGTTACTCGCAAATGAGGACAGACTTTTACTTATAGTACTACAACAAGCTATCCCTCCCGTTCGCGGTGGACGGACGTGCAGCAGTGGATTCGACACTGTACAAGCAGTAGTAGTAACATCATTGTTCGTCTTCTCTAAGAGGCGAAGAGCCAAGCACAACCCGAACGTGGTAGTTCCAAACATTGGAGCACGCATATAGCCAGGCTCTTGCATGAGACAAAATTGCTATGTGAGCCCACTATTGTAGTACGTACTTGCTAGTATAGCCCTGTAAACTAGAAAGGAGTATTTGCCTTTCTAGAGATTTCAACAAGTGACTAGACTACATCGAGACGGAGTACATATGGAGCGAAATGAGTGAATCTGCACCGTAAATAAATACGTAGTTCTCTCGTTTTCCTCTCCGAGGTGCACAATATTGAGTATACTGACCAGTCTCTTTTTGACACGCATTTACGGTTTTTTTGACACAGTACTGAAGGAAATATGCCCTAGAGGCAATAATAAAGTTATTATTTATTTCCTCATATCATGGTAAATGTTTATTATTCGTGCTAGAATTGTATTACCCGGAAACATAATACATGTGTGAATACATAGACAAACATAGTGTCACTAGTATGCCTCTACTTGACTAGCTCGTGAATCAAAGATTGTTAAGTTTCCTAACCATAGACATGAGTTGTCATTTGATTAACGGGATCACATCATTAGGAGAATGCTGTGATTGACTTGACCCATTCCATTAGCTTAGCACTTGATCGTTTAGTATGTTGCTACTTCTTTCTTCATGACTTATACATGTTCCTATGACTATGAGATTATGTAACTCCCGCTTACCGGAGGAACACTTTGTGTGCTACCAAACGTCAAAACGTAACTGGGTGATTATAAAGGTGCTCTACAGGTGTCTCCAAAGGTACTTGTTGAGTTGATGTATTTCGAGATTAGGATTTGTCACTCCGATTGCCGAAGAGGTATCTCTGGGCCCTCTCGGTAATGCACATCACTATAAGCCTTGCAAGCAATGTAGCTAATGAGTTAGTTACGGGATGATGCATTATGTAACGAGTAAAGAGACTTGCCAGTAACGAGATTGAACTAGGTATTGAGATACCGACGATCGAATCTCGGGCAAGTAACATACCAATGACAAAGGGAACAACGTATGTTGTTATGCGGTTTTACCGATAAAGATCTTCGTAGAATATGTAGGAGCCAATATGAGCATCCAGGTTCCACTATTGATTATTGACCAGAGACGTGTCTAAATCATGTCTACATAGTTCTTGAACCCGTAGGGTCCGCACGCTTAAAGTTACACTACAAAAAAAGACACATCCGTGACATTTTGGGGCGAACGAAATTTTTTTTCTGTCATACATATGACACTTCTATGACGATAATTGTGACAAAACCCGGTATCATCATAGATGTGGTGGGATCCTACTTCTATGACAAAAAATCATGACAAAAAATGGGCTTTTCGTCCTAGGCGGGCCGGAGGCGTAGCTGCATGACATTCTTTGGGCCGTCCATGATGGAAAAAACCGTGGTAGAAGCGAGGGGGAGGAAAATTTCGAGGAGTTGCCGGTTACGGTGGGAGGTCGGGGCGGCGATGCGCGCTGCTTCTCTTGTACACGTCTGCTGCGTGTGTGAGGCGTTGGCTCTAATCGAACCCGGCGAGGCGTTGGGCTCTAATCGAACCCGGCGATTACCGCAGGCTACGCGTTCGAACCCGAAGCGATCGATCGATGGCTGTTAATCGAACCCGATCGGCGATTCCTTCACTCTGCTGCTAATCGATGTCGATCGATGCTGCCTCGGGATGAACAATGAGTGTTGCGGGGGGTTTGGATGAGCGATGGCGGTGGCGTTGCCTCTGGATGAACAGGACCCCGTGGTGTGGAGGGCTGGATGAGCGATGAAGACGGTGGAGGGGTGGTTGAACAGGACCCCGTGGTGTGGAGGGCTGGATGAACAGTAGACGGTGGAGGGGTGCCCATGGAGGGGTGGTTGAACAGTAGCCGGTGGAGTAGCGCGCGTTACTGGAGGAGGTCGATGGTAACCCGTGGAGGCTGGAGGAGGTCGACGGTGGAGATGAACAGTATCCCGTGGAGTCCCGTTTTGCGGTACGCCACACCCTCCTGATGAACAGGACCCCCGTTTCGACCGTAGGAGGTCCGTTTCGTCCATTTTGTGGTACGCCACACCCCTCCCGATCAACAGGACCCCCGTTTTAACTGTAGGAGGTCCATTTCCTCCGTTTTGCCGTACGCCACACCCCTCCCGATCAACAGGACCCCCCGTTTCGACCGTAGGAGGTCCGTTTCCTCCGTTTTGCGGTACGCCACACCCCTCCCGATCAACAGGACCCCGTTCCGACCGTAGGAGGTCCGTTTCCTCCGTTTTTTCCGCGAAATACAGTGGCCCATCCGGTGGGTCCCAGCTGTCAGGTGGAGGAATCATTATTTTCCGCGTAATAAGGAGGCACCTCCTTGCTGCGGCCGTGGACCCAGCTGTCAGCCTCTCCACGTACAGTCCATGTCCGATGGAAGTCGTTCCTTGACCACGTTGACCAGCCCGCGCCGAGAGCACCACGGCGGTGGACGACAGCGAAGCATAGGAAGGGGACGACACATAGCCGGGAAAGACGCGGCAGTGGAAGCCCGCGCGGAGAGGAGTATGAGGGTTCACTGGTTCGGCTGCGGTGTGAGGCTGCCGTCGCCGCAGGTCCTGGCCAACGGTGGGAATAGTAGGGGGCGGTGAGGCCTCCGCGGCAGCAGAGCCGGTCACGGGAGGCAGGAGCATGTGGCACGACTGGCGCTGCTTTGGGAGGCTGGAGCAAGAAGACCAGAGGTTGAAGAAGCACTACAGCCGTTGGATGGACATCGTACGATGACTTGAGCTAGAATCGTTCATATTGACTAAGTTGACAAAGCCCTCCGTCCCCGTCAACTTAGTTGGCCCACAAGTCATCCTCCCACTATGGTGGGTCCCAGCTAGCAGGGTGGGTATTCATTTTTTTGTGCGTAATAAGGAGGTACTTCCTTACTGCGAAGATATAGCTGGTGGGTCCGACATGTCGCGGGGAGCGTTTTGCGAAATCTGAGAGGCCCTTCCGGTGGGTCCCAAATTGTCGGTGGAGGAATCATTATTTTGCTGCGTCTGATCCACGGCCGATGGATGTCATTCGTTGACCACGGTTACCGAGCCGCCGAGAGCACCATGGCGGTGGACGACGGCGAGGCCTAGGAAGGGAACGACACGGAGCCGGGAAGAGTCGGCAATGGTTGCCCACGGTGGGAGTACGAGGTTCTTGGTCCTGCCGTCCGCGGAAAATAACAGGAGGTGTGGGTGAGTAGAGGAATGGCTTGGCCAGCAATGAAGTAGGGTGGGCGGTGCGGCTGCGGCAAAGACAGCCGTCCCACGGAGGCGGAGCAGCAGCAGTCCCACCGGAGCTGGTTTGGGCGGCTGGAGCAAGAAGATCAGATATTGAAGAAGAAGCACGGCCGTTGGATTAACATCCAACGGTCACTGCTGCTAGAATCGTTTGTGGACTAAGTTGACAAAGCCAAAGTACACGTCAACCTAGTAGACCCACAAGTCAGCCTTCAAATCTGTCCCAAACAAAGATACAGCCCAAAATTTCTAGCCGATTCAAATTAATTTTAAATCTAAATATACCTTAATTTAAATTCAATGAAATTTTACCCGCACAAAAACAATGAAATTTAAAATATCAAAATCCGAAAGAAAACAGTATTTTGGAACTAATTGCCTGTTTGTTGTATTTTTTTTCATTTCACAGCCCATTTATTATTACTTATAGCCCATTTCTTATTACTTATAGCCCATTTCTTATTACTTATAGCTCATTTTCTGGGCAAAATGCATCCCTCCTCGTCTTGGTTATTCTGCAAAAAACAAAATAGGTGGCTAGCCATTTTTCAGAAAGGAAAAAAACAAACAGGGTTGGTCATGTGCTAAACATATGAAATAAAAGCCTGGGCTAGACGGGCCACGTGTCCCGCACAACCCTGTTGATACCCTTCTCCATCCCGAAAAAACAAAATTACTGCGGCATTCTTGGGTCCCTACTGTCATCCTCACCATGTACAGTCATCTCCTTATTCCTCTCGGTTGTTGACCATGTTGACAACACCGGAGGGCGGCGCCGTGGCGAGCGAACCAAGGCGGAGGACGATGGTGAGGCCTCGGACAGGAACGAATAGGAGCCGGGGAAGATCATAGCCAGCCGTGGGAGGTGGGAGCCAACGGTCCCACCGGCGCTGGTTTGGCTTTGGCGGCTCGAGGAAGAAGAGACTGAATAAACGCGACAGACGTTGGATGTCAATCCAACGGTCAAGGTTGGCACAATCGTTTTTTGACTAAGCGGACACCAAGTAGCATACTTTTTTATATATACAAAGAAAACTGCAAGGAAAATGCGTTCGTCTGCCGTCCTCCTCGCAGGGAACGTTCGCCACATAAGTGACTAGCACCCTTGGTTTTCAACCGAGAGATCTTGGGTTTGAGTCCGAGGAACTCAATTTTGTCCTCCTTACTTCCTCGCAAAAAAAAGGGAAAGAAAATCAAAGACTTGGGAAGGCGTACAGAACAAGCTAGTGTACCAGTAAAGAGACGTTGCTGAGTTTTAGAAAAAAGAAAGACGTGCTCCTGTAGCTAGTTCAAATCCAAACCTAGACTATGACTATATATGGTGCTACGCTACTCTGCAAGTAATGAAACTGACATATCCAATGTTCGCTTCTCCTCTTCTCTACTTACTCTGCCTAGCATCAGAAGCTCGCCGCGGCAACCATGTTCGGCGGCTGCTCGTCCACACCGCTCTTGACGGCAGGCAACAACCAGATATGCGCCAAGTCGCCACCCGTACCATCGCCTGTGGGTCTCATCACACCCCCGCCGACACGCGCACCGCAGCCGATTGCTCATCGCAACCCGCTGCCGTTGGTGTGGTGCCACTGCTGCAAATCACGCAGAGTCATCCGTCGCGTCTCAACCACAATCCGCAACCCCGCCGAGTCTTCTACAAATGCCCGAATCATGGGGTAATAATATGTTTTAGTGTTGTTCTGCTGCTTTCATTTGCTGATTTTTTTAATAGTTTGGTTGATGATCTTCCAATTTGATTCGTGCAAAAAAGGGAAGATTCGTGTGATTTGTATTTCTGGGAAGTTGCTGATGTGGGGGAATGCAACTACGCTGATTATTTGGTTAGTCGAGGAATCCCAATACCAGCAGGTCGGGGTGTTGGACAAGTAATCAAGGAACGATGAAGAGGAAGATGCAGAGCGAAGGTTAAAGATGCAGATTCCTCCGATCATGGCCAAGCAACAATTTGTTGAACGACCTTGACAAAGAATGAGGAGATGAAAGAGCTTGTGAAGATAATGGGCAAAATCGATGTGCTCAGTAGAATGATTGTCTCTTTATTTGCGGTGTATGTAGCACTCGTGATGTATTCAGTGGCTACGACATGAGCACTTTGCTGAAACTAGTAATGAATGAAACCTGTGTAGCAGGCTGGGCGTAGTGTTGTGAACATCTAATGATTTCTATTAACGGAAATCAGCGGGTATCCCCTTTTGCTCATATAAATAAATAAATAGCAGAGGCCCTGTCGGGTCAGCTTTGTTCTCAATAGAAGACGTCGAGCAAATTGCAGTCCGACAGCAAACTATGTAATCAAATTCAAGTTTCACAGCCAAATATGAGTACAAGTAAACAACAATGTCATCATGTTTTAGTTGTCATACAATCACCAAACACAAATCAGCATACATAACAAGTGATTTCTCACAGCAAAACACTAAACAACATGTTCATCAGGTTTCAGTTGTCATAGCAAACACAATTTCACATAGTAGATAAAAAAACGTCTTCTGACAGGCAAATACGACAAAATCAATGTAATCATCATCCGCAGCAGCGGTGTCAACATCTTCGCCATGTGTATCGATGCGAACCGTAATTCCCCACGGTGTCATCTTCTTCTTCGTCCTCAACGTCCTTGAACGTTGGCTTCTTCTTGATCAACTCTTGTATGTCCACAAAGACGACAAGCAATCTTTTATTTGGCGTCATTGACGTGATGGTTCTCAAAGATATTAGGAACATCTGTGTTATCTTGTACATCAGGATCAGTGTAAGCATCATCTTGTTGTGCAACTTCATTAAACGAATTCCTCTGCTCAAACCTCTGCAATACTCTCCAGTCATCGCTACGTGCAAATGTGTCTTCCAAGAAAAATATCTGTTTTGCTTGATTTGCCAAAATAAAAGGCTCGTTAGTCTAGTACGCCGCCTTGACATTGATGGATTTGAAATAATCATCAGCTCTCGGTTTTGCGATCCTGGAAAACAGGTTATACCAACGACAGCACAACAGAACCACACAACGATGATCCTCGAAACTGGAGATATATCGCAATCGAACAATATACATTATGTGAGCATACATTTCAGTTGTCTCTTTGTCATACGTATCCGTGCTCATGATGGCACTGCTTTTGTGTCTTCCTGCCTTCATCTCGCAAGTAAGGGTGTTGTAGCGCACATCTCCAACAACGCAAGATTCATAATGTCTTACCCGAGTATCGGGACCCATTGCTAGTGAGTAAAGGGCATCATCAACTGCCTGCCCATCCTCCGCATCTTCTTAACCTATGGTTAGAAAATAGACAAGCTGATCATCTTATGTACTCAATATATTAAAACCGGCGGTGCACTTCAAAAGCTTACATGGTTCTTGAACCATTTCGCAAATCCTGCCATAACCAGTTTGTCAATGTTTCTTGGATTTTGCGGCAATAACTCCTCTTTGTAGATGCTGCACAACATAGTGATCGCGTCAAACATCTAAATATATAAGAATGTGCTGCAAGTTTAGTAGATTATGATGTATAAGCTGCAAAGATCGCACTTACTTGATATAAGGTAGTATCTCAGATGCTTATTCAACACATACCAAACCATTTTGTCCAAATCTTTAGGTTTGTCCTCTTGTCGACTCTTCCACGTAACTTTCGAGCAGAATAATCAAAAACATTGAGCCCGGATTGTCTTCACCCACCTCTTTGCTAAGTCGATCAGCTGTTTCAATGTATTTTGAGCAGAATGTCAACGCTTCAGTAGCAATGTAGGCCTCTGCAATGGAATCCTCGGGTCTAGCTCGTTTCCTAACATAGCCCTTGAAAGTGCCTAGCCGCCTTTCAATAGGGTACATCCAGCCATCTTGTCTTTGGACCTCTAAGTAGTGCCTCATCAGGTAGATGAACAGCCAAATGCAGCATCACATCAAAGAAGGCTGGAGGATATATCTTCTCAAGGTCGCATAGGATAGTTAGTATCTTGTCTCTAAGATGCTCCAAAGCATCTATCCTGATATTTCTACTGCAGAGTTCCCTGAAGAATTGTCCCAACTCTGCAATTGCTCTGTATAAGTCGTATGCCCAATCCTCTAAGGATAATGGTAAAACCCTTTGAAGTAGGACGTGGCGATCATGAGTTTTCATCCCTTGTACCTTGTTTCCATCTCAGACCGACTCTCCTTTCGGGGTTGGAAGCAAATCCATGTGGGAATCTCACACGTGGATGGACCTCGCAGAATTCTTTTCTTTTTACCTTGTCCAAGACGCATACATACCGGTGCCATATCCCGTGGTTTACCTTCATCACCGCAAATCCTTTACGATACCTGTGTGTGTCAAATCAATCCTAGATTTTAAGGTATCTTTCGTCTTGCCTTCAATGTTAAGAAGTGTGCCGATAATCTTGTCACATATATTTTTCTCGATGTGCATCACATCAAGATTATGCCGCAGATCCAAATCTTTCCAATACTCCAAGTCCCACAAAGTGGACCTGTGGGTAAACAATAATCTCTCTTCTACCGTGCCATGCTTCCTTTTCCCACTACCATTACCAGGATGGTTTCCTGGTGTAATATGCCATACCTTCTCTAATTCCACTTGCAACTCATCGGCGGCGAGCCTCTTTGGCGCATCACAGTTTTCATGCTTTGCATTGAACACATGTCTTTGGTATTTTCTAGGATGCGGCTTGTCCTTGGCAAGGAAACGTCGGTGTCCAATGTAACAGATCTTGCTAAGTATTGCGTATGACAGCGGATTC
The DNA here is from genome assembly GCA_021605145.1 of Aegilops bicornis. Lineage (NCBI taxonomy): Eukaryota > Viridiplantae > Streptophyta > Magnoliopsida > Poales > Poaceae > Aegilops > Aegilops bicornis. The sequence goes on along the minus strand of CM038669.1, from coordinate 611,069,524 downwards.
CTGTCACAGCGAACACATGCATTGTAACCATGTGTCGTTCACCCTGACATAGTGCCCAAAGCTGGATAATCATGGATGCACCAAATTATAACAAAGACGCAGAAAAGAAATCAGCTGGTGGGCTGCTATATAGGTCTCGAGTGAGAACACCCTTCCATAGCTGTTAAAGTTCCTCCACAAGAGGCTCCATGAACAAATCAAAATCCTTTCCAGGACTTTTTGGACCTGGAATGAGCAAGGCCATCATGTAGTTTGGTTCTTTGGTGCAGACATTTGGAGGCATGTTGTAAGGGATAACAAGCATCGCCACATGCTATATGTGGCACTCTGGTGGCCAAATGGGTTAAATCCATCTGAAGCTAAGCCAAGTCTAATGTTTCTCGGGTCAGCAGCAAACACTTTGTGTTTATCATTGAAGCTTTTCCACTCACTACCATGAGATGGATGGCTCATTACATTCTGATCTCTGTGCTCTTGGTTCCTAGAATGCCACAGTACGTCCTCTCTTATTTCAGCATCATGAAACAACCTCTGCAATCTTGCTGTAATTGGAAAATGTCTCAGAACATTATGAGGAATCCTCTTCACAGCATCGCCATCTTTCTATCTTGATGATTTGCATTTCGGGCATTCACTTAAGTTGGCATAATCCTTCCGGAATAGAACACAATTATTCTTACAAACATGGATCATAACATATCCAATTCCAACTGCACGAAGGAAATTCTTCATTTTACTGTAGGTGTGTGGTAGCTCAGACGCATCTGGGAAAGATTTGCGGAAAGCAGCCAACATTGCATCGAATGATTTGTTGGTCATCCGCTCAGATGTCTTCACCTGAAGAAAGGTGACCATAGCTGAGAATACTGATAGCTTATTTCCTGGGGTGACAGCAACATTGCATTGTTCCAACATGCGGGCCCACCGTTTTTCTTCTGCAGGTGAAAGTTCACGGAATGCACGAGCATTTCGTAGCATTGTTTCAATGTTGGTCAAACTCACTGGCTCCGCCACCACCACCTCGTCCTCCTCTTCCACCTAAGCATCGAGGCGAGATCAAGATGGTGATCTGCTACTTCCACGTAGTCAATAACATTGGCGTTCACAACTTCACCATGATGAACCCACCTAGTATATGTGACCGACATCCCATACAAGTGTAGATGATTTTGCTTGATTGGTAGGGGTCTTGTAACTGAATTCATACAACTGCTACAGGGGAAGAGCACATCTGATTTCGGACCACTGTACTCAGCTCTGATAAAGTTCATGAAGCTCTCAACCCCCTCGACATATGCAGCGGAGAATCTTGGAGCAGAAGTTATCTAAGTCTTGTCCATCTGTTAGACATACAAATTAGTTCTTCTGCTAGATATTACAGGAAAAACATATATGCTTTTTTATGAAGTCCAGAAAATAAATACCTAGGTCGATGTCTAAAGCTATGGCAAGATATTTGGACGAGCAGATCTAAGTAACGGAATATATGTAAAGCTAATTCAGCAAACAGATTTGAGTGCTAAATTATGGCAGGCTGTTTCAAAGATCAATGAGGCCGAGCACACAGCCATCGAACTATCGAAGGCCATCGCAGCAACAAAGATCGAGTATAAAACGGTGTAGAGCTATTTCACCTAACAGATTGGCTACTAGACCGTGGCAATCTACGTCACAATAAATATATGGGAGGATATTTTAGCAACTAATCGACCTTGGCATGCCATCTCAGCTAAGAAGATTGAGTGTAGAACAGGGCAAGGAAGCTTCTTAAGCAGAGCATATTGGCAGTAAACTACTTTGGCAAACAGTGAGATTAACAGCGTCTATCAGCTAACATTCAGCGCTACACCAACATGAACAGGGCCTCAGTCTAGAATGCACGTACCGTGGCAGAAGCTGACCGCCGTGCGTCTCCACACGAACATCGCCAGCGGTGGCGGCGCTGACCGTCGTGCGCCTCCACAAGAACGTAGCCAGAGGTGGCGGTGCGGCTAGAGGACGGTAGTCTATGAGAGCATACTGTAGGAGCGAGAGGATCGCCATGCGTCCCCTCGATGAACCGCACCGCCGACGTATCGGCGCGGCGGGGAGGGCGGCTTTGGCGGAGCGAATGGAGTGGAGGGGGGACGGGGGGGGGGGAGGGGGGTTTGGGGAATATTTGGCCGAAGGGCGGTTAAATTAGATTTGGGGGGAATTTTTGTGTGTGTGTGTGTGGGGGGGGGGGGATTTTCGCGCGGTGGGCGGGGGGAGTTTGGCACATGGTTGGTTTCTCCAAGTGCAGTCCCACGTGTCAGTGAAGAGGCAAGCCAAAGCGCGTCCCGTTTGCGTGAGCCATGTGCAGGACCGAACGTGTGTGGGGTGCAATGCCACCGTGACAGGAGTGCTGTGAGTGTACCGCCTTTTTTCCTTTTAAACTAGGTGCTTCGCCCCCTCAAAAAAAATTGTTGCTTCACGCGATCCATCTATACTACTACTAGTAATCCAGTAATCCCGACTAAAACGGCGCGGCCGGGTCTTTTCCCGCGCGATATGCCGGGAGGTTGGCTTAGTTGGGTTTTTAAGATTTGTCTCGGTTCAACAAAAAGCAGGGTTGGTGATGATGGTGTGCCTGTCATCCTGCAATATAGGCCGTCCGATCTATATCTAACGGATAGGAAGGAAACTATGACAATTTACCCGCACTCCTCTCCACATTTGCAGATAAGGCTTTCCCTCGTTCATCCTTTTCTCCCACAAGATCTTGATCTTCCGTGCAACGCACGGGCATTTTGCTAGTACTCCTACAATATGTATATTATTGTGAAAGTTCATATACACCGGCCGAGATTAATGCAAACACGACAGATTTTCATTACATTTCGAACTTTTATAGGACAGAAAAATAAAAGAAACCCGGCCCTAAACCTATTCTACGACGGCGATCGACTCCTCCATCTGCGATCTCAATGTACGGGGGCGGGGTTCAAGACCCGTGAAGTGAAGGTGCGGTATCCGGCGAGGAAGAGTAGAACACGGGATACGGACTGGCCAGTTGGCACACCATGCCCTGCCGCCTCCCATGTCCTACTCATCCTCGGACGGCGGCAAGTAGGACGCGTGGCTGACGATGCTCCCGTCGTCAGCCGCCCGGTAGCCACCGCTTGTCTTGATCGCGTCCAGCGTCCAGCTACGCCGCTATTGCGTCGCGAGAGGTGACTTGAGCGAGGGCGGCGACCTCGAGCTTCATCCCCAAAGACAAGCTCTCCCGCAGAGCGTTCGCACTTGCGGTCATGGCGGATGTGGTGCCAGGTAGGAGGACGATGCGCTATGGTGTGGAGGTTAGCTGGGCGTTGCCGCTTTAAGTAGCGCATTCCGGTGAGGCCAAGCGTCGGTCGTCATTAAGTCGCCGGGGTTGGTTCCTCGAACGCGAGCCTCTTAATGACGACATCTGAGCGGACGGCATGAATGCGGGCAGCTGGCGCCCGGCTGGGAACGCACCGCCTGACGCGGCGTGAGGGACGAGGGCTTTGGTGTGCCGGGGTAGTCAGCTACGGTCGTGGCAACGCGTTGGAGATGCCGTTTGCTCAAATGCGATCCCCACATGTCATTGAAAAAGCAAGACGACCGGCATGGTCTCGAGTCCAGAGGATGCGATTGGCGCTACACCACTCATGGACGCGCCACGGCGCCCCGTGCATCCTCGACGAGCCGGGTGTTGGGGTGTGTTTGGATTGTGGCCAAAGTGCACCTGACCAAAATTTTGGTCATGACCCAAATATTGGTCTTTGTTTGAATGGTTGCCATTTTTTTGGCATGCCAACGAACTCTAGCCAACTCTAGTTCATTTTTCTTGCCAATGTCGGCCAAATCATGGGCAACCAATACCTCAACCAAAACTTTGGTCATGACCCAAAGATTGGTCTTTGTTTGGATGGTTGCCATTTCTTTGGCATGCTAATGAACTCTAGCCAACTCTAGTTCATTTTTCTTGCCAATGTCGGCCAAATCATGGGCAACCAATACCTCAACCAAAATTTTGGTCATGACCCAAAGATTGGTCTTTGTTTGGATGGTTGCCATTTCTTTGGCATGCCAATGAACTCTGCCAACTCTAGTTCATTTTTCTTGCCAATGTCGGCCAAATCATGGGCAACCAATACCTCAACCAAAATTTTGGCTACCCAATGCTTTGATGGGGCAACCTTGGGCACAAAACAAACATACCGTTGGTCGTGCCACAGCACTAACACCACCCTCGGCACACTGAAACCGACCGTTTCTAGCGACGATATGAGCATGTCGCTCACCGCGGTCGCCGTGTCCAGAGGCGGTGCTGGAGCTGCGCCCCGTTGTTGGCCCCAACGACCCACATGAACGGTTGTCGATGGCGAGGAGGTCATGGGCCAGCTCCTCCATTGGACTAGTCTGTGCTACGTCATCCCGACGGGTGTGCCCCACATGTCGGTTTCCCTGTTTTCCCGGCATATTCGAGCGTTAGTGCTCCGCTTTGCGCATTAGGCCTTTCACTATGTAGGCCAAGCGAGACAACTTATTGTTTATTTGAGCCGTTCAAGTGTAATCATGTGGCGTTTTCTTATTTCTCATTCCTCTCCAACCCTCTTCTCCATCGATCATGTCGCCCTCTAGTCGAGTCCATCCTCCCGCATGCCTCATTTGAACATTCCGCCGAGTATCATTCGCATGTACCCACCCTAGTCCTCTTTCAATAGATCTCCGGACCCCGAGATGAAATCGAGAGGGAACGAGTGGGGGCACGTGATACCTAAGGCAGATTCAAAATTTTGGACCGGTGATCATAGCATCCGCAAATCATATATAAAGGGTACTCAATGTTCGTTTCATTTTTGAACGTACAATATACTCCCTCCTATCCTTTCTAGTTTACATATAAGTTTTATGTGTAGTCAAAGTATCTCTACTATGATAAAAAAGGTATGAACATTCAACAACTCCCAATCAATATTGTTAGATTTGTACGTACTCCTAGATTTGTACTCGAGATGGTTTCCAATTTGACTATTGACAAGATTAATAGTACATGAGATGTATAATGTGAAAATTATATCATTGGAAAGTCCTTTCACATACGAAATTGACCGTATGCTTTGTGGAAGTTGCATGTCATATATTATTACTCTAACATTTGGTCAAAGTTAGCCTCGAAAAATGCATTAGACCCTGTATGCTTTGTGTAAGTTGCATGTCATATATTATTACTCTAACATTTGTGTAAGTTGCATGTCATATATTATTACTCTAACATTTGGTCAAAGTAGTATAGTGGAAGTGGATCCTCTGACGTAGGTATCCCTGCCTTACCCTCCCTTTCGGTCACTTAATGGCGGACCCCATGCTTGCTAGGCCCCGCATGTCAGTTACTCAATGGGTTCGGCCACGTCAGGGGATCCTCATCCGTAGTATACTCCCTCTATTTTTATTTACTCCGCATAAAACGGAGGGAGTGGTGATATAATAAATGACGCGGGCGGGGGAGGGGGAGGGACGTCGGTTTGCTCTCAACTGCGGTCCCACAAGTGAGCAAAAACGCAAGACGAAGCGCGTTCCATTCGGTGAGCAACATGGAGGGTCCAGCGTGCCGGGATGCAACGCGAACGCGACAAGAGCGATGTACAGTCAAAACCGATTGACCGGTCATCACCGAAACCACTATTCACACCAGAACCTTCGCTGCTCGGCCTACGCCAGCCACTTCCCTAAAACCACACCAAATCTCCAGCCCATTCCCCCACCTTTCGATCCCCTAGCCCGCATCAAGCGTCCCCTAGTTCGTCGGAAAGCCTGGTGCGCTGCAAGATCACTTACTACAAGATGCTGACGCCGGAGCACCCCGCAGAAATCGCGGCGGTGGTCGGCGCCACAGACATCCGTTCCCAAGCTCGCTTTGCAGCGGGACAATCCCCAAGTTCTCTGGAGCCAAGCTACGAGGAGGAGGAAGCCGATCCAATGTTCACTGCGGAGGTCGCGGCGCAGAAGGCCCCCGATGGGTATGAGACGATGGACGTCGACTTCGTGCCGGCGTCCGAGTCCCCCATGGTGCAGGCGGACCAGCGGTTCAACATGGCGATACTAAAGGAGGACCGGGAGGCAGAGGCTCAACTCGACGCGGAGCGCACGCATGCCGCTTCCATCGAGGCTTTCCTGCAGGCGGAACCGGATGTCTTGGATGTGAACTGGGCGGCGGAGGCTCAACTTGAGGCGGAGCGCGCGGATGCCGCTGATACGTCTCCAACGTATCTATAATTTTTGATTGCTCCATGCTACTTTATCTACTGTTTTGGACTATATTGGGCTTTATTTTTTCCACTTTTATATTATGTTTGGGACTAACCTATTAACCGGAGGCCCAGCCTAGAATTGCTGTTTTTTGCCTATTTCAGTGTTTCGAAGAAACGGAATATCAAACGGAGTCCAAACGGAATGAAACCTTCGGGAACGTGATTTTCTCACCGAACATGATCCAGGAGACTTGGACCCTACTCCAAGGAACAAAAGAGGCGGTCACGAGGGTGGGGGGCGCCCCCCCCCCTAGGGCGCGCCCCCTACCTCGTGGGCCCCCTGTTGCTCCATCGACGTACTCCTTCCTCCTATATATACCTACGTACCCCAAAACGATCAGGACAGGAGCCAAAAACCTAATTCCACCGCCTTAACTTCCTGTATCCACGAGATCCCATCTTGGGGCCTGTTCCGGAGCTCCGTCGGAGGGGGCATCCACCACGGAGGGCTTCTACATCATCACCATAGCCCCTCCGATGAAGTGTGAGTAGTTTACTTCAGACCTTTGGGTCCATAGCTAGTAGCTAGATGGCTTCTTCTCTCTTTTTGGATCTCAGTACAATGTTCTCCCCCTCTCTCGTGGAGATATATTTGATGTAATCTTATTTTTGCGGTGTGTTTGTTGAGACCGATGAATTGTGGGTTTATGATCCAGATTATCTATGAATAATATTTGAACCTTCTCCGAATTCTTTTATGTATGATTGGTTATCTTTGCAAGTCTCTTCGAATTATCCATTTGGTTTGGCCAACTAGATTGGTAGTTCTTGCAATGGGAGAAGTCCTTAGCTTTGGGTTCGATCTTGTCCTTACCCAGTGACAGAAAGGGTTGCAAGGCACGAATAGTATTGTTGCCATCGAGGATAACAAGATGGGGTATTTATCATATTGCATGAATTTATTCCTCTACATCATGTCATCTTGCTTAAGGCGTTACTCCGTTTTTAACTTAATACTCTAGATGCATCTTTGGATAGCGGTCGATGAGTGGAGTAATAGTAGTAGATGCAGGCAGGAGTCGGTCTACTTGTCTCGGACGTGATGCCTATATACATGATCATACCTAGATATACTCATAATTATGCTCAATTCTTTCAATTGCTCAACAGTAATTTGTTCACCCACCGTAGAATACTTATGCTCTTGAGAGAAGCCACTAGTGAAACCTATGGCCCCCGGGTCTATTCTCATCATATCAATCTCCATCACTTTAATACTTGCTTTGTTTTTACGTTTCCTTATACTTTTCACTTTGCATCACTATACCAAAAATACCAAAAATATTATTTATCATCTCTATCAGATCTCACTCTCGTAAGTGACCGTGAAGGGATTGACAACCCCTAATCGCGTTGGTTGCGAGGAGCTACTTATTTTGTGCAGTACGAGGGACTTGTGCGTGGCCTCCTCTTGGATTGATACCTTGGTTGTCAAAAACTGAGGGAAATACTTACACTACTTTGCTGCATCATCCTCTCCTCTTCGGGGAAATCCAACGCAGTGCTCAAGAGGTAGCAAGAAGAATTTCTGGCGCCGTTGCCGGGGAGGCTCACGCAAGAGCAAGTCAAGCACCATACCAAGTACCCATCACAATCCCTATCTCTCGCATTACATTATTTGCCATTTGCCTCTCGTTTTCCTCTCCCCCACTTCACCCTTGCCGTTTTATTCGCCCTTTCTTCGCCTTCTTCCCGTATGTATTTTTGTTTGTGTTTCCATGTTCCTTCTATTTGCTTGCATCTTTTCTTGCTAAAAATCTATTGATATGGATCCACTTAAAGTGTTCTACTTGGATCATCTTCGATCCTTATGCGCTCGTGCTGAAACCCCAACTAGCCTAGTTGATGGGAAATCTTTAGATGAGCATGCTCATTATGTGCATCACCGTTTGTCTGAAAAAGGGAGACTCTTATGGGGTCAAATAAATAGATTGCTGTGTTATGCTTGGAATCTTTGTGAAATTTATGATTTTACTTGTTGCTCTAAGAACCCTAAAAAACACCTTCCTTACCTATGTGAGTTTAATGAAAATGAAATCTTATCTTCTTATGCAAAGGGTGTTTATAGTTACTACGATATCGAACAAACTGAAGAATTTGTTGCTTTTAAGGGTGCTTATTAAGTTGCTTCTTTGATTGAAAAGTATGATATTACTCTCTACGAATCTGAAAATTTTGACATACTTAAATATTGCTATGAAAACTATGCTCATAATGTCTATGTCAAATAATTTATTGAGAGAATGACCGTTGCTTTGGAAGGAAATAATGATATGCATGAAGCTATAGATAATGATGATTCCGATGATTTGATTGAAATATCCCTTGATGAACATGATGCTTGCTATTCTTGTGGCCATGATGCCAATATTTATGAAGACGAATTTTCTATAGTTCCTTATGTTAAACATGAGATCGTTGCTATTGCACCCATACTTGGTAGTTCCTTTGATGAAAAGCATGATTGCAATGATTTTACTATAAATTCTCTTGATGTCAATCATGCTCATAATATGCAAAACCCTAAGCTTGGGGATGCTAGTTTTGCTATGTCTACTACTTGTTGCAATGATCATGATTGGGGTGATTCTTCTTTTGATCTTGAAAATTTATTTTTAAGCCCCGTGATGAATATGAGATTGATAATAGAGTTTGCAATAATATTGAAAGTGGGTTTGGAAGAGTGTCAACTTTAGATCCCACATATTTTGATAATGTTCAATCTTATGAAGTTTTTGATAAAAGTGGGTTTGCAGAGGTCATAACTTTAGTTAATATTAATCCCACTATTTCGGAAAAGTGTCAACTTTGCATGCATGTGGATCGTATTGATAATATGTTTTGTGATAGCTATATTGTTGAATTTTCTTATGATCCTACATGTAATTATTATGAGAGAGGAAAATATGGTTATAAAAATTTTCATGTTACCAAATTACCTCTCGTTATGTTGAGATTGCTATTGTTCCTTTCCGCTTCCTTGCATATGCTAGTTTTTGCTTGCTACGATATTTTTTTTGCCTATAATACGCTTATGCATAGGAAGTATGTTAGACTTAAGTGTGTTTTTCACATGTTTTATGATGCTCTCTTTGTGCCTCAATTCTTGTCTTTCTTGTGAGCATCATTGAATCTTAATGCCTAGCTAAAAAGGCTTTAAAAAAAGCGCTTGTTGGGAGACAGCCCAATATTTTTCCTTGCTGCTTAGGAATAAATAATCCATCTAGCCTATGTTTAGATGTGGTTTTATGTTTTAATTAGTGTTTGTGCCAAGCTAGACCTTTTGGATCTTCTTGGATGATAGTTATTTGATCTTGCTGTAATTTGCAGAAACTTTGCGCTCAGTGCCCGAATTATTAAAAATCACCAGAACGTGATAAAATACTGATTCCAATTGATGCTGATCAATAAACAAATTATCTAGTTCGTCTAATTTTGGTATAAGTTTTGGAGTTCCAGAATTTTGCGTTAGTTACAGATTACTACAGACTGTTCTGTTTTTGACAGATTCTGTTTTTCGTGTGTTGTTTGCTTATTTTGATGAATCTATGGCTAGTAAAATAGTTTATAATCCATAGAGAAGTTGGAATACAGTAGGTTTGACACCAATATAAATAAAGAATGAGTTCATTACAGTAACGTATAGTAGTCTTTTGTTTTCTTTCTCTAACGGAGCTCACGAGATTTCTATTGAGTTTTGTGTTGTGAAGTTTTCAAGTTTTGGGTAAATTCTTTTGATGGATTATGGAACAAGGAGTGGCAAGAGCCTAAGATTGGGGATGCCCATGGCACCCCAAGATAATCCGAGGACACCAAAAGTCAAAGCTTGGGGATGCCCGGAAGGCATCCCTCTTTAAATCTACTTCCATCGGTAATTTACTTGGAGCTATATTTTTATTCACCACATGATATGTGTTTTGCTTGGAGCGTCTTGTATTATTTGCGTCTTTGCTTGTTAGTTTACCACAATCATCCTTGTTGTACAAACCTTTTGAGAGAGCCATACATAAATTGGAATTTGATAGAATACTCTATGTGCTTCACTTATATCTTTGGAGCTTGATAATTTTTGCTCTAGTGCTTCACTTAGATCTTTTAGAGCACGGTGGTGGATTTGTTTTAAAGAAACTATTGATCTCTCATTCTTCACTTAGATTATTTTGAGAGTCATTAATAGCATGGTAATTTGCTTAATATTAATATACTTGGTATTCAATATATGTGAAACTTTCTTTTGAGTGCGTTGAATACTAAGAAAAGTTTGATGCTTGATAATTGTTTTGAGATATGAAGATGGTGATATTAAAGTCATGCTAGTTGAGTAGTTGTGAATTTAAAGAATACTTGTGTTGAAGTTTGTGATTCCCGTAGCATGCATGTATGGTGAACCGTTATGTGATGAACTTCGGAGCATGATTTATTTATTGATTGTCTTCCTTATGATTGGCGGTCGGGAATGACGATGGTCTTTTCCTACCAATCTATCCCCCTAGGAGCATGCGCGTAATACTTTGCTTTGATAACTTCTAGATTTTTGCAATAAGTATATGAATTCTTTATGACTAATGTTGAGTCCATGGATTATACACACTCTTCTTCCTTCCACCATTGCTAGCCTATCTAATACCGCACACTTTTCGCCGATATCATACACCCACCATATATCTTCCTCAAAACAGCCACCATACCTACCTATCATGGCATTTCCATAGCCATTCCGAGATATATTGCCATGCAACTTTCCACCGTTCCGTTTATTATGACATGCTCCATTATTGTCATATTGCTAGCATGATCATGTAGTTGACATCGTATTTGTGGAAAAGCCACCATTCATAATTCTTTCATACATGTCACTTATGAATCATTGCATATCCCGGTACACCGCCGGAGGCATTCATATAGAGTCACACTTTGTTCTAAGAATCGAGTTGTAATTGTTCAGTTGTAAGAAAAATAAAAGTGTGATGATCATCATTTTTTAAAGCATTGTCCCAAGTGAGGAAAGGATGATGGAGACCACGATTCCCCCACAAGTCGGGATGAGACTCCGGATGAAAAATAAAAAAAAGAGAAAAATGAAAAAAGAAAGAGGCCATAAAAAAAGAAAGAGAAGAGGCCCAAATAAAAAAAAGAGAGAAAGAGAGAAGGGACAATGTTAATATCCTTTTACCACACTTGTGCTTCAAAGTAGCACCAAGATCTTAATGATAGAGAGTCTCTCATTTTGTCACTTTCATATACTAGTGGGAATTTTTCATTATAGAACTTGGCTTGTATATTCCAATGATGGGCTTCCTCAAAATGCCCTAGGTCTTCGTGAGCAAGCGAGTTGGATGCACACCCACTTTTTTTGTTGAGCTTTCATATACTTATAGCTCTAGTGCATCCGTTGCATGGCAATCCCTACTCACTCACATTAATATCTATTGATGGGCATCTCCATAGCCCGTTACGCCTAGTTGATGTGAGACTATCTTCCCTCCTTTTGTCTTCTCCACAACCACCATTCTATTCCACATATAGTGCTATATCCATGGCTCACGCTCATGTATTGCGTGAAGATTGAATTTTTTTTTGAAAATGTTAAATTATGAAACAATTGCTTGGCTTGTCATCGGGTTGTGCATGATTTAAATATTTTGTGTGGGGAAGATGGAGCATAGCAAGACTATATAATTTTGTAGGGATAACTTTCTTTGGCCATGTTATTTTGAGAAGACATAATTGCTTAGTTAGTATGCTTGAAGTATTATTATTTTTTATGTCACTATGAACTTTTGTCTTGAATCTTTCGGATCTGAATATTCATACCACAATTAAGAAGATTTACATTGAAATTATGCCAAAGTATCACTCCGCATCAAAAATTCTCTTTTATCATTTACCTACTCGAGGACGAGCAGGAATTAAGCTTGGGGATGCACGACACGTCTCCAACGTATCTATAATTTTTGATTGCTCCATGCTACTTTATCTACTATTTTGGACTATATTGGGCTTTATTTTCCACTTTTATATTATTTTTGGGACTAACCTATTAACCGGAGGCCCAGCCCAGAATTGCTGTTTTTTTTGCCTATTTCAGTGTATCGAAGAAATGAAATATCAAACGGAGTCCAAACAAGATGAAACCTTCGGGAACGTGATTTTCTCACCGAACGTTATCCAGGAGACTTGGACCCTACTCCAAGGAACAAAAGGGTTGGTCACGAGGGTAGGGCCCCCCCTAGGGCGCCCCCTGCCTCGTGGGCCCCCTGTTGCTCCACCGATGTACTCCTTCCTCCTATATGTACCTACGTACCCCCAAACGATCAGAACAGAAGCCAAAAACCTAATTCCACTGCCGCAACTTCCTGTATCCACGAGATCCCATCTTGGGGCCTGTTAGGAGCTCACGAGGGGCATCCACAACGGAGGGCTTCTACATCATCACCATAGCCCCTCCGATGAAGTGTGAGTAGTTAAAATCAGACCTTCTGGACCATAGCTAGTAGATAGAAGGCTAATTCTCTCTTTTTTGATCACAATACATTGTTCTCCCCCCTCTCGTGGAGATCTATTCCATGTAATCTTATTTTTGCGGTGTGTTTGTTGAGACCGATGAATTGTGGGTTTATGATCCAGATTATCTATGAATAATATTTGAATCTTCTCTGAATTCTTTTATGTATGATTGGTTATCTTTGCAATTCTCTTCGAATTATCCGTTTGGTTTGGCCAACTAGATTGGTAGTTCTTGCAATGGGAGAAGTGCTTAGCTTTGGGTTCGATCTTGCGGTGTCCTTACCCAGTGACAGAAAGGGTTTCAGGGCACGTATTGTATTGTTGCCATCGAGGATAACAAGATGGGGTATTTATCATATTGCATGAATTTATTCACATCATGTCATCTTGCTTAAGGCGTTACTCTATTTTTAATTTAATACTCTAGATGCATGCTGGATAGCGGTCGATGAGTGGAGTAATAGTAGTAGATGCAGGTAGGAGTCGGTCTACTTGTCTCGGACGTGATGCCTATATACATGATCTTACCTAGATATACTCATAATTATGCTCAATTCTGTCAATTGCTCAACAGTAATTTGTTCACCCACCGTAGAATACTTATGCTCTTGAGAGAAGCCACTAGTGAAACCTATGGCCCCAGGGTCTATTCTCATCATATCAATCTCCATTACTTTAATACTTGCTTTGTTTTTACTTTGACTTTTACTTTTCACTTTGCATCTCTATACCAAAAATACCAAAAATATTATTTATCATCTCTATCAGATCTCACTCTCGTAAGTGACCGTGAAGGGATTGACAACCCCTAAACGCGTTGGTTGCGAGGAGCTATTGTTTTGTGCAGATACGAGGGACTTGTGTGTGGCCTCCTACTGGATTGATACCTTGGTTCTCAAAAACTGAGGGAAATACTTACGCTACTTTGCTGCATCATCCTCTCCTCTTCGGGGAAATCCAACGCAGTGCTCAAGAGGTAGCAGCCGCTGCCATCGAGGCCCTCCTGCAGGCGGAACCGGACGTCCTGGACATGAACCAGGCGGCAGAGGCTCGACTCGACGCAGAGCGCGCGGATGCCGCTCTCATCGACGCCCTCCTGCAGGCGGAACCAGACGTCCTGGACTTGACCCGGGCACCGAAGGCTCGACTCGACGCGGAGCGCGCGGATGCCGCTGCCATCGAGCCCCTCCTGCAGGCGGAACCAGACGTCCTCGACTTGAACCGGGCTGTGCTCTCGTCCGTGCAGAGCACCCGCACGCTCCGCTTGAACGAGTAGCTGGAGGCCGAGGACAACCACGGTGCGGAGACACACGTCGGCAGCGACGGTTGGTTCGTGCCGGCAGCCAAAGACGACGAGGTCATCTCTTTCCGCGAGCAGTGATAGTTTTTCTTCATGTTGTTATTTTTATGGATCTTTTGCTGTGTAAAAACATACTATATTTGTTATGCAAGTCGCCTGACTTGGGTCAGTCTACCATTTCAGGTGGTTGGATGAATATCCTACGTCTCCTAACCCTTCTTTCCTTCTTCCTCACCTCTTCTTCTTCCCCAACAGACCACCGCACGGGCGTCGCGGATACTCCCCAACATGCGGTTGGATAAACATACTCTATGGGCCGAAAATTATGTGTCAGCGATAGGATGGCTGAGTTTGGTTTGTTCACATGCGACAAAGACGTGTCGATGAGGGTGCGTTCCTTGGTTGGATTTGCGGCGTGCGGGAAGCGATGTGTGAGGTCTTGATGCGATCATGGCGTGCAGGGAGCGATTGTGTGAGGGTGCGGTGCGACCATGGCGTCTGAGGAAGCGACCGTGTGAGGGTGTGGTGCGACCACGACAGCCGTGTGCAAGTGTACCTCCTTCTCATTTTGAAAACTTTAGGCAAGCTTGGCAAAAATGTGTGGCGAAGTTTGGCAATGCAAGGCCTAGACCCAAACAGGATAAGTACGTACATACTAGGAGTACTAGTGTTAAAAAAGAAAGGCGGGGTTTTCCTTCGCGGGATATAATCGATACAAATCCTCGTTTCACATGTCAATTAATGTGTATTTTTTTCTCGAAAGACCAAAGAGCTAACCATCTCACTCCTCATCGCTTGATTAATGCAGCGCCATGCAAACCAACCTTCTCACTTCCGCATGCATGCAGGGGATATTAATGTCCTTGGTTGCTAACCCCATCAATTTTGCCTCGATTAGTGTTAGTGGCCCTTTGCAAATTGTAATTTTGATATACTGGCCTTGTGTACAAAAAAATGGAGGTAGTAACTTTATTTGACTTCTTCCCCATTGCGGTGACGTCGACGATATTTTTTTTGTGGTTTGGTGAAGTGCGTCTGACGGAGAACACCATTGAGGGAGACCACGGTAAGTCATTCGCAAGTGCCGCCTGCAAGCCGAGACAACCGCCTTATTTGCATCCAGGAAGTCCTTTACTAGTACTATTACTAGGAGTACTAGTGCGGTGAGATGGTTTCTCGAAGAAGACGATGGAGAAGCGGAGTCGTGAAGAGTGAAATGATGGTTGCTTCGTCCGTGCTTTGTGATTTGACACCTCATTGCTTTGTGATTTGTGATAGAAGGGACAGGGGAGTAGACTCTATGCTCTATACTGTACTACATGCGTCCAAGCATGGGAGAAAGCGGAGAGACGTTGCATTTTTCTATTCCTTCAATCAATCAATAAGGGAGCTTCGGTTCCATCTTTTTGGCTTTGGCAACACCGTCCACAATGGTTCCCACGATGCCAAAAGCTATTTTCACATTTGGCTACACATTGTGGATGCCCTTAACCGTACCACTTGGTTTTTGCTCCTGTGTGCTATCTATACAAATCTCAATTATATTGATCTAAAAAATTATAGAATCAAGATTAGTAAAAAGGAGGTGATTTTGCCGCGCGGATGGCGGGGGAGGTTTCTTATTTTCGGAGGACGTTGTCCTGGCGGTTTGCTAACATGCGGTCCCACGTGTCAGTGCTTTACCAAGCCAATCCACGTCCCACATGAGGCAGAACAACGGCAGAAGTAACACATGGTTAAGTTGAAGAAGATGAGGGAGAAGCGGATTCAAAGAACGAGTGAAATGATGGTTGCTTCGTCCTCCAACTTCTTTTTTAGCATTATTACATCATCCTCCAACTTAACTGCGGAAAGGTGCAACTTTGTGATTTGACGCCTCATTGCTCATTACTACGCCGGGCGCCATGACTGGGGTGCTTCACCACAGCTGCTTTCTGCACCGTATTCCGGTATGGCACGTGGACCCGGTAGCTTGATGTCCCACATGTCGGCGAAAAGGACTAGAAGATTTATGAAAGCGAGCGCTCCACTCTTACGACGGAGGAGTAGACGATACGACGGTCCAGTGAACTGTCACTTGTACTGTATAGTTCTATAGTTTTGCTGTTTTCCACGATCCATCGATACAAACCCGATTAAACAGGAAAGAGCGGATTTTTCCCCCCGCGGTAGATGATACTGGCCATACATTTCAAAGGCAATTTTAATGTATGCAAACTGAATAATTATAAGTAACAATATGATATCTAGTAAAACTAAAAACACATATGATTTATTGTGTTAGAGTGGAGTAGTAGTGCTGTATTGCATAGTTGTTAGATGTAACATGTGAGAACGTGTAGAGATGTAGTTTCAGAGGGCCTATAGAGAGAAAAGCGTAATACGGTCACCGAACTTCAGAATAAGCTGATTACGGTCACTATATACGTTTTGCAGTGATTATCCGCTCACTTGCTCACAGTTCAGCATTGGATTGCACTCTGTTGACCGGCCAAATAGTACGCATGGCGCCATCTCGACTAGTTAAATTGACCATGTTCCTTGTGGGTCCCACTGTCGAGTTCACATAGGGAAAAGGTCGATAAACACAAATTTACGCAGCGCGACAAGGCTCCAACCCGTCTTGCGGGAATCACCTGGTTGTGTATGTATGCATCAAGGCCTGATGTGTGCGCATGCACGTGTAGGTTGAGCACTTGAGCGTGAGAGTGTGTGTTGGTCGTGTGGTGTACTGGTGTGTGCATGCATGCGTGTGTGTGTGCGTGTGAGTGTTGCGTGCGTGCGTTGGTGCATGTGTTTGTGTGAGTGTTGCGTGGATGCAGTTCGTGTGCATGCGTGCGTGTGTGTATAATCACCACACCAGCTCATGTGTGTTAAAACAGATGGCTCAAAGATACCAATACAAGGCCACCTTGTCCAGCTGTGCCCATGGTCATGACTTGAACCGCCGTCAAAATATTTTTTTGTCGTTTGTTTTCATTCTTACTAGCAAGATGCCCGTCGTTGCACATAACATCAAGATGCATTTGTATGACTTGTTTATCTTGTGAGAGAAAAGGATGACCGAGGGAAGGCCTTATTTGCAAATGTGGAGAGGTGTGTGGGTACCTTTTTGCAAAATTGCCATAGTTTCTTTCCTATCCATCAGATATAAATCGGACGACCTATATTGCAGGATGGTAGGCACACCATCATCACCAACTCTGTTTTCTACAAGAGTGTATTTTATGTATTTTATAAGAGTGTAGATGTAGAGTAGATACAAGTCGACAGGTGGGCATGATGGTAGTGAGATAATCTGATGCAACACTAGAGGTGCCACGTGGAGCGTTTAAGCGGTCAACTAGTCATGTCATGAGCAAATACTGAGTTGTACGGTGAGCCCGTGGATGTATAATAACCACTAAACGTAAGCGGTGACCGTAATGAGTGGATTATGAAGTCCAATGTATGTATCGTGCTTTCGCTTCAAATACAATGATCGTCATTGCATATATCGCGAGAGAAAGATGAAACACGCGTGAGTTTTACGGGGGCTTACTTTTAGAGGACACGGAGATAATTTTGTGTGCATACATGAAAGGGGCGACGGGGGGTATGCGATGGAGAGAGATGCTCTTCGTTTCTCTTTATTATGACTAACTTTGTATATAGTATAAAAATATACAAATTCACGGTCTTGGAATAAATATCATTGTGGGCACCATGCAATGCAAATTAGCATTCGTGCTCCTCCATATAACTTTGTAATGTTGTATATATGTAGAAACTCTAAAATAATTTTTTGGCCACACTTTATTCAAAAGGAATGTTGTATGCGAAATAAACATGAACAGAGGGCTTTTTAGATCAATGGGGTACGTGATGTAACATGTGTGAATGTGTAGTTGATGCATTTGGCGGGGCCTGTGTATTACGTATTCGAGAGAGGCATGGATAGAGGGGCCGACGGGGGTGGGAGAGATACCACGAGAAATGAGAGTGGTCTAGAGAGAGAGACGAATATGACATCACGATAAGAGATTCCATTCCCTTGAGTGTGTATATGCAAGGGGGAGGGAATAGAGGCACCAGGAGAAATTTTCTCTGTGTGTGGTGTTTGTGTTGGTATGTGTGGGTGTGAGAAGATAATGAGACGTGGGGGCAGAGGGTGTGTCACCGCGTGAGGTCCGGTGGGTCGAGTTGAGACCCTTCGTTCGGTTCCGTCCTGCGCCACATTGGTCGGCCCATGACACATTTAGGAAGACCCATGGATGACTAGTCATACAAGACAAAGATAGTAGAATTGTGAAGGACTCTGTGTCCACTGACAAAGCCGGCTAGGATTTGTAACCCTAGGTTCTCGGACTAAGGTAACCTCTTTATCTCTGATATTACTATTCATCCAACCTAACTTTAAGGGGCATCCTACAGAATGCTCTGCTAGAATCATACTCGTTGATTAGGAAGAGAGGTGTGAGACAATGCGTGAGAGACAGGCGTAAAGATAATGTGCGTACATGAGACACGTAGGCAGGTCCATGTATATAGAAAGGGTCGATGAGGATTGAGCGTGTGTATGTTTGCGAGAGGAAGAATGCTTGTGATAAAGGTTAGTGAAAACAGTTGTAAATGGTTACGAGAGGGAGGGAGGGTTATATCTAGAGCATGTGTGCGAGAAAGACACCTCGGGAGAGAGTGTGTGAGCATGTGTGAGAGACCATCGATGGAGAGTGAAACTACACGTAAAAGACTGCTCTACACATTGATTAAATATATAAATTGTATCCAAATATTAGGATGGGATCATGATATTTGCAACTCGCGTAAGGAGCGGTCATTGATCCATCAGACATCTAGATTATATCGAATTTGAGCATGTCTATGTTATTATTCGACACAATTGATCCACATAGTTAGTATTTTGAACTCCAGACAATGCATCGCTTTAGCAATCGAATATAAACGTGAGTATAGTTCATGTTGTGTGTGTAAAGCACATTATACATACGAAAGTTACACAATGGACATTATAAATAGCTACCTATGAACTACCATACATTTGAATTCAACTTAAGGTGGTTTAAAAAATCGAATTCAACATGAAGTCCATTCAATTATTTGAATTTGATATCATGGCATTTGTAAACCATACCTAAATTATGGGGCACCAATCTTTGCTCCGATTTTGTACATAATAGCATATGTAGTCGTGTACAAAATAGATTCAAATTTAGCTCCTCCATTCCAAAATAATCGTAGTTATAGGATTTTCAAGTGTCAAAATTTCAAAAAGAAGCGGATAATTTAATGAGGTTTTCAAACATACAAGGTCAAATATAACGTTGTCTATTTAGGTCAATCCTCATAGTTCAAGAGTACTCTAAGCGTGAATGCTTGAGTTTCAAAATTTGAACGAAGCGTAAAAGAGCCTCTACTACTTGAAACCGCGTGAGACCAATGTTTGGTAGTACAAGGAAATTACTTTTCTAATAACTCCGACCCGTGAAACCTACCCGCCCGACGTCCAAAGGTCTAAACCGGGGTAGGTTTGTAGCTTCATCTAGACGCCACGCAACCGCCTTCGAAAAACATTCATACACAATGGCCGCCTAAGCACACATGCGCGCGGCCAAAATCGCTCCCGCCCACTATTTGGGACACCTGGGATTACCATCCTACCCCCAACCCGCAGTAGGTCCGAAATTTAAGGGGGGGGGGCAAAGTTTGTACTTTCCCCAAATTTCAAACAAGCGTCCCCATCTTACATTCAAAAAGCCAAAAACAAGCGCGTCCCTGCACGAAACATGGTTCCCCCACCCGTCCGATTCCCCATTCAGGTACTCCGTGGGCTCCAAAACTACCTCTCCACCACCATGAAACCCGGCGTCCTCCGTCCGCCACCCCATCCCACCCATCAACCGCCGCCCTCCTCCATCACGCCGGAGCTGATACCCCGACGTCGTCGTCCATCGCAACCTCAACCGCAACGCCCTCCACGGCTAGTAGTTGAAGCCGAGGCTGAGCCGTATGTACCCGAGCCAGTTCAACCACTCCGTCCTGCGCCTCACCGCTGCCGCTCCAACTTCGCCACCCTCCACCGCATCGGAGTTGTTCCTGCTACGCCGTCCTTCGCCGCCTCGGATCTGCTTCCCCTCCGCTGACATACGGCCACGACAACACAGTCAACAATTTGGCCATGGGTTCGTCCAAGCTTGCACCCTCCAGAACATCGGTTTCCCCGGTAAAAAGAAGAAGATCGGCGCGACATGTGGAGGTGACCACACCAGCAACCAAAGAAGGTACTCCTCTTCCCTTATTCGTGCAAATCTTACGTCTCTGCTTGCACGGTATTCATCCCACAGAAGACACTAGTTGACCGCTTCTTCTTGATACTAGATGTTCCTAGTAACTCGCGATGCACAAGGTTTCTCCTCATATACTATTTCACCTCAACTAGAGGTCCGTCACCCCACAATTTCAATTTACGCCGATTGATTCCCAATTAACGGAAGCATTCCCGAAGTGCAGGCGGTGGTCGCCGGGCGGTTCGAGAAAGATAAATCAAGGTGGTGGCCGGGAGGTAGACGAAGGCCATCTGCTTTCGTTCCTTATAGATCGGACGGTTCATTAAAAAAATATTGACCTATTTATTTTCAGTCATTTGTTATCTTAGATATGACCACATGTGGTGGTGTCTTTGGAGGAGTACTGCATTTCTGTGCTCATATATTACAAAACCATATGGAGTAGAATCTAATTTTGTTTGCCATGCGGTGTTGTAGAGCTATCATATGTCTCCTGTCATTTATTTTTCAGCCACCTGCTATCTCGCTACTTTTACGGTGCACTAGTTCTGCACACTCTTCACCCATACTCTCACTATTGTGTTTTTATGCAAGGGTATTTCAGAGTCTGCCTCGAGAGAAGCAAAAAAGAAAAGAGACAAGTCCTGCCAGCTTTCTACGCGGCTAGGCACGGCATGTTACAGAGCTATAAAGGGTGCAGCGTCAGCAGATGGAGACGATAAACGTAGGTCTGGAGTTGATGACCTCGCTCGCAATGAACCACCATCCCAGGTGCTTGATTTAACTTCGCGGTGTCATATGTGGTTGCATGTTCCATATGGTGTCTAGCTTGTATTCGAAAGGCCGAAGTCGGTCTTTATTAAGACAAGGAAAGATATTTTTTATATGAACCACCATCCCGTGAGCACTAGAAGACAAATAGCTAGTCAGGGCATTGGCCGAGCCAGTGACAAGCCCAGCAAAGACAGGCATCACCTGGAAGCCAACTAAAAAGCCACGATGGTGGCGAAGCAGCCCGCCTCCCACCAGGCTCTCAGGTCCTAGATGATCATGTGCACCACTCCAGCCGGATGTCTAGCTTGTATTGCTTCCAATTTGGTTAAATTGCATCTGCTTAGCTTACACATTATACCTTTGAATATGACATGCCTTTCTGCTTTTTGGTACATACTAGTACATCTGTATTAACCATGTTCTTACATCAAACTAATGTTCTTGTGTATCCCTCATCAATCACTTATGGCGAGGCAGGGCAAGGGGACTACTCCTCACTTAAAGAATGCAGCGTCAGCCTCCGACATGATTCTCAAGAAACAGAAATGCTAGATGAAGATAGTGAACGTAGCTCTGTAGTTGATTACAACATTTCCCCTACACTAGCATCGCAGGTGCTTGCTCTAACTTGGCAGCGTGATATGTGGCTGCATGTTGCATATGGTGTCTAGATTGTAATTCTTCCAATCTGGTTAAACTGCATGTGCTAGTCTGCTTAGCTTATACTCCCTCTATCCCATAATGTCTTACATTATGTTTAGTGCCAAAAAACGTCTTACACTATGGGACGGAGGGAGTACATTATACCTGTTAATGTGACATGCCTTCCTGTATTTAGTACATAGTACATCTGTCTATTAAGCATGTCCTTACATAAAACTATTGTTTTTGTATCCGCATCAATCAATATGACGAGACACCTTTAGTATATGCGATGCGATATTAGTTGCATCTTTCATATGATTTATAGCATGCTACTGTTTCTAATTTGTTGAAATTCCATTTATGATGGGACGCTTTTAACTTGGCGAGTCATATTGGTTGCATCTTTCATGTGGTGTCTAGCTTGCATTGCTTCTTATTTGCTGGAATGGTTTCTGCTTAGTTTACACAAATAGTTGTGAACATGCCATGCCGTCCTGTTTTTCGTACATATTCCATCCTGGTATCATGTGTATGCCTTACATCAAAGTAGTGATTGTCAGTATCATGCATGAATGAGTTCTTAAGAGAGAATTTTATTGCTTTTTCTTGTCGGTTTTACTTGACAATTCAAAATCAATAAAGCGGAAGGAAGTTAGCAAGGCAGCGAATAAAGGTGCTCCTTCGAGCGGAGGGCCTCTCTGATTTCTACTCCTCCACACCCCCAAGATGTTTTCCAAGACAACACATGCATAGACACTCAACAAAGCTGTGTTTATGATGAGCACGTCTCCCCTAGTGCAGCATCACTAGTGCTCCCTCTAACTTGGCACTGTTATATGTGGTTGCATGTTATGTGTGATGTCTAGCTTGTATTGCTTCTAATTTTGTTGAATTCCATCTGCTTACTTTACACATTATACTTGAATAAGACACGTGTTCCTGTTTCTAGAACATACAATATCTGTCTATCACACCATGTTCTTACATCAAATTACTACTGTTGTGTAACCTGCAACAATCACTTATCATAAGACACGTTTTACTTCGGAGTGTGATATAGGTTACATCTCACACTCTTTTCTAGCTTGTACTACTAATTTGTTGAAACGACACTTATGACGAGACAGTTTTAACTTGGTAGAGTGATATTCGTTGCATCTTTCATATGGTGTCTAGCTTTCATTGCTTCTAGTTTGTTGAAATGTCTTCTCCTTAGTTTACACATCATAAGATGGGAATATGCAATGCTGTGAATATGCAATGGCACTAATGACGAGAGACCTCTAACATGGTAGTGTGATGTTGTTTGCATCTTGCATATGATTTATTTGTTGTACTGCTTCACATTTGTTTAAATGCCATTTATGATGAGACATTGTTAACTTGGCAGAGCGATATTTGTAGCATCTTTCATATGGTGTCTACCTTCCATTGCATTGCTTCTAATTTGGTGAAATGTCTTCTTCTTAGTTTACACATCATAGTTCTGGTTATCTCTTTCGTCCTGTTTTTCATACATATTACATACTCCTATCATGTGGTTGTCTAACATCAAAGTTCAGTTAAATGCATCACGCATCAATTTGTTCTAAAGAACTAAATTGTTATTCATTTTCTTGTCGGCTTGACTTAACATGGCATGTAGAAAGAGGAAGAAACACAGAATGGCAGGGAATGAGAAGCGGATGAATCCTGCAGATTCTGTTGGTACTGATGGTGCAATAGAAGGTCAAAGTCCAGCGGAAAATTCTACAAACACGGCATCCCATGCTACACGAGGTGCAAAAAAAGCCAAACAGAAACAAATAGCTGCCACCAAACAAGCAAAGATAGCCCTAGTTCTTGCAACACCTACCACAGTACTACCAGCTGCACGACTTACTCAATGCGTCAGTGAAACTAGCAAGACGTTCCCAAGCTCTCTTGCCACCTGACACTACTTCCCAAGCACTCTTGACACAAGACGAGTTGGCAATATCAGATGAACCTTGTGAGCTTCAACAACAAGGAGGTAGTTGCTGGAGTCAAGTTACAGTTGCATGCTTATTTATATGTAGTCTCACAGTTTGATGTACACTAACACTTCCTATGTTCGTTGTTGGACTAGCACCTAGGCGCAAGAGGAACAAACATCAGGGATAATGCTCGATAGGTTAACTAAACCTAGAGGAGGAAGAATGGAGATCCGTTTTGAGGCAGGTTTAAAAAGGCACGTGATGCTACAGAGTCAGCCAAGTTAGTATCAGAGGCAGTGGTTGCCGTTAGGTGTCATGTACGTATCCTCCCAACATGGATTCAGTATAGGAATGACAAAGACGAAACCCAGTTCAACACCTTCCTCGACCATTTATCTGTAAGTATGGTTATGTATGGAAACTAGTAATATCATCTTGCTCATCCCATACTTTCTAGGTTGTTGATAACTTGAGACTCCCATAATTTTCAACAGATGAGGTTCAAGTTGGATAGCCAAGATGATGCAACTGACAAGCTTCCACCCATGTTTTCAAGTGCGCTTTCTGACAAGATGTCGGTATAACTTGAGGAAAACTCATTTTGAAGTCAAGGCTAATAGTGAACTTTCCCAAACATCTCAAGTGGAAAATATATCGGATGAAGACTGGAGGGGCCTTGTTAAACACTGGTCTGATCCGAAGTATCAGGTACATTATATATATGTGATCAGATCACATGTTGAAGTCCTATTTACGCATGTGCCACACAAATCTATCTTCTTGTAGGTGAATTGTTCAAAGAACAAGGCCAACCCGTCTGAAAGTGAAATTCCAACAGCAGACGGGATCTCGTAGCTATATTGCACTGCTGCGAGGCTCTTGTAATTAGCTGATGTTTCACTCTTTTCACTGTACCATATCATCAGATCTATATTGACTTGTTCGAAATGCAGAGGAAAGCCCGCAAGGACCAAAAAGTACCTGAACCAAATGTTGTGGAAATCTTCAAGGACTGTCACACCAACAATAAGAAGGGCATGACTACACCAGTCAAAGCCTCTATTGTAAGTCCTTAATCCTCATGCCTTTTAACTACTACTTACTCTGACTTGTGCCTTGAACTGCATGGTTTGCAGCCAATGTCTATTACTCTTTTCAATTTTATACACAATTGTCTTAGCGTATCATTGCACCTTACAAGGTTTAAAGAGAGGAGTGATGTTCCTTTGATCTTGACCGTAATCTAGTTCCGTGCTGGACTTGCCCACACAACGTTACAATTGCATGTTTGTCTGTTCTCAGTTGTTTTGTGATATGAATGATGTCATACTATGCTTACCTTATTATAAACTTCGTCTCTTTATCCTTAGCCCTCAATACAATGTGAAGAAATAGACAATACATTAGCGATGGTACATGGTCATATGTTTGGAACCTGGTTTTATTATGTACTTTGCAATAAAATACAACTAATATTTTACATGGGTTCACCAGAATAAGTTTTGTATATAGACCAAAGCTATTTTGTTTGGTTTTGCTGCCTCCTTAATATCTTCTGTTATGGTACTACTAATGTAAAACCTCAACTTTTAGCGAGCTATGGAAAAAATGGTGGAACCGCCACCTTACGAAGGTGGCGAGGCAACTATAACCGCAATGTCGGCTCTTGCTGCGGTGGGTCGATACCTGTCCACTAACGATTGCCAAAAGCACGTTCTGCGTATCTTGGGTTGGTTGATAAGGCAATATCGTCCAAACTACCTCATGATCAAGATATGCAAGCTCAAAGCAATGTTGTATCTGCGCTCCAGGCACAAGTCCATTCCCTAACAGAGGCCCTTTGTGAAACAAGGAGAAACATTGCTCAATGTTGTCAAGATATGCATGGTTTTGAAACCAGACTATCAGACATTTGCTATGTTGTTCAGGAGCCTAGGGGAAATGAAGGCGAAGGTTATGGTGCTCCATCGGACAATACAGCATGAAAACGCAATAGTCAGGTCAAATGAACTGATCTTCTGAACTTCTGGTGGTGCATTTATCTGCTAGACTGTTTAGTTTTATGCCAACCTTCCTTTTGTTATATAGTTGAAATTTGTTTTGGTGCGATACAAAATTTATTCTTAACGTGCAGCCACCGGCTGAAGAAAACAGCAAGCCATTTTTGTATAATGTAGGGTGTTCCCTATATTTGCGGTGGCGATCTTGATGCCAGTGGATGTAATCTGTGCAATCGCCTTAATAGCCTAGCGTTAGTTTCGGCCTTATTTATTTCCTAGTCTTCTTTTTCCCTGGTTTGCTAGTGGCCGCAACTACCATGGGCCATATACGGGCCGTATGATCCATGGGTCTCCTACGGGCCATCGATAAATGGGCCAAAATATAGGACGGGCTGGAAACGGCGCAACGAGTTAACAGGCCAGAAACGGGCCGACTCTTGCCATGGGCCGAATTTGGCCCATTAGGGTAATAGGCCAGTAACGGGCCGACTCTTGCCATGGGCTGAATTTGGCCCATTTGGGGAACATGCCAGTAACGGGCTGACTCTTGCCATGGGCCGAATTTGGCCCATTAGGGGAACAGACCAGTAACAGGCCGGAAGTAATCGAGGGCCGAAAAGGAGCCCAAGAACGTATGGGCCGCCAATAGCCGAAAAGCTAACACGGGCTGGAAACGGCCCTAGATCACGGGCCGTTAAGGGGTACAAAGAAAATTACTGTTCATTATGGGCTAGAGTCACCGTGGGCCTGTAAAGGGCCAAAAGATACAAAGGCCTCATATGGGCCGAAAGACGTCGTGGGTCATACATGGGCTGAAAGTGAAATGGGCTGGTGTTATATTCAACGGCCCACATGATGTTGTTGGGCCGATTTCCTTTAGGGCCTAACGGGCCATGAGTTAACGGGCCGTAAAATGGGCTATTTGCGAAGAGACAGTTAACAGGCTTTTCATGGGCCAGCCCGTTAACTTTTGACCAAGTCAAACGGGCCGGCTTTGTAAGCTAAATGGGCTAGTGGTGGGCCGTGGCACGTGTCGACATATCATAGGTGCCTATCTGACCAACTGACGAGCTGACACGTGTTTCGTCCGGCCAATAAGAATTTTACACGTGAAAATTTCCCATTGGTCGAGGCATTAACGGGTTATCGGATCAAAACCCGACCCGATAGCTTAACGGCGTTCCGTTACGGTGGATGCCACGATGTCGGTCACCCTTGACGAAAAGCACTTACGTGACGCGCGATTTATCGTCATGGAAGTGGACACTTCCGTAATGATAATTTTGGTAATGTCATGGAACACTTCTCTGACGGCCTGGTATGACTATCTTGATTCTATCATAAAATCGTCATGGATGTACATGCATGACAAAAAACGCGACCTACTATGACAAACACGTATCATCACGGAAGTGTATTTTTTTTGTAGTGTTAGATGACAGTTATATTATGAGTTTATGTGTTTTGATGTACCGAAGATTGTTCGGAGTCCCGGATGTGATCACGGACATGACGAGGAGTCTCGAAATGGTCGAGACATGAAGATTGATATATTGGACGACTACATTTGGACACCGGAAAGGTTCCGGGTGAGATTGGGACAATCTGGGAGCTTGGGAGGTTATCGGAACCCCGGGAGGTATATGGGCCTTAATGGGCTTTAGTGGAAAGGAGGGAAAGGAGCAAGGGAGGCGTCCCCAAGCCCAATCCGGGTGGAAGGGGCCGCCCCTTTCCTTCCTCCCTCCTTCCTCTTCCTTCCCTCTCCCTCTCCAAGTAGGAAAGGGAGGAGTCCTACTCCCGGTGGGAGTAGGACTCTCCCCCTTGGGCGCGCCTCCTCCCCTTGGCTGGCCCCCTCCTCCACTCATTTATATACGGGGGAGGGGGGCACCCCATAGACACAACAATTGCTCATTGATCTCTTAGCCGTGTGTGGTGCCCCCCTTCACCATAGTCCTCCTCGATAATATCATAGTGGTGCTTAGGCGAAGCCCTGCGTCGGTAGAACATCATCGTCGTCACCACGCCGTCGTGCTGACGGAACTCTCCCTCGACACTCGGCTGGATCGGAGTTCGAGGGACGTCATCGAGATGAACATGTGCAAGAACTCGGAGGTGTCGTGCTTTCGCTGCTTGATCGGTCGGGCCGTGAAGACGTACAACTACATCAACCGCGTTGTGCTAACGCTTCCGCTTTCGGTCTACGAGGGTACGTGGACAACACTCTCCCCTCTCGTTGCTATGCATCACCATGATCTTGCGTGTGCGTAGGAATTTTTTTGAAATTACTACGTTCCCCAACAAGTACAGACGCAAGAGCTCATATACACGTGCATACACTCACCCCTATGAGGCTAGCCATAGTGGGAGTAACTTAGGTAGCAACATAGCACATCCCAAGACATATATGCTTATGTGACATGGAGTTAATGAGGAGAGAAGTGCTTGTGGTAACATAATATGTTACCATAACATAACGCACCCCAATGCAAAATGAGTCTACAACATAATAAATGAAGGCTTGCATGACACTACACTTATGTTACTATCCACTATGATGGTAGTAGCATAGACTAGTAACATATGCATGTTACTAGTCTAAGTTACTATGCACTATGACTAGCCTGAACGGACAACACACAGCCTACCCCTATGAGCACCTCCGAAAGACTGGGCCGACACTATTATCTTGAAATTTATGAAGTCACCATAGGCACCTCGTCGTCGACGGGAACGTCTACTGACACACGATAGACGCGAGTGGCAGTCGCCTCCATAGGTGCTTGAATGCCCAGGAGGGTCAGGGTAGCAGTTCCCGAGACGTTGAACGGTCAATGATGCATCCTCAATTACATGCAATTGGAGAAGCAGAATAGAGCCAGCATGATGTGAATGCAACAGAGTTTGGACTCTCATATAAAGGTGCCCCACCACTCCAATCCATCTACTCCTAAGTCTCTACGCAACACTGCTCGCTCCAATCCAAGACCAAGTTACCAGAAGCCACAAGCACCTATGGAGGTGATGGACGCGAGCTACAGTCGGCTGTGCCAAATAATCCAAGGCGCCGGCCTGCGGCCCCTCATCGTGCAGCGTTTCCAGGCCATGCTGGCGACCGCCGGCATCGTAGCCCTCACCGACACCGGCTTCACCTCTCGCATGGACGACATGATGGTCAACTCCATCTGCAAGTTCACCGGCGTCAAGAAGCGCGCGGACGACCTTGCCGTACTGCTCCAGCCCGCGCACCCAGGCTCCTCATTGCCTGCCACCCTCATCAGCCTCCATGGTGATGAACTCTTTCAAGCCCTGGTGGCCCTGCAGGTGCCGGAGGTCGCGATGAAGAATGTGCACCGAAGAGGCCGCACTCGCCATGCAGTGCCTCGCCGTGCAAGAAACCGTCGAACTGCACATCCACTTCTACGAGGAAATCATCTACATATGCCACTACAAGGCAAGCGAGGACAGAAATACGTTGGCCTTCTTCCAGCGGCTGGAATCTTTGGACGCCATTGTTCAGAAGCACGTCAACCTGGCTACGAAAGCTGCTGCCACTTAGGCGTCGTTCGGTGGGCCGACGCCCTGAGTCGAGGAGGTGGACGTCGTCGATGGATGCATCTCTTCTTCTTGCCTCCTGTAACCAGCACTGCATCGCCTCGTGGCGTTAATGTTTTATTAGTATAGTACTCCCACCGTTCCCAAATATAAGTCTTTTTAAAGATTCCAGCAAGTGACAACTAGATACTGAGCAAAATGAGTGAATCTACACTCTAAACTATGTCTACATACATTCGTATGTTGTATTCCATTTGAAATAGTATCTAAAAAGGCTTACATTTAGGAACGGAGGGAGTATATGGCATTTTATTCATTAAATAACGTTTTCCTTTGTGAGGTGGGACATGATTGAGCAAACCCACCCCGCCCACCGGGCGTCGGCCGAGTTTAGAATTACTAGATGAGAGAAATAAGGGAGGAGAGCTAGCTGTAGCACAAACACTGTTGTCAGATGGGACTCGTGTTGATAGAATACGAGTACTGAGCACTCGTACCTCTTTTTTTAGGGAAAAATAGTCGTATGTGTAGTACCACTAGTTGGGTGCGTGCGACCTATAGATGTCATCACTTTAGGTCTCCTTTTCGAACCGTAGCTACGCTTCATAGTACATATTTTTTCACGCATTTATCCTCCTATATGTACTCCTAGGCTATTTTCACGTGCTCCCTTTCACCGACATGTGGGACATAGAGCATCTGGGTCATAGTGCATGCACGACTCGGAGCATATGCCAGGGTACTTTACATTTCAGACCTCACGAATTACATGCAAACCCCCCGCAGAAGAATAAATAAATAAATGAATTACTACATGAAACCAGATTATTTTCATAGAAACCGGAGCACGTTCATTAAATTTTGGACATAACACGTTTATAAAAAATGACCGGACCTAAACAAGCTAAGGGCCTCTTTGATTTTTCTCGCAAAAAAAGGGCCTCTTTGATTCGCAGGATACTGAAAACACAGGAATGGGGAAAGTATGATGGCGATGAACCGAGACAAGGAGAACTCTAACTCAGTTAGAGGTTAGAGTTAGATTCCAACCCTGAACTAACTCTAAACCAAAGAGGTGTATCCATGGCAGGGTTAGATTGACAATAAATGCTCAATCATTTGACTACTTTGGACCCTATTTCCTGCCGTATTTGGTGTGGCCGGCTCTTGTGTGGCCTCCTCCCGCTCACAGTTGACATAAACGAACCATCTTTACAAATCAAGCATGCAAAACATGATAAATTTTACATTGTCCATACAAATCAAGCTTCACAAAAAAAAACACTCCATGAAACAAAGCATGAGCTAACTCATCACGGAAGTCATTCACGATAGGGAGGGAGCCCGGAGCCCCTCACGCACCGAGGGAGGAGCTCGTCATCGTCGTGTTGGGGAACGTAGCAGAAATTCAAAATTTCCTACGCATCACCAAGATCAATCTATGGAGATTCTAGCAACAAGAGAGGGAGAGGATGAGCATCTTCATACCCTTGAAGATCGCTAAGCGGAAGCGTTACAAGAACGCGGATGAAGGAGTCGTACTCGCAGCGATTCAGATCGCGGTTGATTCCGATCTAAGCACCGAACAACGGTGTCTCCGCGTTCAACACACATACAACCCGGGGACGTCTCCTCCTTCTTGATCCAGCAAGGGGAGAGGAGAAGTTGAGGGAGAACTCCGACAAAGACGACGGCATGGTGGTGATGGAGCTCGTGGTTCTCCGTGAGGCTTCGCCAAGCACTACGGAGGCGGAGGAGGTGTTGGAGGAGGGAGAGGGCTGCGCCAGGGGAAGGGTGCGGCTGCCCTCTCTCTCTCACACTATATATAGGGGGAAGGGAGGAGGGGGAGGCGCCCTAGGGTCCCCTAGGGGAGGGGCGGCGGCCAAAGTGGAAACCCAAGATGGCATATGGCGCCCCCACCCCTTAGGAAACTTGCCCCCCAAGCCGGGAGGGGCGACTGCCCTAGGGGTGGCGCCCCACCTCTCCGTGTTACGTGAGATGGGGTGGGAGGGGCGCTTAGCCCCTTAGTGGGCTGATATGCCCTCTCCCCTTGGCCCATAAGGCCCCCAAAGCTTGTCGGGGCCTCCGAAACCCCTTTCGGACACGCTGGTCATCACCTGGTACCCCCGGAACAATTCCGGACTCCAATACCCTTCGTCCAATATACCAATCTTCACCTCCGGACCATTCCAGAGCTCCTCGTCATGTCCGGGATCTCATCCGGTACTCCGAACAACCTTTTGGTAACCACATACTATTTCCCGTAACAACTCTAGCGTCACCGAACCTTAAGTGTGTAGACCCTACGGGTTCGGGAACCATGCAGACATGACCGAGACGTTCTCCGGTCAATAACCAACAGTGGGATCTGGATACCCATGTTGGCTCCCACATGTTCCACGATGATCTCATCGGATGAACCACGATGTCAAGGATTCAAGCAATCCCGTATGCAATTCCCTTTGTCTACCAGTATTGTACTTGCCCGAGATTCGATCGTCGGTATCCGATACCTTGTTCAATCTCGTTACCGGCAAGTCTCTTTACTCGTTCCGTAACACATCATCCCGTGATCAACTCCTTGGTCACATTGTGCACATTATGATGATGTCCTACCGAGTGGGCCCAGAGATACCTCTCCGTCACGCGGAGTGACAAATCCCAGTCTTGATTCGTGCCAACCCAACAGACACTTTTGGAGATACCCGTAGTGCACCTTTATAGCCACCCGATTACGTTGTGACGTTTGGTACACCCAAAGCATTCCTACGGTATCCGGAGTTGCACAATCTCATGGTCTAAGGAAATGATACTTGACATTAGAAAAGCTTTAGCATCTGAACTACACGATCTTTGTGCTAGGCTTAGGATTGGGTCTTGTCCATCACATCATTCTCCTAATGATGTGATCCCGTTATCAACGGCATCCAATGTCCATGGTCAGAAACCGTAACCATCTATTGATCAACGAGCTAGTCAACTAGAGGCTTACTAGGGACATGGTGTTGTCTATGTATCCACACATGTATTTGAGTTTCCTATCAATACAATTATAGCATGGATAATAAACGATTATCATGAACAAGGAAATATAATAATAATAACTAATTTATTATTGCCTCTAGGGCATATTTCCAACAGTTTCCCACTTGCACTAGAGTCAATAATCTAGTTCACATCGCCATGTGATTAACACTCACAGGTCACATCGCCATGTGACCAACATCCAAAGAGTTTACTAGTGTCAGTAAACTAGTTCACATCATCATGTGATTAAGACTCAATGAGTTCTGGGGTTTGATCATGTTTTGCTTGTGAGAGAGGTTTTAGTCAACGGTTCTGCAACATTCAGATCCGTATGTACTTCACAAATCTCTAGGTCATATTGTAAATGCTGCTTCCACGCTCCACTTGGAGCTATTCCAAATGGTTGCTCCACTATACGTATCCGGCTTGCTTCTCGGAGTCATTCGGATAGGTGTTAAAGCTTGCATCAACGTAACCTTTTACGCCGAACTCTTTATCACCTCCATAATCGAGAAACATGTCCTTATTACTCCAAGGACAATTTTGACCGCTGTCCAATGATCCATTCCTGGATCACTCTTGTACCCCCTTGCCAGACACGTGGCAAGGCACATATCAGGTGCGGTACAAAGCATGACATAATGTATAGAGCCTATGGCTAAGGCATAGGGGACGACATTCGTCCTTTCTCTTTCTTCTGCCGTGGTTGAGCTTTAAGTCTTAACTTCATACCTTACAACTCAGGCAAGAACTCCTTCTTTGAATGATCCATCTTGAACACCTTCAAGATCATGTCAAGGTATGTGCTCATTTGAAAGTACCATTAAGCGTTTTTGATCTATCCTTATAGATCTTGATGCCCAATGTTCAAGCAGCTTAATCCAGGTTTTCTATTGAAAAACACTTTTCAAATAACCCTATATGCTTTCCAGAAACTCTACAACATTTCTGATCAACAATATGTTAACAACATATACTCATCAGAAATTCTATAGTGCCCCCACTCACTTCTTTGGAAATACAAGTTTCTCATAAACTTTGTACAAACCCAAAATCTTTGATCACTCCATCAAAGCGCATATTCTGACTCCGAGATGCTTGCTCTAGTCCATGGAAGGATCGCTGGAGCTAGCATACCTTTTAGCATCCTTAGGATCGACAAAACCTTTCTGTGTATCACATACAACCTTTCCTCACAAAAACTGGTAAGGAAACTCGTTTTGACATCCATCTGCCAGATTCCATAAATGCAGCTAACGCTAACATGATTCCGACGGACTTAAGCATCGCTACGGATGAGAAAATCTCACCGTAGTCAACTCCTTGAACTTGTGAAAAACTCTTCGCCACAAGTCGAGCTTCATAGACGGTGACATTACCGTCCACGTCCGTCTTCTTCTTAAAGATCCATTTATCTCAATGGCTTGCTGATCATCGGGCAAGTCCACCAAAGTCCATGCTTTGTTCTGATACATGGATCCTATCTCGGATTTCATGGCTTCTAACCATTTTTCAGAATATGGGCCCACCATCGCTTCTCCATATCTCGTAGGTTCATTGTTGTCTATTAACATGACCTTCAAGACAGGATTACTGTACCACTCTGAAGTAGTACGCATCCTTGTCACCCTACAAGGTACGGTAGTGACTTGATTCGAAGTTTCATGATCACTATCATTAGCTTCCACTTCAATTGGTGTAGGCGCCATAGGAACAACTTCATGTGCCCTGCTACACACTAGTTGAAGTGATGGTTCAATAACCTCATCAAGTCTCCACCGTCCTCCCACTCAATTCTTTCAAGAGAAACTTTTCCTCGAGAAAGGACCCGATTCTAGAAACAATCCCTTTTGCTTTCGGAACTGAGACAGGAGGTATACCCAACTGTTTTGGGTGTCCTATGAAGATGCATTTATCCGCTTTGGGTTCGAGCTTATCAGGCTAAAACTTTTCACATAAGCGTCGCAGCCCCAAACTTTTAAGGAACGACAGCTTAGGTTTCTCCAAACCATAGTTCATACGGTGTCGTCTCAACGGAGTTACGTGGTGCCCTATTTAAAGTGAGTGCGGTTGTCTCTAATGCCTAACCCATAAACGATAGTAGTAATTCGATAAGAGACATCATGGTATGCATCATATCCAATAGGGTGCAGTTATGATGTTCGGACACACCATCACACTATGGTGTTCCAGGCGGTATTAGCTGTGAAACAATTTCCACAATGTCTTAATTGTGTGCCAAACTCGTAACTCAGATATTCATCTCTATGATCATATCATAGACATTTTATCCTCTTGTCACGACGATCTTCAACTTCACTCTGAAATTACTTGAACCTTTCAATAATTCAGATTTGTGTTTCATCAAGTAAACATACTCAAAATCTACTCAAATCATCTGTGAAGTAAGAACATAACGATATCCACTGCGTGCCTCAACACTCGTTAGACTGCACACATCAAAATGTATTACTTCCAACAAGTTGCTTTCTTTTTCCATCTTACTGAAACCGAGGCTTTTCAGTCATCTTGCCCATGTGGTATGATTTGCATGTCTCAAGTGATATAAAATCAAGTGAGTTCAAACGATCCATCTGCATGGGGTTTCTTCATGCGTATACACCAATAGACATGGTTCGCATGTCTCAATCTTTTCAAAAACGAGTGAGTCCAAAGATCTATCAACATGGAGCTTCTTCATGCGTTTTATACCAATATGACTCAAGTGGCAGTGCCACAAGTATGTGGTACTATCATTACTATCTTATATCTTTTGGCATGAACATGTGTATCACTACGATCAAGATTCAATAAACCATTTATTTTAGGTGCAAGACCATTGAAGGTATTATTCAAATAAACAGAGTAACCATTATTCTCCTTAAATGAATAACCATATTGTGATAGACATAATCCAATCATGTCTATGCTCAACGCAAACACCAAATAACAATTATTTAGGTTTAACACCAATCTCGATGGTAGAGGGAGCGTGCGATGCTTGATCACATCAAGCTTGGAAAAACTTCCAACACATATCGCCAGCTTACCTTTAGCTAGTCTCTGTTTACTCCATGACCTTTTATTTTGAGTTACTAACACTTAGCAACTGAACCGTATCTAATACCCTGGTGCTACTAGGAGTACTAGTAAAGTACACATTAACATAATGTATATCCAATATACTTCTATCGACCTTGCCACCTTCTCATCTACCAAGTATCTAGGGTAATTCTGCTCCAAAGTGGCTGTTCCCTTATTACGAAGCACTTAGTCTCGGGTTTGGGTTCAACCTTGGGTTTCTTCACTAGAGCAAAGAAATTGATTTGCCGTTTCATGAAGTATCCCTTCTTGCCCTTGCCCTTATTGAAACTAGTGGTTTCACCAACCATCAACAATTGATGCTCCTTCTTGATTTCTACTTTCGTGGTGTCAAACATTGCGAATATCTCAAGGATCATCATATATATCCCTGATATGTTATAGTTCATCACGAAGCTCTAGCAGCTTGGTCGCAATGACTTTGGAGAAACATCACTATCTCATCTGGAAGATCAACTCCCACTCGATTCAAGTGATTGTTATACTCAGACAATCTGAGCACAAGCTCAACGATTGAGCTTCTCTCCCTTAGTTTGCAGGCTAAGAAAATCGTCGGAGGTCTTATACCTCTTGACATGGGCACGAGCCTGAAATCCCAATTTCAGCCCTCGAAACATCTCATATGTTCCGCGACGTTTCGAAATTGTCTTTGGTGCCTCAACTCTAAATCGTTTAACTGAACTATCACGTAGTTATCAAAACGTGTATGTCAGATGTTCACAACATCCATAGACGATGTTCGAGGTTCAGCACACTGTGCGGTGCATTAAGGACATAAGCCTTCTACGAAGCAACGAGGACAATCCTCAGTTTACGGACCTAGTCCGCATAATTGCTACTTTCAACTTTCAACTAAATTTCCTCTAGGAACATATTTAAAATAGTAGAATTAAAGCACGAGCTACGACATAATTTGCAAAAGCCTTTTTGACTATGTTCAGGATAATTAAGTTCATCTTATGAACTCCCACTCAGATAGACATCCCTCTAGTCATCTAAGTGATTACATGATCCGAGTCAACTAGGCCGTGTCCGATCATCACGTGAGACGGACTAGTCATCATCGGTGAACATCTTCATGTTGATCATTTCTACCATACGACTCATGCTCGACCTTTCGGTCTCTTGTGTTCCGAGGCCATGTCTGTACATGCTAGGCTCGTCAAATTAACCTAAGTGTTTTGCGTGTGTAAATCTGGCTTACAACCGTTGTATGTGAACGTTAGAATCTATCACACCCGATCATCACGTGGTGCTTCGAAACAACGAACTTTCGCAACGGTGCACAGTTAGGGGGAACACTTTCTTGAAATTTTAATGAGGGATCATCTTATTTACTACCGTCGTTCTAATGAAATAAGATGCATAAACATGATAAACATCACATGCAATCAAAAAATGACATGATATGGCCAATATCATTTTGCTCCTTTTGATCTCCATCTTCGGGGCTGCATGATCAACATTGTCACCGGCATGACAGCATGATCTCCATCATCACGATCTCCATCATCGTGTCTCCATGAAGTAGTCGCGCCAACTATTACTTCTACTACTATGGCTTACGGTTTAGCAATAAAGTAAAGTAATTACATGGCGTTGTTCATTGACACCCAGGTCATACAATAAATTAAGACAACTCCTATGGCTCCTGCCGGTTGTCATACTCATCGACATGCAAGTCGTGATTCCTATTACAAGAACATGATCAATCTCATACATTACATATCATTCATCACATTCTTTTGGCCATATCACATCACATAGCATACCCTGCAAAAACAAGTTAGATGTCATCTAATTGTTGTTTCCATGTTTTACGTGGCTGCTATGGGTTTCTAGCAAGAACGTTTCTTACCTACGCAAAAGCGACAACGTGATATGTCAATTGCTATTTACCCTTCATAAGGACCCTTTTCATCGAATCTGATCCAACTAAAGTGGGAGAGACTGCCACCCGCTAGCCACCTTATGCAACAAGTGCATGTCAGTCGATGGAACCTGTCTCACGTAAGTGTACGTGTAAGGTCGGTCCGGGCCGCTTCATCCCACAATACCGTCGAAACAAGGTTGAACTAGTAACGATAAGCATATTGAACAAAATCAACGCCCACAACAACTTGTGTTCTACTCGTGCATAGAAACTACGCATAGACCTAGCTCATGATGCCACTGTTGGGGAACGTAGCAGAAATTCAAAATTTTCTACGCATCACCAAGATCAATCTATGGAGATTCTAGCAACAAGAGAGGGAGAGGATGACCATCTTCATACCCTTGAAGATCGCTAAGCGGAAGCGTTACAAGAACGCGGATGAAGGAGTCGTACTCGCAGTGATTCAGATCGCGGTTGATTCCGATCTAAGCACCGAACAATGGTGCCTCCGCGTTCAACACACGTACAGCCCGGGGACGTCTCCTCCTTCTTGATCCAGCAAGGGGAGAGGAGAAGTTGAGGGAGAACTCCGACAGCACGACGGCATGGTGGTGATGGAGCTCGTGGTTCTCCGGCAAGGCTTCGCCAAGCACTACGGAGGAGGAGGAGGTGTTGGAGGAGGGAGAGGGCTGCGCCAGGAAGGTGCGGCTGCCCTCTCTCTCTCTCACTATATATAGGGGAAGGGAGGAGGGGAGGCGCCTAGGGTTCCCTAGGGGAGGCGGCGGCCATAGGGGAAACCCTAGATGGGTTTTGGCGCCCCACCCCTAGGAAACTTGCCCCCAAGCCGGGAGGCGGCTGCCCTAGGGGTGGCGCCCCCACCTCTCCAGTTACGTGAGATGGGGTGGGAGGGGCGCTCAGCCCCTTAGTGGGCTGATGTGCCCTCTCCCCTTGGCCCATAAGGCCCCCCAAAGCTTGTCGGGGCCTCCGAAACCCCTTTCGGACACGCTGGTCATCACCTGGTACCCCCGAAACAATTCCGAACTCCAATACCCTTCGTCCAATATACCGATCTTCACTTCCGGACCATTACGGAGCTCCTCGTCATGTCCGGGATCTCATACGGGACTCCGAACAACCTTCGGTAACCACATACTATTTCCCATAACAACTCTAGCGTCACCGAACCTTAAGTGTGTAGACCCTACGGGTTCGGGAACCATCTGAACATGATGAGACGTTCTCCGGTCAATAACCAATAGCAGGATCTGGATACCCATGTTGGCTCTCACATGTTCCACGATGATCTCATCGGATGAACCACGATATCAAGGATTCAAGCAATCCCGTATGCAATTCCCTTTGTCTACCGGTATTGTACTTGCCCGAGATTCGATCGTCGGTATTCCGATACCTTGTTCAATCTCATTACCGGCAAGTCTCTTTACTCGTTCCGTAACGCATTATCCCATGATCAACTCCTTGGTCACATTGTGCACATTATGATGATGTCCTACCGAGTGGGCCCAGAGATACCTCTCCATCACACGGAGTGACAAATCCCAGTCCTGATTCGTGCCAACCCAACAGACACTTTCAGAGATACCCGTAGTGCACCTTTATAGCCACGCAGTTACGTTGTGTCGTTTGGTACACGCAAAGCATTCCTACGGTATCCGGGAGTTGCACAATCTCATGGTCTAAGGAAATGATACTTGACATTAGAAAAGCTTTAGCATACGAACTACACGATCTTTGTGCTAGGCTTAGGATTGGGTCTTGTCCATCACATCATTCTCCTAATGATGTGATCCCGTTATCAACGACATCCAATGTCCATGGTCAGGAAACCGTAACCATCTATTGATCAATGAACTAGTCAACTAGAGGCTTACTAGGGACATGGTGTTGTCTATGTATCCACACATGTATCTGAGTTTCCTAGCAATACAACTATAGCATGGATAATAAACGATTATCATGAACAAGGAAATATAATAATAATAACTAATTTATTATTGCCTCTAGGGCATATTTCCAACACGTCGCTCTGGAGGAAGGCTCTGTAGAGCCCAAGCCCCGGGAACCCCTCCGACGCTGGCGCTTGCGAGTTGAGGTCGACACCGGCATGGGTAGCAGGGCCGCTTGCCACCGACTGGGAACTTAATCTTTGGGCCTCTAGAAATAATGCAAGCCTGAAACTAAAATACCTAGAAAGGTGAACTGAATCTTTGGGCCTCTAGAAATAATGCAAGCCTGAAACTGAAATACCTAGAAAGGTGAACTGGATCTTTGGGCCTCTAGAAATAATGCAAGCCTGAAACTGAAATACCTAGAAAGGTGAACTGAATATTTGGGCCTCTAGAAAGATTTATTACCTCTTCAAGCAGCATCAAACAATTCCATGCGTGCACCACAAATCTATACCAAGTTTGATCAGGATCTACTTTTCCAAATCAGAATTAGAGCTAAAGCGAGCAAGATCAATGATATGGCTGTGAGACAGGGAAGGGACGAACAAACTCACCCCTCTCGCGACCTCTCTGGTAGATGCACCGCTGCTGCGCATGACAGAGGGAGAAAACGACCGGTGAAGGGGGAGCGGGGCGACCTTTGAAGGCCAGAGGGAGAGGGCGGCCGGAGTAGGGCGGCGGAGGTCGAAAGGAGAGGGCAGCAGGAGGAGAGAGAGGGCGAGCGGCAGAGCGGCGCTTGGGTGGGCGGCCCTATGGGGAACAGAGAGGAGTCATGCGGGGGGGGGGGAGCGATCTGGTGCGGGCAGGGGATATTTTTTAGTTATATTTTAGTGGGCCCGAGGATAACTAACCCAATTAGAACCTCTCCGCAGGGCTAGTTCTTTTAGCTGGGTTAGAGCAAACTAGCTCAAACTAACCCCTCCGTTTCGATAATTTGAGGCTATTTCAACCCAAACTAGCTCTAATTCAGGAATCCAAACAAAGAGGAGTAGTACTATACATGCTACAGTCTGGACCGTAGCACATTGTTTTTTATGGCCATATCACCACATCGTTTTCTACTGCTGGTTCACTAGGCTACCTTGGTTTGCACTGCTGGTTCACTGGGCTGCCGTTGTTCGCACTCCTCCGACCTGAGTAGTAGTAGTAGTATATACCGCATCATTCTTTGCTCCTTCTTACTATGTACTACTTTCCCGACATGTGGAAGAGCCAGCATCCGGGTCGACGTGTCATGCACCAGATTAGAGTGCAGAACGGAAGGGGGGCATGCTACCTCTTGAGCATGCATTGGTTTTTCCCATGAAGAGGAAAGGGTGATGCAGCAAAGTAGCGTAAGTATTTCCCTCAGTTTTGAGAACCAATGTATCAATCCAGTAGGAGGCTACACGCAAGTCCCTCGTACCTACACAAAAAAACAAGAACCTCGCAACCAACGCGATAAAGGGGTTGTCAATCCCTTCACGGCCACTTGCAAAAGTGAGATCTGATAGAGATAATAATAAGATAAATATTTTTGGTATTTTTGTGATATAGATTGGAAAGTAAAGATTGCAAAATAAAATAGATTGGAAACTTATATGATGGAAAATAGACCCGGGGGCCATAGGTTTCACTAGTGGCTTCTCTCAAGATAGCATAAGTACTACGGTGGGTGAACAAATTACTGTCGAGCCATTGATAGAAAAGTGCATATTTATGAGAATATCTAGGCATGATCATGTATATAGGCATCACGTCCGCGACAAGTAGATCGAAACAGTTCTGCATCTACTACTATTACTCCACACATCGACCGCTATCTAGCATGCATCTAGAGTATTAAGTTCATAAGAACAGAGTAACACATTAGGCAAGATGACATGATGTAGAGGGGTAAACTCAAGCATTATGATATAAATCCCATCTTTTTATCCTCGATGGCAACAATACAATACGTGCCTTGCTGCCCTAACATCCTTTGGGAAAGGACACCGCAAGATTGAACCCAAAGCTAAGCACTTCTCCCATTGCAAGAAAGATCAATCTAGTAGGCCAAACCAAACTGATAATTCGAAGATACTTGCAAACATAACCAATCATACATAAAAGAATTTAGAGGAGATTCAAATATTTCTCATAGATAAACTTGATCATAAACCCACAATTCATCGGATCTCGACAAACACACCGCAAAAAGAGTTACATCGAATAGATCTCCAAGAAGATCGAGGAGAACTTTGTATTGAGAATCAAAGAGAGAGAAGAAGCCATCTAGCTAATAACTATGGACCCAAAGGTCTGTGGTAAACTACTCACAACTCATCGAGAGGCTATGGCGTTGATCGATTCCCCCTCCGACGGAGTGCCGGAAAAGGCCCCAAGATGGGATCTCACGGGTAAAGAAGGTGTTGCGATGGTGGAAATAGGGTTTCGTGGTGCTTCTAGATGTTTTCAGGGTACGTGATTATATATATGGTGAAGGAAGTCGGTCAGGGGAGCCACGAGGGGCCCACAAGGGTGGGGGGCGCCCACCCCCCAGGGTGCGCCTCCCTGCCTCGTGACTTCCTCATTTGCTTCTTGACGTCCACTCCAAGTCTCCTGGATTGCGTTTGTTCCGAAAATAACTCTCCCGAAGGTTTCATTCCGTTTGGAATCCGTTTGATATTCCTTTTCAGCGAAACACTAAAATAGGCAAAAAAACTGCAATTTGGGTTGGGCCTCCGGTTAATAGGTTAGTCCCAAAAATAATATAAAAGTGTATAGTAAAGCCCATAAACATCCAAAACAGATAATATAATAGCATGGAACAATCAAAAATTATAGATACATTGGAGACGTATCAGCATCCCCAAGCTTAATTCCTGCTCGTCCTCGAGTAGGTAAATGATAAAAACAGAAATTTTGATGTGGAATGCTACCTAACATAATTCTCAATGTAATTTTTCTTTATTGTGGCATGAATGTTCAG
The DNA here is from genome assembly GCA_021605145.1 of Aegilops bicornis. Lineage (NCBI taxonomy): Eukaryota > Viridiplantae > Streptophyta > Magnoliopsida > Poales > Poaceae > Aegilops > Aegilops bicornis. The sequence goes on along the minus strand of CM038669.1, from coordinate 611,027,283 downwards.
ATCCGAAAGATTCAAGATAAAAGTTTAATATTGACATAAAAATAATAATACTTCAATCATACTAACAAAACAATCATGTCTTCTCAAAATAACATGGCCAAAGAAAGTTATCCCTACAAAATCATATAGTCTGGCTATGCTCTATCTTCATCACACAAAATATTTAAATCATGCACAACCCCAATGACAAGCGAAGCAATTGTTTCATACTTTTGATGTTCTCAAACTTTTTCGATCTTCACGCAATATATGAGCGTGAGCCATGGGCATAGCACTGTATGTGGAATAGATGGGTGGTTGTAGAGAAGACAAAAAGGAGAACATAGTCTCACATCAACTAGGCGTATCGACGGGCTATGGAGATGCCCATCAATAGATATCAATGTGAGTGAGTAGGGATTGCCATGCAAAGGATGCACTAGAGCTATAAGTGTATGAAAGCTCAACAAAAGAAACTAAGTGGTGTGCATCCAACTTGCTTGCTCACGAACACCTAGGGCATTTTGAGGAAGCCCATCATTGGAATATGCAAGCCAAGTTCTATAATGTAAAATTCCCACTAGTATATGAAAGTGACAACATAGGAGACTCTCTATCATGAATATTGATAACCCACAAGTATAGGGGATCGCAACAGTTTTCGAGGGTAGAGTATTCAACCCAAATTTATTGATTCGACACAAGGGGAGCCAAAGAATATTCTCAAGTATTAGCAGTTGAGTTGTCAATTCAACCACACCTGGATAACTTAGTATCTGCAGCAGAGTATTTAGTAGCAAAGTAGTATGATAGTAGCGATAGCAGTTTTGTAATAATTGTAACAGTAGCAACGGTATAGTAAATAAGCAAAGCACAATATGTGAAAAGCTAGTAGGCAATGAATCAGTGATGGATAATTATGTCGGATGCGATTCCTCATGTAATAGTTATAACATAGGGTGACACAGAACTAGCTCTAGTTATCAATGTAATGTAGGCATGTATTCCGAATATAGTCATACGTGCTTATGGAAAAGAACTTGCATGACATCTTTTGTCCTACCCTCCCGTGGCAGCGGGGTCCTAATGGAAACTAAGGGATATTAAGGCCTCCTTTTAATAGAGTACGGACCAAAGCATTAACACATAGTGAATATATGAACTCGTCAAACTACGGTCATCATAGAAGTATCCCGATTATTGTCACTTGGGGTTGTCGGATCATAACACATAATAGGTGACTATAGACTTGCAAGATAGGATCAAGAACTCACATATATTCATGAAAACATAATAGGTTAAGATCTGAAATCATGGCACTCGGGCCCTAGTGACAAGCATTAAGCATAGCAAAGTAATAGCAACATCAATATCAGAACATAGTGGATACTAGGGATCAAACCCTAACAAAACTAACTTGATTACATGTTAAATCTCATCCAACCCATCACTGTCCAGCAAGCCTACGATGGAATTATTCACGCACGGCGGTGAGCATCATGAAATTGGTGATGGAGAATGGTTGATGATGACGACGACGACGAATCCCCCTCTCCGGAGCCCCGAACAGAATCCAGATCAGCCCTCCCGAGAGAGATTAGGGCTTGGCGGCGGCTCCGTATCATAAAACGCGATGAAACTTTCTCTCTAATTTTTTCTCCAGTATATAAAACGCGATAAAAGAAAATATATAGAGTTGGAGTTGAGGTCAGTGGCCATCCAGGGGGCCCACGAGGCAGGGGGCACGCCCCCACCATTGTGGACAGGGTGTGGGCCCCCTGGCCTTGATTCTTTTGCCAGTATTTTTTATATTTTCCAAAATTTATCTCCGTGGATTTTCAGGTCATTCCGAGAACTTCTGTTTTCTGCACAAAAATAACACCATGGCAGTTCTGCTGAAAGCGTCAGTCCGAGTTAGTTTCATTCAAATCATGCAAGTTAGAGTCCAAAACAAGGGCAGAAGTGTTTGGAAAAGTAGATACGTTGGAGATGTATCAACTCCCCCAAGCTTAAACCTTTGCTTGTCCTCAAGCAATTCAGTTGATAAACTGAAAGTGATAATGAAAAACTTTTACAAACTCTGTTTTCTCTTGTTGTTGTAAATATGTAAAGCCAGCATTCAAGTTTTCAGCAAAGATTATGAACTAACCATATTCACAATAACACTTAGGTCTCATGTTTACTCATGTCAATGGCATAATAACCTAGCGAGCAATAACAATAAATCTCGGATGACAACACTTTCTCAAAACAATCATCATATGATATAACAAGATGGTATCTCGCTAGCCCTTTCTGAGACTGCAAAACATAAATGCAGAGCACCTTTAAAGATCAAGGACTGACTAAACATTGTAATTCATGGTAAAAGAGATCCAGTCAAGGCATACCCAATATAAACTAATAGTAATGCATGCAAATGACAATGTGCTCTCGAGCGGGTGCTTTTTAATAAGAGGGTGATGAAAAGTAAATAGATAGGCCCTTCGTAGAGGGAAGCAGGGATTTGTAGAGGTGCCAGAGCTCGATTTTAAAATAGAGATGAATAACATTTTGAGCGGTATACTTTCACTGTCAATGCAACAACTATGAGATCTCGATATCTTCCATGCTACATACAGTATAGGTGGTTCCCAAACAGAATGGTAAAGTTTATACTCCCCCACCACCAACAAGCATCAATCCATGGCTTTCTCGAAACAACAAGTGCCTCCAACTAGCAACAGCCCTGGTGGATTTTTGTTTAATTATTTCGATTTGCATTGATCTTTTTGATCATGGGACTGGGCATCCCAGTTACCAGCCATTTTCTCGTGAATGAGGAGCGGAGTCCACTCCCCTTGAGAATAACCCACCTAGCATGGAAGATACAGACAGCCCTAGTTGAAACTTGAGCTGCTCGAGCATACAAAACAGAATTTCATTTGAAGGTTTGGAGTTTGGCACATACAAATTTACTTGGAACGGCAGGTAAATACCGCATATAGGAAGGTATGGTGGACTCATATGGAATAACTTTGGGGTTTATGGAGTTTGGATGCATAAGCAGTATTCGCTCTTAAATGCAATTGAAGGCTAGCAAAAAGGCTGAAGCGACCAACTGAGAGAGCGACAACAGTCATGAACATGCACTAAAATTAATCAACACTGAGTGTAAGCATGAGTAGGATATAATCCACCATGAACATAAATATCGTGAAGGCTATGTTGATTTTGTTTCAACTACATGCGTGAACATGTGCCAAGTCAAGTCACTCGAATCATTCAAAGGAGGATACCACCCTATCATACCACATCACAACCATTTTAATAGCATGTTGGCACGCAAGGTAAACCATTATAAGCTCCTAGCTAATTAAGCATGGCATAAGCAAATATAATATCTAATTGTCAGTGCAAACATGTTTATTCATAATAGGCTGAATCAGGAACGATGAACTCATCATATTTACAAAAACAAGAGAGGTCGAGTTCATACCAGCTTTTCTTATCTCAATCAATCCATCATATATCGTCATTATTGCCTTTCACTTGCACGACCGAACGGTGTGTATAATAATAATAGTGCGCGTGCATTGGACTAAGCTGGAATCTGCAAGCATTCAATTAAAGGGAGAAGACAAGGTAATATGGGCTCTTGGTTAAATCAACAATCATGCATATTAGACCCACTAAACATTTTCATTAGGGTCTTCTCCTCTCGACCCCCAAAGGAAAGAAAAGAAAAGAAAAGAAAACTATTTACACGGGAAAGCTCCCAACAAGCAAAAGAAGAACGAGAAAAGTTTTTGGGTTTTCATTTAATTGTTACTACAAGCATGGAAATTAAACTAACTCATTTTTTGATTTTTCTTAAGGTTTGTCAAACACACAAGAAGAAAGCTAGAAAAACAAATTAAACTAGCATGGATAGTACAATGAAAAAGTATGAGCACCGACGACTAGAATAAGTGTGTGAACATGAATGTAATGTCGGTGAGAAATACGTACTCCCCCAAGCTTAGGCTTTTGGCCTAAGTTGGTCTATTGCCATGGATAACCTGGCTGATATCCGAAGTTATGGCTGGGGTAAATCTTTGAGATGCAGCAGCCATTCCCCCCCTGAGCTGCGGCATGGTGGCGAGCTGCCTCCGCTCTCCTCTCGTGTTCGGTTGCCTCCTCCCTGGTTACACCATATCTTCTTTTTGCCTGATAATCAAAAAGGGCAGGAGCAGGGAGAGTAACATGGACAGAGTGATGTCTGTCAAAGATTAGTCGATACTGGAGGAATTGTTCATCCTCACAAGAAAATGATGACTGACCATAGCGTCATAATCTAAATAAGCAGGAGGCAACTCCCTATCACCCTCACGTGGAGGTATACCAAGGTAATTATCAACACGGGTCGCATAAATCCCTCCAAATAAATCTCTAGATAAACCATTATTATGCAACCTACGTGCAACTATTGCCCCCAAGTTCTAATCTTTATTACCTAATACAGCACTCTTGAGGACACAGAGATCAAGGACACACATGTGACATGCTTCATCTTTACCATTAATACATCTACCAACGAAGAGAGCAAAATAATGTATAGCATGAAAATGAATGCTCCCTATGGTGGCTTGTGCTATATCTCTAGATTCTCCCACGATGATACTAGCAAGAAAATCTTGATATTCAGACTTACGGGGTTCACTAACATTGCCCCACTGTGGGAGTTTGCAAGCAGTAGTAAAATCTTCTAGGTCCATGGTATATGATTGATCATAAATATCAAATAGGACACTCTGGGAATTACGCGAAGATGAAAATTTAAATATTCTCACGAATGAGTCAGTTAAATAGTAGTACTGAGGACACTTATCTTGCATGAAGTCCTCAAGATCGGCATTACGCACATATGCGTCAAATTCATCCTTGATGCCTGCATTGACCATAAACTCTTCTGACGGCCATTCACAAGGCCGCACATCATCTTCCCTTGGTGGTTCATCGTCTTGCTCACGCATAGCACGCCTGGGTCGTTTCTTTGTTGAAGAACCACCTTGGTACATTTTTCTAAACATATTTCTTCCTCTGAAAAATTTCTGAAATTTTTAGTAACTCAAAATAAAAGTGAATTAAACTCGATAAGATTGATAGAAACTACTCCCACAAGTGCCTAGAGCCTATATCATGCATTAGAATTACTTGGGACCTCATAAATTTGACATGCAAGCTCAAGAACATGGTCGAGGCAGCAAAAATTTGCAATGAATAAAACACTAGAACAAAAAACAATTGGACCATTGGAGGAGTCACATACCAAAGAACAATCTCCCAAAGCAGTTTTGTGAATGGAGCTTTGAGCAAGGAGATCGAAAATCGCAGCAAAATGAGCTAGAACTCGTGCTTGAGCTGGATGGTGATTTTTTTGGTAGGAAGATGGAGTGTGTGGGTGCAGGAATAAGTGGAGGGGTGCCACCGTGGGCCCATGAGGCCGGAGGGCGCGCCCAGTCAGAGTGGGCGCGCCCTGGACCCTCGTGGCTAGGTGCTTGCCCCCCCTGCTGTGTTCTCAGTGCCTAAAATCCTCAAATATTCCATAAAAATCATACTAAATTGGCAGGGCATTTGGAGCACTTTTATTTTCAGGATATTTTTTATTGCATGGATAATTCAGAAAACAGACAGATAATACTATTTTTGCTTTATTTGTTCTAAATAACAGAAAGTAAAAAGAGGGTACAGAAGGTTGTGCCTTCTAGTTTCATCCATCTCGTGGTCATCAAAATGAATCCACTAACAAGGTTGATCAAGTCTTGTTTATAAACTCATTCCGAATAACACGGAACCGAAGAAATTTCGAATAACACTAGGTTACCTCAACGGGGATATGAACATCCCCTACAATAAGAATATCATACTTTTTCTTGACAGTAGGAAGAGGAAATTCAAAACCTCCAATAATGATAGTTGGAACTTTTCCAATAGAATTGATGCTATGAACTTGAGATTGTTTCCTCGGAAAGTGTACAGTATGCTCATTACCATTAACATGAAAAGTGACATTGCCTTTGTTGCAATCAATAACAGCCCCTGCAGTATTCAAAAAGGGTCTACCAAGGATAATCGACATACTATCGCCCTCGGAATATCAAGAATAACAAAGTCCGTTAAGATAGTGACATTTGCAACCACAACAGGCACACCCTCACAAATACCGGCTGTGTATAGCAATTGATTTATCGACCATTTGCAAAGATATTTCAGTAGGTGTCAACTTATTCAATTCAAGTCTATGATATAAAGAGAGAGGCATAACACTAACACCGGCTCCAAGATCACATAAAGCAGTTTTAACATAGTTTCTTTTAATGGAGCATGGTATAGTTGGTACTCCTGGATCTCCAAGTTTCTTTGATATTCCACCTTTAAAAGTATAATTAGAAAGCATGGTGGAAATTTCAGCTTCCGGTATCTTCCTTTTATTTGTAATGATATCCTTCATGTATTTAGCATAAGGATTTACTTTAAGCATATCAGTTAAGCGCATACGTAAGAAGATAGGTCTAATCATTTCAGCAAAGCGCTCAAAATCCTCATCATCCTTTTTCTTGGATGGCTTAGGAGGAAAAGGCATGGGTTTCTGAACCCATGGTTCTCTTTCTTTACCGTGCTTCCTAGCAACAAAATCTCTATTATCAAAACGTTGATTCTTTGATTCTGGGTTATCAAGATCAACAGCAGGTTCAATCTCTACATCATTATTATTGCTAGGTTGAGCATCAACATGAACATTATCACTAGGTTCATGTTCATCACCAGATTGTGTTTCAGCATCAGAAATAGAAATATCATTGGGATTCTCAGGTGTGTCTATAACAGGTTCACTAGAAGCATGCAAAGTCCTATCATTTTTCTTTTTCTTCTTTTTAGAAGGACTAGGTGCATCTAAATTATTTCTCTGAGAATCTTGCTCGATTCACTTAGGGTGGACTTCAGGATACGAAGGTTCCTGAGTCATTCTACCAGTTCTAGTAGCCACTCTAACAGCAAAATCATGTTTATTATTTAATTCATCGAGCAAATCACTTTTAACTTTAAGTACTTGTTCTGCTTGAGTGGTAACCATAGAAGCATATTTGCTAATGAGTTTAAGTTCACCTTTAAATCTAGCCATATAATCACTCAAGCGTCCAATCATGTAAGCATTACTCTTTAATTCTTTACTAACATGAGCATTAAAACTTTCTTATCTAGCCATAAAGTCATCAAATTCAACCAAACATTGGCTAGGAAATTTAGTAGACGGGATTTCAACTTTATCATATCTATAGAGAGAATTTACCTTTACTACCTGTGTCGGATTATCAAGACAATGTGTTTCTTCAATAGGTGGTATATTAAGACCATGTATTTCTTCAACAGGAGGTAAATTCTTAACATCTTCAGCTTTAATACCTTTTTCTTTCATTGATTTCTTTGCCTCTTGTATATCTTCAGGACTGAGAAATAAAACTCCCCTCTTCTTCGGAGTTGGTTTAGGAATAGGCTCAGGAGTTGGGTCAATTGGCTCAGGAAGAGTCCAATTATTTTCATTAGTTAACATATTATTCAATAGCAATTCAGCTTGGTCGACTGTTCTTTCCCAGAAAACACAACCAGCACAACTATCCAAGTGGTCCTTGGAAGCATCGGTTAGTCCATTATAAAAGATATCAAGTATTTCATTTTTCTTAAGAGGATCATCAGGAGAAGCATTAAGTAATCGGAGAAGCCTCCCCCAAGCTTGTGGGAGAATCTCTTCTTCGATTTGCACAAAATTATATATTTCCCTCAAGGCAGCTTGTTTCTTATGAGCAGGGAAATATTTAGCAGAGAAGTAATAAATCATATACTGGGGACTACACACACAACCAGGATCAAGAGAATTATACCAAGTTTTAGCATCACCCTTTAATGAGAAGGGAAATATCTTAAGGATATAATAGTAGCGGGATTTCTCATCATTTGTAAACAGGGTGGCTATATCATTTAACTTAGTAAGATGTGCCACAACAGTTTCAGATTCATTGCCATAAAAAGGATCAAATTCAACCAAAGTAATTATCTCAGGATCGACAGAGAATTCATAATCCTTATGAGTAACAAAAATAGGTGAAGTAGCAAAAGCAGGGTCATATTTCATTCTAGCATCCAGAGTTTGCTGCTTCCATTTAGCTAATAACTTCTTAAGATCAGATCTATCATTGCAAGAAAGAATAGCTCTAGCAGCTTCTTCATCCATAACATAACCCTCAGGAACAATAGGCAATTCATACTTAGGGGGAGAACCTTCATCATCACTATCTTCAATAATATCATCTTCAATAATTTCACTCTCTCTAACCCTAGCAAGTTGTTCATCTAGAAATTCACCTAATGGCAAAGTAGTATCAAGCAAAGAAGTAGTTTCACCATAATTATCATGCATAGCAGAAGTGGCATCATCAATAACATGCGACATATCATAATTCATAGCAGTCGCAGGTTTAGGTCTCGCAAGGTTACTCAAAACAGAAGGAGAATCTAGTGCAGAGCTAGATGGCAGTTCCTTACCTCCCCTCGTAGTTGAGGGAAAAATCTTGGTTCTTTCATCTTTCAAGTTCCTCATAGTGATCAGCAGATACAAATCCCAAGTGAATCAAAGAATAGAGCTATGCTCCCCGGCAACGGCACTAGAAAATAGTCTTGATAACCCACAAGTATAGGGGATTGCAACAGTTTTCGACGGTAGATTATTCAACCAAAATTTATTGATTCGACACAAGGGGAGCCAAATAATATTCTCAAGTATTAGCAGTTGAGTTGTCAATTCAACCACACCTGGATAACTTAGCATCTGCAGCTGAGTATTTAGTAGCAAAGTAGTATGATAGTAACGATAGCAGTTTTGTAATAATTGTAACAGTAGCAACGGTATAGTAAATAAGAAAAGCACAATATGTGAAAAGCTCGTAGGCAATGGATCAGTGATGGATAATTATGTCCGATGCGATTCCTCATGTAATAGTTATAACATAGGGTGACACAGAACTAGCTCCAGTTCATTAATGTAATGTAGGCATGTATTCCTAATATAGTCATACGTGCTTATGGAAAAGAACTTGCATGACATCTTTTGTCCTACCCTCCCGTGGTGGCAGGGTCCTAATGGAAACTAAGGGATATTAAGGCCTCCTTTTAATAGAGTACTGGACCAAAGCATTAACACATAGTGAATACATGAACTCCTCAAACTACGGTCATCACCGAGAAGTATCCCGATTATTTTCACTTGGGTTTGTCGGATCATAACACATAATAGGTGACGATAGACTTGCAAGATAGGATAAAAAACTCACATATATTCATGAAAACATAATAGGTTCAGATATGAAATCATGGCACTCGGGCCCTAGTGACAAGCATTAAGCATAGCAAAGTCATAGCAACATCAATCTCAGAACATAGTGGATACTAGGGATCAAACCCTAACAAAACTAACTTGATTACATGTTAAATCTCATCCAACCCATCACCGTCCAGCAAGCCTATGATGGAATTACTCACGCACGGCGGAGAGCATCATGAAATTGGTGATGGCGGATGGGTGATGATGACGACGGCGACGAATCCCCCTCTCCGGATCCTCGAACGGACTCCAGATCAGCCCCCCCCCCCCCCCCGAGAGAGACTAGGGCTTGGCGGCGGCTCCGTATCGTAAAACGCGATGAAACTTTCTCTCTCATTTTTTTCTCCGTGAAAGCAAATATATAGAGCTGGAGTTGAGGTCGGTGGCCATCCAGGGGGCCCACGAGGTAGGGGGGCGCGCCCAGGGGGAGGGGGCGCAATCCCCACCCTCGTGGACAGGGTGTGGGCCCCCTGGCCTTGATTCTTTCGCCAACATTTTTCATATTTTCCAAAAGTTATCTCCGTGGATTTTTAGGTCATTCTGAGAACTTTTGTTTTCTGCACAAAAATAACACCATGGCAGTTCTGCTTGAAACAGCGTTAGTCTGGGTTAGTTTCATTCAAATAATGCAAGTTAGAGTCCAAAACAAGGGCAAAAGTGTTTGGAAAAGTAGATACGTTGGAGACGTATCAAAGATCATGGTGCTACCTTGAAGCACAAGTGTGGTGAAAGGATAGTAACATTGTCCCATCTCTCTTTTTCTCTCATTTTATTTATTTATTTATTTTATTTGGGCCTTTTTCTCTTTTTTTTATGGCCTCTTTTTTCTCTCCCTTTTTTTTTCTTCTTTTCGTCCGGAGTCTCATCCCGACTTGTGGGGGAATCATAGTCTTCATCATCCTTTCCTCACTCGTGACAATGCTCTAATAATGATGATCATCACTGATAACCCACAAGTGTAGGGGATCGCAACAGCTTTCGAGGGTAGAGTATTCAAACCAATTTTATTGATTCGACACAAGGGGAGCCAAAGAATATTCTTAAGTATTAGCAGTTGAGTTGTCAATTCAACCACACCTGGATAACTTAGTATCTGCAGCAAAGTATTTAGTAGCAAAGTAGTATAATAATAAAGGTAATAGTGGCAAAAGTAAGGATAATACTTTTGTAGTAGTTGTAACAGTAGCAACGGAAAAGTAAATAAGCGAAACACAATATGTGAAAAGCTCGTAGGCATTGGATCGGTGATGGATAATTATGTCGGATGCGATTCCTCATGTAATAGCTATAACATAGGGTGACACAGAACTAGCTCCAGTTCAACAATGTAATGTAGGCATGTATTCTGAATATAGTCATATGTGCTTATGCGAAAGAACTTGCATGACATCTTTTGTCCTACCCTCCCATGGCAGCGGGGTCCTAGCGGAAACTAAGGGATATTAAGGCCTCCTTTTAATAGAGAACCGGAACAAAGCATTAGCACATAGTGAATACATGAACTCCTCAAACTACGGTCATCACCGAGAAGTATCCCGATTATTGTCACTTCGGGGTTGTCGGATCATAACACATAATAGGTGACTACAGACTTGCAAGATAGTATCAAGAACACACATATATTCATGAAAACATAATAGGTTCAGATCGAAATCATGGCACTCGGGCCCTAGTGACATGCATTAAGCATAGCAAAGTCATAGCAACATCAATCTCAGAACATAGTGGATACTAGGGATCAAACCCTAACAAAACTAACTTGATTACATGGTAAATCTCGTCCAACTCATCACCGTCCAGCAAGCCTACGATGGAATTACTCATGCACGGCGGTGAGAATCATGAAATTGGTGATGGGGGATGGTTGATGATGACGGCGGCGACGAATCCCCCTCTCCGGAGCCCCGAACGGACTCCAGATCAGCCCTCCCGACATAGATTAGGGCTTGGCGGCGGCTCCGTATCGTAAAACGCGATGAAACTTTCTCTCTGATTTTTTTCTCCGCGAAACGGAATATATGGAGTTGGAGTTGAGGTCGGTGGAGCGTCAGGGGGGCACGAGACAGGGGGGCGCGCCCAGGGGGGAGGACGCGCCCCCCACCCTCATGGACAGGGTGTGGGCCCCCTGGCCTTGATTCTTTCGCCAATATTTTTTATATTTTCGAAAACTTATCTCCATGGATTTTCAGGTCATTCAGAGAACTTTTGTTTTCTACACAATAAACAACATCATGGCGATTCTCAAAAACAGCGTATGTCCGTGTTAGTTTCATTTAAATCATGCAAATTGGAGTCCAAAACAAGGGCAAAGTGTTTGGAAAAGTAGATACGTTGGAGACGTATCAACTCCCCCAAGCTTAAACCTTTGCTTGTCCTCAAGCAATTCAGTTGATAAACTGAAAGTGATAAAGAAAAACTTTTACAAACTCTATTTGCTCTTATAGTTGTAAATATCTAAAGCCAGCATTCAAGTTTTCAGCAAGTATTATGAACTAACCATACTCTCAATAACACTTAGGTCTCACAATTACTAATATCAATGGCATAATCAGCTAGCGAGCAATAATAATAAAACTCGGATGACAACACTTTTTTCAAAACAATCATAATATGATATAACAAAATGGTATCTCGCTAGCCCTTTCTGAGATTGCAAAACATAAATGCAGAGCACCTTTAAAGATCAAGGACTGACTAAACATTGTAATTCATGGTAAAAGAGATCCAGTCAAGTCATACCCAATATAAACCAATAGTAATGAATGCAAATCACAGTGTGCTCTCTAGCGGGTGCTTTTTAATAAGAACGTGATGACTCAACATAAAAGTAAATAGATAGGCCCTTCGCAGAGGGAAGTAGGGATTTGTAGAGGTGCCAGAGCTTGATTTTAAAATAGAGATGAATAACATTTTGAGCGGCATACTTTCACTGTCAACGCCACAACTATGAGATGGCTATATCTTCCATACTACATGCATTATAGGCAGTTCCCAAACAGAATGGTAAAAGTTTATACTCCCCACCACCAACAAGCATCAATCCATGGCTTGCTCGAAACAACGAGTGCCTCCAACTAACAACAGCCTGGGGAGTTTTGTTTAATTAATTTGATTTGCTTTGATCTTTTGGATCATGGGACTGGGCATCCGGTTAATGCCCTTTCTCGTGAATGAGGAGCGGAGTCCACTCCTCTTGAGAATAACCCACCTAGAATGGAAGATATAGGCAGCCCTAGTTGAAACATGAGCTGCTCGAGCATACAAAACAGAATTTCATTTGAAGGTTTGGAGTTTGGCACATACAAATTTACTTCAAACGGCAGGTAAATACCGCATATAGGAAGGTATGGTGGACTCATATGGAATAACTTTGGGGTTTAAGGAGTTTGGATGCACAAGCGGTATTCCCGCTTAGTACAGGTGAAGGCTAGCAAAAGACGGGGAAGCGACCAACTGAGAGAGCGACAACAGTCATGAACATGCATTAAAATTAATTTACACCGAGTACAAACATGAGTAGGATATAATCCACCATGAACATAAATATCGTGAAGGCTATGTTTATTTGTTTCAACTACATGCATGAACATGTGCCAAGTCGAGTCACTCAATTCATTCAAAGGAGGATACCATCCCATCATACCACATCATAATCATTTAAATAGCATGTTGGCACGCAAGGTAAACCATTATAACTCATAGCTAATCAAGCATGGCACAAGCAACTATAATCTCTAAATGTCATTGCAAATATGTTTACTTCATAAGAAGCTGAATCAGGAACGATGAACTCATCATATTTACAAAAACAAAAGAGGTCGAGTTCATACCAGCTTTTCTCATCTCAATCAGTCCATTATATATAGTCATTATTGCCTTTCACTTGCACGACCGAACGATGTGTATAATAATAATAGTGCATGTGCATTGGACTAAGCTGGAACCTGCAAGCATTCAACTCAAGAGAGAAGACAAAGTAATAAGGGCTCCAAGTTAAATAAACAATCATGCATAAGAGAGCCATTAAACATTTTCAATATGGTCTTCTACTCTCGACCCCCAAAGGAAAGAAAAGAAAATAAAACTATTTACACGGGAAAGCTCCCAACAAGTAAAAGAAGAACGAGAAATCTTTTTGGGTTTTCATTTTAATTTCTACTACAAGCAAGGAAATTAAACTAACTAATTTTTTGGTTTTTCTTAAGGTTTATCAAACACACAAGAAGAAAACTGGAAAAAGAAATTAAACTAGCATGGATAATACAATGAAAGAGTATGAGCACCCACTACTAGAATAGTGTGTGAACATGAATGTAAAGTCAGTGAGAAATACGTACTCCCCCAAGCTTAGGCTTTTTGCCTAAGTTGGTCTAATGCCAAGGGTAGCATGGCTGATATCCATAGTTGTAACTGGGGTCGTACTGAGATGCAGCAGCAAATGCCTCCTGAGGTTGCGGCATGTTGGCGAGCCGCCTCCGCTCTCCCCTCATGTTCAGCTGCCTCCTCCCTGGTAACAACATACCTTCATTTTGCCTGGTAATCAAAAAGGAAAGGAGCAGGGAGAGTAACATGGACAGAGCTATGTCTGTCAAAGATTAGTTGATACTGGATGAATTGTTCATTCCTCAAAAGAAAACGATGTTTAACCATCGCATCATAATCTAAATAAGCAGGAGGCAATTCCATATCCCCCTCTCGTGGGGCTATACCAAGATAATTAGTCACATGGGTCGCATAAATTCCTCCAAATAAATCTCCAGCCATACTATTATTATGCAACCTGTGTGCAACTATTGCCCCCAAGTTGTAATCTTTATTACCTAACACAGCACTCTTGAGGACACAAAGATCAGGGACACACATGTGGCATGCTTCATCTTTCCCGTTAATGCATCTACCAATGAAGAGAGCAAAATAATGTATAGCAGGAAAATGAATGCTCCCTATGGTAGCTTGTGCTATATCCCTAGATTCTCCCACAGTAATACTACAAAGAAAGTCTCTAAATTCAGATTTGTGGGGATCATTAACATTGCCCCACTGCGGAAGTTTGCAGGCAGTTGTAAATTCCTCTAAGTCCATGGTATAAGATTTATCATAAATATCAAATAGGACACTATGAGAATTACGTGAACATTTATATTTAAACCTTCTCACAAATGAATCTGTCAATTGATAGTACTGAGGACACTTATCTTGGAAGAAGTCCTCAAGATTGGCATTACGCACATATGCATCAAATTCATCCTTAATGCCTGCATTGATCATAAAATCGTCTGATGGCCACTCATAAGCTCGCACTTCTGCGTCCCTCGGTAGTTCATCGTCTTGCTCACGCATAGCAAGCCTGGGTCCTTTCTTTATTGAGGAACCACCTTGATACATTCTCCTAGGCATATTTCTTTTTCTGAAAAATTTCTGAAATTTTAGTAACTTCAAAATAAAAGTGAATAAAACTAAACAAGATTGATAGCAACTACTCCTACAAGTGCCTAGAGCCTATATCATGCATTAGAATTGCTTGGGACCTCATAAATTTGACATGCAAGCCCAAGAACAGGGTCACTTATGCAGCAAAAATTTGCAATGAATAAAACACTAGAACAAAAACTAATTGGACCAATGGAGGAGGAACATACCAAGCAACAATCTCCCAAAGCAGTTTTGTGAATGGAGCTTTGAGCAAGGAGATCGAAAATCGCAGCAACATGAGCTAGAACTCGTGCTTGAGCTGGATGGGGATTTTTTTGGGAAGAAGATGGAGTGTGTGGGTGCAGGAATAAGTGGAGGGGGCCACCACAGGCCCACGAGACAGGGCGCCAAGGGGTGTGGGCGCACCCTCCACCCTCGTGGCCAGGTGCTTGCCCCTCCTGCAGTGTTTTCAGTGCCTAAAATCCTCGAATAATCCATAAAAAATCATACTAAATTTGTAGGGCATTTCGAGCACTTTTATTTTCGGGATATTTTTTATTGCATGGATAATTCAGAAAACAGACAGATAATACTATTTTTGCTTTATTTATTCTAAATAACAGAAAGTAAAAAGAGGGTATAGAAGGTTGTGCCATCTAGTTTGATCCATCTCGTGGTCATCAAAATGTTTCCACTAACAAGGTTGATCAAGTCTTGTTAACAAACTCATTCCGAATAACACGGAACCGGAGAAATTTCGAATAACACTAGGTTACCTCAACGGGGATATGAACATCCCCTACAATAAGAATATGTCGGTGTACAAAAGTAGGGGCTCTCCTTTTGACCCCTTTACTTGTACGCGGGCAGTCAGATCCTCCCGCCACGACCGCACATAACAGGGCAGGGAAAGGGAAGCTGGAGAGAAGCCGAAGGCACAAGACAAACAAAGCAACGACAAGGACCAAGGCTACAAAGATCAGATGGACGAAGCAGGTTTCCCCGACAAGGACCCTTGTTGGGGCAGCCTCAGCGGCCCCGGCAAGACCCTTGCCGGGGCAGCTCGCCCATGCTAGCCGAGCGAGCCACCCTCGAGCCCACCAACGCCCGACAAATGCATTGGGACAGGGCTCGAGAGGCACCTCTATGTTGGCATGCAGATCTTTGTGAAGACAAAGAATAGTCAAGATCAAATGAGGATAGGAAGGCATCCATCCTCACCGAAGAAACCCACAAGACCTCCGGCAAGATCCTCGCCGGGGACGCCTACGCGCCATGGCAAGACCCTTGTCGGGCCACCCGGCAAGGCCCTCGCCAAGCGCACGAGCAGGGCCACCACCAGGCCCGCACCAACCAAGTCTCCGCGGCCGTTCGCATGTAGCTGCCGACCCAACCAGCTGGGCAGGCACCTGCGTGGCAACATGCAGCCCTTCGTGGAGGCTCCACCACCGCACCACCTCAGCTGCCTGTCTGCCTACATGGCACTGGATGCATCGCTGGCCAGGGCGCGTGTCGAAGCTTGGAGGAGCGGCGACGGACGGGACGGGCCCTCGCCCCCGTCCCCGATAAAGTGAAGGGACACCTAAGCGTCGCATTAAATGCGCTTTGTCCTCTAATACCAGCGATAAGCTCGTGACGCTGTAGCACTTTCCACCTCATGTGTGCCACTGTGGTAGCCCCTTTCGCCTATAAAAGGAGGCCCATGGCACACGGGAAAAGGATTCGGCTCTTTCAAACCTCGCAGCACCTAGAGATAGTTCAAGAGCTCAAGAACACTAAATACATCCACCAAAGCAGGATCGTAGGGTTTTACGCATCTTTGCGGCGCGAACCTGGGTAAATCCCTTTGTGTTGTTTGCTAGTCCCGCTCTTCTCACGATCCCTGCGCCCCGCAACCGTAGAAGGGATTCCAGTGATCCCATAGGTGTCGTTTCCCACCGACATCTTTGGTGCGCCAGGTAGGGGGCCAAGAAGGTGGCGCTGCCCGTTGACACGAAGGACGCCGAGGCGGTGACGAGAGATCTAAGTCATCCTGAACTTTAAGTTTTTCTCTTTAAATATAAGGTTATTATCCTGCACAGTTCGGCCTATGTATGGAGAGCCTGTACGCAGAGGGGCCCTCCTGCGATTGGCAACGCCTTTGTTCTGTTTCGAGCCCGCTCAACAGTTCAAGCGGCCGCGTCGAGAACGGCAGGGTAGCCATTCGCCATCGGCAACGCTCTCGGTTCTGACTCGAGTCAAGCTCGACAGATCAAGCGGCCGTGCCAAGGGCGGTAAGGTGCTTTTCCCGGCAATAAGCACACCCGACAGGCTAATGGGGATCCGTCCTCAAAGCGCCGCCCTGGGTTTACGTGCCGGCAAGCTTACCCGATCGACGTGGGGCGAACATACAAAGGAAAATCGAACAGGAAAATAACATGCATAGTTTCAGGGTGACGGTGTCCTGGACTAGGGGGTACTCACCACGTCATCTCCCGATCTATTAGATTGGGCCGAGGACCCCCATGGCCGTATACTCATGGGCCAGTCCGGACAGTTGCCGCATACAAGGAAGATTCCACAAGACTTGGCGATCAAGACAAGGACTCCTCCCCACCGGCGTATTTGGCTAGGAATCTTGTTATCCTAGGCCTCTGGTGCATTATATAAACTGAGGTCAGGCTTGTCGATAGGGAGAACAATCATACCATAGGCTAGCTTCTAGGGTTTAGCCTCTACGATCTCGTGGTAGATCTACTCTTGTAATACTCATATTCATCAAGATCAATCAAGCAGGAAGTAGGGTATTACCTCCATAGAGAGGGCCCGAACACAGGTAAACATCGTGTCCCTTGCCAGCTGTTACCATCCGCCTTAGACGCACAGTTCGGGACCCCCTACCCGAGATCCGCCGGTTTTGACACCGACATTGGTGCTTTCATTGAGAGTTCCGCTGTGTGTTCGGCAAAAGGTCGATGGGTCGCCTGCAGATCAACTACGACTTTGGCATCTTCGTCACCAGCTCGACTGGTCACCTTGGTTCAACCAAGGACTGCGCCCTACCTCCGATCGTCATGTTCGGATGAGGGCCTTCATCAACATCAACTCTGATCTCTATCAAGATCATGGAGGAATCATCCAGGGAGCCCGGGGGCTCAACGTCAACATTGCCCTCGGGCGACCGTACTGTTTTGCTGGACAACGGACTTGTGTCCGCCGTCACCACCTCCTCAAGTGTCGTTTTAATGATTTCTTCAGTGGAATTGTGCGGAATTGAGTCTACAACAACCCTGGAAAATTTCGTCGAGTTCCGATGGAGGAATCTCTGGCAATCCGCGATATACCGGAGCCCTGCCAAATCTGGACGAGTTTAGGGTGTGGTCTCCAGCTTCTAGCTCGGGCTTCCTTTGTAAGATCCAACCGTTGATCGGCTGCGGAATTCCTATATCTACCATACCTTCCAATTTCAGCTCGATCCGACCGTCCAAACTCCGGGAACCTTCCGATTAGTGCATCACTTTTCGGATCTGTTTTCTGCACAAAAACGAATCCGACCCAAGTTCGTCTTTTTTATGAACGGGATTACGAACATCCTTTTTGAAGGAAGTTTTGTATGGGGTATTGTGTTTTTTTCCTGAACACACCCCGCTAATTGTGAAGTCTTTTCCAATATGATCTTCACCATCGGGTTGGTGTCAAACCAGCCCGACAACGTTGCTCTATGGCTGCCGACCTGCACTAGACACGTCGTCACTTTATTGAGCCGAGCTCAACTTCTTCGGATCATCATCTCGGCAAGCCGAACAAGAGTTCGGCATCGCGAAGGATAAATCATCACCAACATCGCCGCCCCACGGATCACACGGAGCGGGAACACCGGCATCGCCGCACGGCCACTTCAGCAAGCCAGTATTGACCACGTCACAAGTTACGACCTGCATCGGCATGGCCAAACTGTTGCTTCATCGAGCCAATGTCCACCAACGCCGAACTACTTCAACAACTCGAATGACATGGCAGCTGCAACATCTTCTCATCGATCTGCTCCGTCTCCTCGCCCGACCGGGGCTTCTTCATCCCTTCATCAGCACACTCCGGTAACTTCGGCGTCACTAGCCGACCAGCTCCGTCAGGTTAGCTGGACCGAGGGCTTTGCCTCGGCGAGCCAACCTTTGCCAGCTTCACCATGCCGTCGCTTTATCGCCCATCAGGCAATGGGTGTGCAGATCGAGTCCCAATTTTGGGAATCACCTTTCTTCGGATTGCTACAATAAATAAACCAGGTGCTATTAATCCAAGTTTTTTTTGCTTGTTTGGGTTCATTTTTTCTAAGGAATTATTACTCTGGTTTGTCCATCATATGTACATAGGTCTATCAAATGGTGGCCGCATTAACGACAGTCGCATGGTGGTTCGGTCAGCTTCCGTACATAGTCCGGTGAACGCCGCATCCGGAACTCGGACCGACCTGTGAATTCAGGCTTTGTCACGCCTTTACCGCATCACGCTGACGCCCTGCATCGACATTGACTTCGGCGCCAGGCCATATTTATTTTATTACTCACTTTGCATAAATTATTTATTCTGCAACATTATTTATTTATTTATTATTATTACTATTATCCCCGGTTTGCACTATTTTTTGTGCACAGGAAAATGATCCAGCCGGACTATATCATGCGTCACCTCGGCTGGACGGGGGGCTTCGTCAACACTTCATTACCCCATGCCGGAGACTTCGGCATCACTCTGCCGGCCTGCATTGACCGTGCTATATCACCACTTCGGAGTGTCGAGCTCTTTGCTCCGCCACCTCGGGACCGGCTTAGGGGATGGAGCCTTGTCCCGCATCAAGCTCGGACCGCGTCATCAATACCGAACACATTAACCAGCTAAGTTGCCTTCATGCTCAAAGTTTTAAATTTTTTACTTATGTTCGGCTCGACCAAGCATTATACTTTTTTGAAAAAAAAAGTTGCTTGTAAAAATTTTCCTTGTCCAAACTTTGTTTGTGACACACGAATACCCCGTTTACTTGGGGGCTTCCTTTATGAAGCCTTTCCTCTTGCATATGATTATACTTGTACAGCTTCATTCCTTGTTCGTGTATTATGCCACAATATGCACCATATTGACCTAAGCGATTTGCAAGCTGGGATGCCTTGCTCCTGTGTTTACCCCTACGTTCCCGATTGTTCGGCTAGGGAGTAAAGGGAGCACCTCCGCGATTGTCACGATCGGTTCATCCGAGCCGGACCTTAGACTGGGTGAAGCCGAAAGCTAGCGCTCTTACTGTTTTCAATAATGGTTGGCACACAACGGAACTCATGAGTACAAAAAAATCTATTGCACAAGTCTCATATTAACAATGAGCACCGAAGAAAGGTATCGGTGGGGGTACTATTTTCTTCGAAGATGCTTCTTACACTTTATCAGTAATATAGCATAAGTTCCCTGAGCGCGCTTTGTCTGTTATAGCCGGATGACCTGATTGCCTGGTTATCGGAAACACCGTCGATATTCTCGACATGTGGAGTACATAACACTTTTCGGTCTTTGACCGAAGAGAGAGAAGCCGACAGTCCGTTAAGACGCGTTTAAAGTTCGGGTGAACGTAGATATGATATAAGTACTTCGGTCCATACAATCATTCTTTTACCAAAGTCACTCGGGGGCTCTTAATTTTATGTGAGCTGTTTTATAATAAGTGTTCTTCTTATTAGTCGTTGCAAAGTTTTTTTCTATCACTCCTTTTTTCGACGCGAAAAGCGGTCAATAGCCGGGGAGCCTAATTTCTCTCTCAAAACCGCTAAAGTTTGCTAAACTGGCCTAATGAGAAAAACTCCGCCTTCAGGATAGGAGGTTGAAGCCGTAGGCTGACCCGCTTGAAGTCTCGAGATAGGATGTGTCATGTTAAAGCACGACAGAAGCACCTTTTTTTTCTAAAGTCCAATTTTCGGATTGGCACCGAACACTTGATCTAGTTCGGACATTAAACTTTTAAATAAGTTTTTTGGCTTTTCGAGCCTATGGCACTTTTAACCTATTTGTGCGTTTCCAGCATTAGTCTCGCAGTGCAACGTCGGACACCTTTAGGGATTCGGCAAAAACATTCTCGGATATTGCTATATATGAATCGGTTTCGAATTGTGTCTTCGGTCAATAGTTGGGTTGCCCGGCTCCTGTGCTTACCTCCTACGTTCCGCTTTGATCGGCTAGGTGTATAAAGGGAGAACCACTGCGATTGTGCTTCCAGTTCGCATGGTTAAGCACCTCAGTGGAGAAAGCCGAAAACTAACTATCACAATAGGCGTAAACTGGTCAGCGATCCGATGACTATGTAAAAATGACGGGCCGTTTATAACATTGGCCGAAGTGTTTACGGCTTGACCTCGGATGTCGCCGAACACTAACCGAGGGCTCATAGCTAGCTTCCCCAGTTTAAAGCTCCTATGACTAAGCGAAAGTTATAAAGCCCCCATATCTGATTGCCTCGTTTCCGCTAACACAACCGCACCGAGACGTCGGCTAAGGGTTGTTTTGTTAGTGCGGAAACATCCTGTGTAGTATCTACCAAGGGGTAGAAGCCGATGATGGGCCACTTTCAACAGATAAACGGTCGCAATGGAGTCAAAATAATGATGTAAAGTACTTGGATACATAGAATCATTACACATAATCTGTGATTTTACTGCGATATCGATCCTTAATTCGCCACCCGTGCCCACATTAAGGCTCGGGGCTCTTGGGCTTTGCGCTCATTATCTATAAATATTAAAGGGCACATCGATCCTCGATCTAGTGTTGCCACCCGACCCGGTGTCTGGGGCTACTGCATTGCTTATTCACTGCATAGAATTCAAAGTGCTCAGTGTTCGGCTTGAACGAACTATGCGCATACATGTCTTCAGACAATAATAGGTACCATATGGGCCTATCCGGCATCAAGCTAGTATATTGCGGCGACTTCTCACGACCCTCTCTCAGGGGCCCGTTCGCCGATCACTATTATCTCTAATATATTACACTGCGTTTTTATTCCTATATATGATGTCGAGTTAGAGTTGATCCTCGTGCCGATTTCACGCATCGACTGAGTCTCGTGGCTACTGGAACAACGGTTTTATGCTGATTACGGTGCATCTCGGGTTTTAGACTGATTCACACCTTGAGGGATACTGGCTATACATCTCGGCAGAGAATGAACTGCACCAGTTAAAAATATTCACAAAAAATCAGCCCGCGGTCGGGGTGGTGCACCACCTCGGAGGCAGTCCGGCATAAAGCTCGGGCACCAGCGGCTAGCTCCATAAAGGGCATTTCCGGCATTAAGCTCGGCTACACTCCTTCAACTCTTTTGTACCAAGATGATCTATGACATCTTGGATATAGTCCAGCGCTGGAGCTCGGATACATTTCGGCGTTGGAGCACGGAAGCAGTCCGGCATTCGTGCTCGGCTGCAAAGGATACCTCGAATGCAGTCCGGCGTTGGAGCTCAGACGCAAGAGGACACTGCCTCCCGGGAACAACTTCCAACCTGAGGCGTGGCGTAAAAATAACAAGGCATTGATAAAGGCCGGAAACTTAAAAGGGCGACTCGGATACCCAACGTGTAAACTCTTCGGATACACTTGGGCGATCCTCAAGATCAAAGATGAGAAGATTTGTTGAACCAGTTTTCAAGACCGACGACCGAAGATGAAGAATAGTTCGGAAGAATCGAGGAGCGTCCCTAACTTGAAGACCGGTTCAGGGGCTCTCGACGGTGTCTGGACTAGGGGGTACTCACCACGTCATCTCCCGATCTGTTAGATTGGGCCGAGGACCCCCATGGCCGTATACCGATGGGCCAGTCCGGACAGCTGCCGCATACAAGGAAGATTCCACAAGACTTGGCGATCAAGACAAGGACTCCTCCCCACCAGCGTATTCGGCTAGGACTCTTGTTATCCTAGGCCTCTAGTGCATTATATAAATCGAGGCCAGGCTAGTTGATAGGGAGAACAATCATACCATAGGCTAGCTTCTAGGGTTTAGCCTCTACGATCTCGTGGTAGATCTACTCTTGTAATACTCATATTCATCAAGATCAATCAAGCAGAAGTAGGGTATTACCTCCATAGAGAGGGCCCGAACCTGGGTAAACATCGTGTCCCTTGCCTCCTGTTACCATCCGCCTTAGACGCACAGTTCGGGACCCCCTACCCGAGATCCCCCGGTTTTGACACCGACAGAGGGGCACTGCAGAGTTATATTACACAAATTGCCGCCGCGGTTCTAACTAAAGATAGCTTTGTCTTGGTCATGAACCTGTAGCGGTGGCGGAGAACGGGGTGCCTAGTCCCGATGCTGGCCCTCCACCCTCTTGATTTTTGTCGATGCGGATGAGGATGGGCAGGATACGCTCGTTGAGCGCCGCGATGTCGGCATCCTCCGGCAAGCTCTTTCAAAGACAGCTCAAATCAAGGTCTGGGTGCAGTCGCAATCTTGGTGAGCACCTGGTCATGGTCCCCCAGCAGAGTATCCGGGATTCCTCGGCAAGGGAGGCCGCCCGGTTGGAGTGGAGCCGCCCCAGGGCGCCGACGACCTTCTCAAAATATACGGTCAGGTTGGCATTGGGGCTCAGGCTCGCTCCTCGGCAGCAATCCTCTCCGCCTCCGCCGCGGCATCCGCGGGGACCTCCTTGATGGTGGTGTCGACATCCTCTGAGGAGGGGTCTGGACGCCAAGAAAGAGACAGGGCGGAGCCAAGATCGAAAGTCAAAAAGGGAAAAAAGGGAATGCAAGCAGAAGTGGAGAGTGAGTGGCTTATCCGTGTCGGGCCGTGGGGCAGGAGTCCCTTCTCCACCAAGGTCTGGTGTCGAGGCGAAGCCACCGGCTCCTGTGTTCTCCCCCTCCTCCTCCGTGTGCATGGCCTCGGTGATTGGTGCCCTTGCCGGGGACGCCCCTCGGGCGGCGTGGTCGACGGGGGTGGCACGATAGGAGAAGACCTCTGCAGCTTCCCTTGGTGTTGCTCCCCTCCTACATCCGCGGCAGGGTCAGTGCCAAAGCGTCGCACATTGCGCACGTTGACAAGGGATGGGTGATGGACTTACGCTGGGGGCTGGGCTAGGGGCTGCTGTCCGGGCTGCTCGACACCACCAGTGGCGTACTGGGGGTGCCTGCCAGGGGCTGGCCACTCGGCGAAGTCCTGGCCCTCTTTATCCTCTGGGCCAGCGGCTCCACATCCTTGCAATATGAAGACAAGTAAGCAGTGTCGTCAGGGGAGGGCGAGGAATAAGCGAGGAAAGCGAAAGCTTACTCTTCGTTCTCTTCCTCCTCCTCCTCTGTTGCTTTCCTCTTTCTCTCCGGGCTGAGAGGCCCGGGGTCTCTCTCCGAGCTCAGGGGCCCGAAGTCAAACGCAATCCCCGCGCCGATGTTTGCCGGCGAGGGGGGAGACGATGGCGTTCGGGCGTGTTTGGACGATGAAGAAGCAGATGTCTTCTTCTTCGATGCCACGGCTTTCGCTGTTTTCTTCATCGCCACCGCCCTCGTCTGCAGTGTGGGCGCCTCTGGCTTGCCGCAGCTGCACGGCCCGGTCGAGGCGGACCGGCTCGCCGGAGGTGGCCCGCCGCAGGACCCGCCTCTTTCCGGTGGCTGGAGGATCGACAGTCGCGGTCCTCTCTTCCTCGCCCTCCTCCTCTGACAACCCGTCGCCGGTGTCTTCAACGAGGGGAGCCCCGGTGTCAATGCCGCTGGCCTCCCCAGCGGCAGCTGCCCACCGGGCGAGCTCTCCCTCCTCCGCCTCCGCCGCGGCCTTGTCCACCACGCCGCTGGTGCTGCCAGCCTCCTTGACGAGCTTTGCCTCCTCCTCGGCACGCCTCACCTCCTCCACCCTGGCGGCGATATAATCCAGCTCCGCCGGAGAGGTGTCCTGGATAAGCTGCGGCTCGGCGGTGACATATATCTCGTGCAGGGTGTCGAAGAACTCCTGCACCGCGAGCTCGTCCGGCTCAACCCAGTCGGGTCAAGGTCATGCGCGTTGAAGAGCAGCATCATGGCAATGATCTTGTTCCGACGAGAGTTGTTGCTCAGCGGGACCACTCCCGCCGGCAGCTTGAAGACAGCCTCCTTGTTGACTTTGCCGGCCTTCGCGGCGGCCCTGGCAAGCTTGCCGGACCGCTCGACCTCGCCCACGTCGTCGACCTCGAGCTGGAATATCCGTTGGCATAGATGGGCGTGCCTCAACACCGTCAGGTTGTTGTCGAGGCCGGGGCGGAGCCTCATGATGTCGGCGGCGTTCACGAAGAGCCAGGCCGGCCTCCCCTTGTCGTGCAGAGGGGCGATTCGTCGGCGGATGAAGTCCGTCCTGGTCATCTCGAGTGTGAGCCCGGCCTGGGTGATCCGAAGAATCATGGTGGTGGCGATCGTAAGCTTCGCGTCGTCGGTGTCGACGTCGCCCCAGTCAACCCCACGGACCGGCGATTTCTGACGAACCGCGCAGAATGCTCGCGGGTCCTCCTCCTCAATCCAGCACCACCGGCCCCACCATTCTTCCCACCTCTCTTTCGTGGCGCCGTCCGGGTACGCCCCCTTAGGCCTCGGGATCCAGGCGACACAGCAAGCAATGGCGCCCCCTTTTTGGATCCGAGGGGAGAAGAAATGGCGAAAGAGCGCCGTGCTGTGGTGCACCCCGACGAAGCCCTCGCAGAAGTGTGCGAAGAGAGACATGCACGCCACGGCATTCGGGGTGAAATCCAAGAGGCGGAAGCCGTAGGTGTGCATGATGTCCTTGAAGAAATCAGAGAAGGGGGACAGAGCACGCAAGAGAAATAATCGACGAAGAAGGGGTACCGATGCGGGAGGGCCCGATCTTTGGCGGGGGACGACGTGCGTGGCTGGATGCCCCGTTTTCTCTTCCCCGGTCTTCACCCCCCACAGATCCTTGAACATCTCCCAAAGCTCGGGCACGCCAACCGTCAAGGGGAAGTAGGCAGACTGCGCCCGCCGCGCCACCAGCTCGCTCTCCGGCTGCTCCGACACACCGGCATCCTTCGCCGCTCCCTTGATCTTGGCGGACTTGGGCGCCATGGCGGCTGCGGGGAGCGAGAAAGCAGAGGATGGCGAAAGCACGGCGGCGATGGATGAAAGCAAAGAGGCTCGAGAAAAAGGGGGCGGCGGTTCTAAGATTGGCGGAAGGTGCAAGGGAGGGGTAAAGTGAGCAGTGCGCCCGCGGTTATTCCTGTTTATGCGGAAGGCGCGGGCCGCCTCCTTTCCCATTAACTGTGATACGACGCATGCGTGCGAACGATGTCCCACGCATGCCTCACACATCATGCACGCACACGACCCCCACGTTGCGCGTTCAACGCGGGTCGTGAAGAAGCGCAGCGGGCGGCAGCTATCATGTAAAAATCCGCCTAACCGTTCACAAGACCGCTTCAGGCCCGGCCCAACAATGTGTTGCGCTTATGTGTGGCCCAGGCCCGGGGGCTCCTGTCGGTGTACAAAAGTATGGGCTCTCCTTTTGACCCCTTTACTTGTATGCGGGCAGTCAGAGCCTCCCGCCACGGCCGCACATAACAGGGCAGGGAAAGGGAAGCCGGAGGGAAGCCGGAGGGAAGCCGAAGGCACAAGACGAACAAAGCAACGACAAGGACCAAGTCCACAAAGATCAGATGGACGAAGCAGGTTTTCCCGGCAAGGACCCTTGCCGGGGCAGCTCACCCATGCCAGCCGAGCGAGCCACCCTCGAGCCCACCAACGCCCGACAAATGCATTGGGACAGGGCTCGGGAGGCACCTCTGTGGTGGCATGCAGATCTTTGTGAAGACAAAGAATAGTCAAGATCAAATGAGGATAGGAAGGCAGCCATCCTCACCGAAGAAACCCACAAGACCCCCGGCAAGATCCTTGCCGGGGACGCCTGCGCACCACGGCAAGACCCTTGCCGGGCCACCCGACAAGGCCCTCGCCAAGCGCACCAGCAGGGCCACCGTCAGGCCCGCACCAGCCAAGTCTCCGCCATTGCTCAGCATGTAGCTGCCGACCCAACCAGCTGGCAGGCACTGCGTGGCAACATGCAGCCCTTCGTGGAGGCTCCACCACCGCGCCACCTCAGCTTGCCTACACCGCCTACATGGCACTTTGCATGCATCGCTGGCGGGGCATGTGTCAAGCTTGGAGGAGCACGACGGATGGACGGGCCTCGCCCCGTCCCCGATAAAGTGAAGGGACACCTAAGCCTCGCATTAAATGCGCTTTGTCCTCTAATACCAGTGATAAGCTCATGACGCTGTAGCACTTTCCACCTCCTGTGTACCACTGTGGCAGCCCCTTTCGCCTATAAAAGGAGGCCCATGGCACACGGGAAAAGGATTCGGCTCTTTCAAACCTCGCAGCACCTAGAGCTAGTTCAAGAACTCAATAACACTAAATACATCAACCAAAGCAGGATCGTAGGGTTTTACGCATCTTTGCGGCGCGAACCTGGGTAAATCCCTTTGTGTTGTCTGCTAGTCCCGCTCTTCTCACGATCCCCGCGCCCAAGAACCGTAGAGAAGGGATTCCGGTGATCCCATAGGTGTCGCTTTCCCACCCACGAATATCATACTTTTTCTTGACAAGAGGAAGAGGAAATTCAAAACCTCCAATAATGATAGTTGGAACTTTTCCAATAGAATTGATGCTATGAACTTGAGATTGTTTCCTCGGAAAGTGTACCGTGTGCTCATTACCATTAACATGAAAAGTGACATTGCCTTTGTTGCAATCAATAACAACCCCTACAAAGATTCAAAAAGGGTCTACCAAGGATAATCGACATACTATCGCCCCTCGAATATCAAGAATAACAAAGTCCGTCAAGATAGTGACATTTGCAACCACAATAGGCACATCCTCACAAATACCGACAGGTATGGCAGTTGATTTATCAGCCATTTGCAAAGATATTTCAGTAGGTGTCAACTTATTCAAATCAAGTCTACGATATAAAGAGAGAGGCATAACACTAACACCGGCTCCAAGATCACATAAAGCAGTTTTAACAAAGTTTCTTTTAGAGCATGGTATGGTTGGTACCCCGGGATCTCCAAGTTTCTTTGGTATTCCACCCTTAAACGTATAATTAGCAAGCATGGTAGAAATTTCAGCTTCCGGTATCTTTCTTTTATTTGTAATGATATCCTTCATATACTTAGCATAAGGATTCACTTTAAGCATATCAGTCAAGCGCATATGTAAGAAGATAGGTCTAATCATTTCAGCAAAGCGCTCAAAATCCTCATCATCCTTTGTCTTGGATGGTTTAGGAGGAAACGGCATGGGTTTCTGAACCCATGGTTCTCTTTCTCTACAGTGCTTCCTAGCAACAAAATCTCTTTTATCATAACGTTGATTCTTTGATTGTGGGTTATCAAGGTCAACGGCAGGTTCAATCTCTACATCATTGTTATTGCTAGGTCGAGCATCAACATGAACATTATCTTTAACATTATCACTAGGTTCATGTTCATCACCTGATTGTGTTTCAGCATTAGAAATAGAAATATCATTGGGATTCTCAGGTGTGTCTACAACAGGTTCACTAGAAGCATGCAAAGTCCTATCATTTTTTTTCTTTTTAGAAGAACTAGGTGCCTCTAAATTATTTCTCTGAGAATCCTGCTCGATTCTCTTAGGGTGGCCTTCAGGATACAAAGGTTCCTGAGTCATTCTACCAGTTCTAGTAGCCACTCTAACAGCAAAGTCATGTTTATTATTTAATTCAACAAGCAAATCACTTTGAGCTTTAAGTACTTGCTCAGCTTGAGTGGTAACCATAGAAGCATATTTGCTAATGAGTTTAAGTACACCTTTAACTCTAGCCATATAATCAATCAAGCGTCCTATCTCGAAAGCATTATTCTTTAATTCTCTACCAACATAAGCATTAAAACTTTCTTCTCTAGACATAAAGTCATCAAATTCATCTAAGCATGGGCTATGGAATTCAGTAGAGGGGATTTCAACTTTATCATATCTATAGAGAGAATTTACCTTTACTACCTGTGACGGGTTATCAAGACAATGTGTTTCTTCAACAGGCGGTATATTAAGACCATGTGTTTCTTCAATAGGAGGTAAATTCTTAACATCTTCAGCTTTAATACCTTTTTCTTTCATAGATTTCTTTTCCTCTTGCATATCTTCAGGACTAAGAAATAGAACGCCCCTCTTCTTCGGCGTGGGTTTAGGAATAGGCTCGGGAGTTGGCTTAATTGGCTCAGGAATTTCCTCAGGAATTGGCTCGGGGAGAGTCCAATTATTTTCATTAGTCAACATATTATTCAATAGTAATTCAGCTTCGTCGACTGTTCTTTCCCTGAAAACACAACCAGGACAACTATCCAAGTAGTCCTTGGAAGCATCGGTTAGTCCATTATAAAAGATATCAAGTATTTCATTTTTCTTAAGAGGATGATCAGGCAAAGCATTGAGTAATCGGAGAAGCCTCCCCAAGCTTGTGGGAGACTCTCTTCTTTGATTTGCACAAAATTATATATTTCCCGCAAGGCAGCTTGTTTCTTATGAGCAGTAAAATATTTAGCAGAGAAGTAATAAATCATGTCCTGGGGACTACGCACACAACCAGGATCAAGAGAATTAAACCAAGTCTTAGCATCACCCTTTAATGAGAACAGAAATATCTTAAGGATATAATAATAGCGAGACTTCTCATCATTAGTAAACAAGGTGGCTATATTATTCAACTTGGTAAGATGTGACACAACAGTTTCAGATTCAAGGCCATAAAAAGGATCAGATTCAACTAAAGTAATAATTTCAGGATCAACAGAGAATTCATAATCCTTATCAAGAATACGTATAGGTGAAGTAGCAAAAGCATGGTCAGGTTTCATTCTAGCATTAAGAGATTGTCGCTTCCATTTAGCTAATAATTTTTAAGATCATATCTATCTTTGCAAGCAAAGATAGCTCTAGCGACTTCCTCATCCATAACATAACCCTCGAACAACAGGTAATTCATAATCAGGGGGAGAACTTTCATCATCACTATCATCAATAATAGCATCTTCAATAATTTCATTCTCTCTAACCCTAGCAAGTTGTTCATCAAGAAATTCACCTAATGGCAAAGTAGTATCACGCACAGAAGTAGTTTCATCATAAGTATCATGCATAGCAGAAGTGGCATCATCAATAACATGCGACATATCGGAATTCATAGCAAAGAAAGGTGTTTAGGTGTCGCAAGCTTACTCAAAATGAAGGAGAATCTAGTGCGAGCTAGATGGCGGTTCCTTACCTCCCTCGTAGTTGAGGGATAAATCGTAGTTTTCGCGTCTTTCAAGTTCTTCATAGTGATCAATGATATAAATCCCAAGTGACTCGAGAGAATAGAGCTATGCTCCCTAAGACAAATGTAAATTAGTCTTGATAACCCACAAGTGTAGGGGATCGCAATGACTTTTCGAGGGTAGAGTATTCAACCCAAATTTATTGATTCGACACAAGGGGAGCCAAAGAATATTCTTAAGTATTAGTAGTTGAGTTGTCAATTCAACCACACATGGATAACTTAGTATCTGCAGCAAAGTATTTAGTAGCAAAGTAGTATGATAATAAAGGTAACATTGGCAAAAGTAAATATAATAGTTTTGTAGTAGTTGTAACAGTAGCAACGGAAAAGTAAATAAGCGAAACACAATATGTGAAAAGCTCGTAGGCATTGGAACAGTGATCGATAATTATGTCGGATGCGATTCCTCATGTAATAGCTATAACATAGGGTGACACAGAACTAACTCCAGTTCATCAATGTAATATCACTACACCACGACACTCAAAGCAGCGTCAAACAATCTGTCGGCGTAGGTCACCTAAGGTGACAGATTTAGTGTTGGTAAAGACTTTTCCCGACAGAAATGAGGTGTCGCCTATAGTCCTGCCGGGAAAGGCCTTTACCGACAGATAAATCTCTGTTGACACACATTATGACAATGTTGATGAGATCTATCCCGACAGACATTTCTACACCGACAGACGCTACAACACCGACAGATCATCTGACAATGTGCTATCCCGACAGATATAGCAATGGCCATTGTTATGCCGACAGTTAAGCTGTCAGTGTGATATTCCGACAGAAAGTGCGACGCCCAATACTTCTGCCGACACATTTGCTGCCACGGTTCTACATTTTAGCACTAATGCAAATACACCGTATTTTTACATTAAACCACATTCATAATATTTCATTCATGTTCAGTAACAATGCATATGCAAACAATTGCATTCATATTCATCAAAAAAATTCATTCATCCATACCATACATTAACATATATAAAGATTCATTTGTTTTCTTCGCTCAAGTTAGCTACAACCATCAAGGAGATACATAAGTTGACATACAGAGACAAGTTGCAAAATTTGATGGCTAATATCCTAACAAACCAAATGTTTGACCACTTGACCACTACAAAATATTATGGCAGAGAACAAGTCTTCGATCACCAAACCAACATCAACCTCCGTATGAACAAAAGGTGTCAACCATGCTATTTTCTGCCATTTGTGCCTGCAAAATAAATTACTGCCTTTTTGGATAAAAGCACCAAATAGGCATAAAATGAAAAACCTTTACACACTCTACAGAGTAATAAATCCATCAGGGCATGTCACCTTTTAAGAAACCAGTGGAGCTGGTATAATAACAACACGAAGATAACTAATGTCTGAAGCAACAAGGGACATACTTGGTCAATCTTGATGTAAAGTATCCAGTAGTTTCTGCGTAAGGCAAAACAAATCTGGATGTAAGCTGAAACATATGCCAGCATATAAAACATTAAAATGACAAATTAGTTTGTGATGTAAATAAGTAGTGTAGGATCTGAAATATATACCAGAATATATTAGCAATGCAAATAATAGAGCTGTCAGAATTACCAGCAATCAGTAGTTGAAGTATGGTAATAATACAATGTCATTCCTGACATGACTGGTGATCCTATTTTGGATGGTTTAATTTGTAGATAGCAAGCAAACATGAAAGGAACAGGGAAAGTATCAATGCATTGTTTCTTTTGCTATATCATGTCTGAATAGAGATACTAATTTTTGGACAGCAAGCTTGAGGTGATCGCTGCTCTCAAACTACCCAGTAAAAAACCACAAATAAATACTCTCTGGAAAGCTTAAGATGTACACCACAACTTCTATTTGGATACTAACTCAAAATTCAACGTGTACCAAACAGATGTTTAACCCAAATCTTAATACACCATAACTATTACGAGGTAACTGAACTGCTAGTTGAAACAGCGATCAACGCTGGAGATGTTGTATCCTATCCACCCACTATGGCCAGAGAGTTGTAGTGGCCTAAACAAACTGGTACTGGTGTACTTCTGTTCTTAGTGTAACTGGAGAATCCCCTACAAGTTTAACCGTGGCTACCTTGGCGAAAGCTCAGGCCATCTGCAAATATACAGTGGCTGACAAGTGGGCCGTCTTACCTTTTTATTGTCTTTTTTTAAATACCGCCACTGCCTTGCTGGTGGCTGCGAGGCAGCTGATGCACATGTCGTTGGGGTGGCATGTGGCTCGCGTTGTGTGTAGTTCATGTGCACATGCCAGCTCACGCCAGATATATCGTCTGGACTGAGGTGAACACAAAATGTTCAAGGTGTAATTTATTAAAGCAACGAGAATTGCTATGTTTTTGCTTCACGTACGGATGCATACGTGTCCGCTTGCATCCCTACACATAGATGGTTCCACCCCGCTACCACAAATAGTGCATAACCCAAGCGAACCTAAAATTGTACGCAAAGAATGTGTCTATAGCCAGGCGCGGCGGAGTGTGCCTTTCTGTCTAGTATACTTAGGAGTGACACAAACAGGATGTGGTCTGGCTGAAACAACAAAACTTTTAAACTGTCAGAATGTCTTATTTAGTTAACTAGAAAAATTTTAAGTTGTTAACCCTGAGCATTTTCCTGTCAGCAAGTTCAGTAGCTTGACTGAACAATTATGTTGCAATTGAGAATATTTGCATATATAGAAGCTCCCTTCGTACCACTGAACATATAAGATGTAGTAGATTAGAAACAAACTTACTTATCTTTGTGGCTAGATCTTTATCTGTACTAGCTCGAAAAACATGGCACGAAGGATATTCCAAAAGAATGTTGGGCAGGGAAATAGAATTCAGCTTTTTCCTCAGGCGACTACACAGGGTAGTTTTTCTAGCATTAGTTCCATACTTCCATGATAGTTGTTCCAGGAGTGCACAATGATGCTTTACTAGCCTGAAAAGAAATAACACTTTCTTAGTTCACTCACATAGTACTGAATGCAGAATCTAATTGGCAGCAGGCGTGCAGCATCAATATCAAAGTGCCATGTTGACTATTAGCATAAGCAGAATTTAGCTTCTATAGGTTTCACATACTAACAATTAATTAAGTTGTATAAAATTCACCTTTGGCTTTGTTGATTAGTACACTTAGCTACAAAAGGTGTGGTTGCTTTGAGAAGTAACAGAGGAACCTTACCATTACCAACCATGGTATAAACATTTTGTCTGAAAACAATGAATGAACACTCTTTTTTTCTATTACTGATCTAATTGTTGATAGAGAACACTGTATGCTAATATAATTACGCAGCCATCTGATTCATGTGCTTATAATGCATAATGCAATTAACTAGATCCATGTAACTTTTCAGTACGTAACTGAACCACAATTCCTAGTATAGTCGTAGAGAGAACCACTCATTTTAGTCTAGTGACATGTACTTCTTTGGGACTGGATCCAGTTCGTGATATGTGGCGCATTTTGTGTTCTTGGTAGGAAAGCAGAAGATAGGTCATTGTTCTTCTAAATGGAGGAAACTAGCGCAACCTCACCCTTGCTAGTCTTGGCATGCCCAACCGGTCCGCGTAGTGTTCCAGCCATCTTAGGTGAATTCTTAGCATCAAGAGTGCTAATTTTTCTGGTTCTTCCTGCAAAGGGAAATAGGAAGACTGAGACCCAATCATTTCAAAGGTAGTAGTAATTAGTAAATACTGAAACCCTGAGACTGAATGCTGGATATAAATGTGATAAGAGACAGGCCTGAGAGGTTGAGCTCAGCTACAAGCATAGAGTCCACGAGCTTCAGAACATCCCCAGCAATAGTCAAACCTCATTAAATTTGAGATCAATTGCAAAGTTCTACTTATGAGAAGGAAGCTAGCCTGAACTAAAACCACTAGCATGTTTCTAGATAGGCACGTCACCCATGGAAGAGCAAGTGAAATATAATGCATCTCGCTGAATCCACGAAACACCCAGGCCAAGGCATGGCGCACAAATCTACTAATTGTCGGGCAGTCTTATAGAAACCATTCTCTGAAACAACACATGTTGCAGAATACATCCCAAATCAACAACAACAAAAACAACATTATAATAACATGATGGTACTAATTGAGAATGAAGAGTTGCAACATAGCTAAGTGAATAAACAATGTATACATGACTAGAAAATTACAGAAACATATAATAAGATAGTATGTAACACCGGTTAGTAATATATATATACTTCAATCTGTCCTGAAATCAACTAAATACTTAATTTACCCTCATTATAAAATGAGTGATGGATGGTTAGCACTCTGAACAATCTCAAACGAACTGACATGATCTTCGTTCAGTTCATCGTTGAGCCAACAAGATTCATGGGCAATCACATTCATGGAGAAATGAGAAATAACCTATTAAGCAGAAAGGGGAGAGGGGAGCCATTACCGATGGTGGAAGTGAGATGGTGGGGCGGAACCTCTAGATGTAGAGGGCTGGGTGGCTCCTCGGTTGCGGACGGCGTCACCCTGGGTTGGATCGAACCTTCAGGTGGCACTGCCGGTAGTCAGAGAAGCAAAGCCGTGAGCACATCGGCATGAATCTTACCTACAGCGGCCTGGATCTTGAGGAAGTACGGCGGGGCTCCTCTGCAGCGGCCGACTTGACTCCTTGCTGCGGGCGGAGGAGGGGCTCCACTACTGCAGACATGAGGCGGCACCTTGGGCTTGGACCGTGGGGAAGAACCACGTGGTAGAAGGAAGCTTCGGGAGGCGCCGCCGGTGATGGGAGAGGAGGCGGCGCGAGCAAATCGGCAGGCAGGTCAGGGGCGGTGGCGGCAGATGGCCTAGGTTTAGGTGGGAGTGTGGCGTGGGAGAAAGGGATAAGATGGGGGTGGGGGATTGAGCAGACCGGGAGGCTTGGAGTGTCTCGCGCGCAACTTGTCCCGCGTGGCCCGAAATAAGTGGGCCAGGCCCAAACATACGCCGACACTCTTTCTATCCCAAAGCAACACTGACACATGATCTAATAGCAAAAAACTTATACCGACACATAGTATGTCCGCAAAGCGGTCATCCATTACCGACAGACAGATCATCGAAAGACGAGAACAACATCAACAATTAGTGTGTCGGTATTGTTACGAATAGATAAAGTGTTGGTAATGTACACTTATACCAACAGATGCATGTCGTTATTGTGGTGTCGTGGTGTAGTGTGTAGGCATGTATTCTGAATATAGTCATACGTGCTTATGGGAAAGAACTTGCATGACATCTTTTGTCCTACCCTTCCGTGGCAGCGGGGTCCCAGCGAAAACTAAGGGATATTAAGGTCTCCTTTTAATAGAGGACCGAGACAAAGCATTAGCACAACACATAATAGGTGACTATATACTTGCAAGATAGGATCAAGAACACACATATATTCATGAAAACATAATAGGTTCAGATCTGAAATCATGGCACTCGGGCCCTAGTGACAAGCATTAAGCATAGCAAAGTCATAGCAACATCAATCTCGTAACATAGTGGATAATAGGGATCAAACCCTAAAAAACTAACTTGATTACATGGTAAATCTCATCCAATCCATCACCGTCCGGCAAGCCTACGATGGAATTACTCACGCGCGGCGGTGAGCATCATGAAATTGATGATGGAGGATGGTTGATGATGACGACGGCGACGAATCCCCTCTCCGGAGCCCCGAACGGACTCCAGATCAGCCCTCCCGAGAGAGATTAGGGCTTGGCGGCGGCTCCGTATCGTAAAACGCGATGAAACTTTCTCTCTGATTTTTTTTCTTCGTGAAACGGAATATATGGAGTTGGAGTTGAGATCGGTGGAGCGTCAGGGGGCCCACGAGACAGGGGGCGCACCCAGGGGGAGGGCGCCCACCCTCGTGGGCGGTGTGGGCCCCGGCCTTGATTCTTTCGCCAATATTTTTTATATTTTACAAAACTTATCTCCGTGGATTTTCAGGTCATTCCGAGAACTTTTGTTTTCTACACAATAAACAACATCATGGCAATTCTGCTGAAAACAACGTTAGTCCATGTTAGTTTCATTCAAATCATGCAAGTTAGAGTCCAAAACAAGGGCAAAAGTGTTTGGAAAAGTAGATACATTGGAGACGTATCAACTCCCCCAAGCTTAAACCTTTGTTTGTCCTCAAGCAATTCAGTTGATAAACTGAAAGTGATAAAGAAAAACTTTTACAAACTCTATTTGCTCTTGTTATTGTAAATATGTAAAGCCAGCATTCAAGTTTTCAGCAAGTATTATGAACTAACCATACTCTCAATAACACTTAGGTCTCACAATTGCTCATATCAATGGCATAATCAGCTAGCGAGCAATAATAATAAAACTCAGATGACAACACTTCCTCAAAACAATCATAATATGATATAACAAAATGGTATCTCGCTAGCCCTTTCTGAGACTGCAAAATATAAATGCAGAGCACCTTTAAAGATCAAGGACTGACTAAACATTGTAATTCATGGTAAAAGAGATCCTGTCAAGTCATACCCAATATAAACCAATAGTAATGAATGCAAATGACAGTGTGCACTCCAGCGGGTGCTTTTTAATAAGAAGGTGATGACTCAACATAAAAGTAAATTGATAGGCTCTTCGCAGAGGGAACTAGGGATTTGTAGAGGTGCCAGAGATCGATTTTAAAATAGAGATGAATAACATTTTGAGCGGCATACTTTCACTGTCAACGCCACAACTATGAGATGGCTATATCTTCCATACTACATGCATTATAGGAAGTTCCCAAACAGAATGGTAAAAGTTTATACTCCCCCACCACCAACAAGCATCAATCCATGGCTTGCTCGAAACAACGAGTGCCTCCAACTAACAACAGCTGGGGAGTTTTGTTTAATTAATTTGATTTGCTTTGATCTTTTTTTGGATCATGGGGCTGGGCATCCGGTTACGCCCTTTCTCGTGAATGAGGAGCGGAGTCCACTCCTCTTGAGAATAACCCACCTAGCATGGAAGATATAGGCAGCCCTAGTTGAAACATGAGCTGCTCGAGCATACAAAATGTAATTTCATTTGAAGGTTTGGAGTTTGGCACATACAAATTTACTTGGAGCAGCAGGTAAATACCGCATATAGGAAGGTATGGTGGACTCATATGGAATAACTTTGGGGTTTAAGGAGTTTGGATGCACAAGCGGTATTCCCGCTTAGTATGCAGTGAAGGCTAGCAAAAGACGGGGAAGCGAATTAACCGAGAGAGCGACAAATCATGAACATGCATTAAAATTAATTTACACCGAGTACAAACATGAGTAGGATATAATCCACCATGGACATAAATATCGTGAAGGCTATGTTGATTTGTTTCAACTACATGCATGAACATGTGCCAAGTCGAGTCACTCAATTCATACAAAGGAGGACACCATCCCATCGTACCACATCATAATCATTTTAATAGCATGTTGGCACGTAAGGTAAACCATTATAACTCATAGCTAATCAAGCATGTCATAAACAACTATAATCTCTAAATGTCATTGCAAATATGTTTACTTCATAATAGCTGAATCAGGAACGATGAACTCATCATTTACAAAAACAAAAGAGGTCGAGTTCATACCAGCTTTTCTCATCTCAATCAGTCCATCATATATCGTCATTATTGCCTTTCACTTGCACGACCGAATGATGTGTATAATAATAATAGTGCACATGCATTGGACTAACACTACAAAAAAAGAC
This sequence comes from Aegilops bicornis, assembly GCA_021605145.1. Taxonomy (NCBI): domain Eukaryota; kingdom Viridiplantae; phylum Streptophyta; class Magnoliopsida; order Poales; family Poaceae; genus Aegilops; species Aegilops bicornis. Next base: position 610,989,435 of record CM038669.1, on the reverse strand, counting down.
ACATCCGTGACATTTTGCGCCGAACGAAAACTTTTTATGTCATACATATGACACTTCTATGACGATAATTGTGACAAAACCCGGTACCATCATAGATGTGGTGGGCTCCTACTTCTATGACAAAAAATCATGACAAAAAATGGGCTTTTCGTCCTGGGCGGATCGGAGACGCAGCTGCATGACATTTTTTGGGTCGTTCATGACGGAAAAAACCATGGTAGAAGCGAGGGGGAGGAAAATTTCGGGGAGTTCCCGGTTACGGTGGGAGGTCGGGGGCCGAGCGATGTGCATTTCTCTCGTACACGTACGCGCGTGTGTGCGAGGCATTGGCTCTAACTGAACCCGAGCGAGGCGTTGGGCTCTAACTGAACCCGAGCGATTACCTTTGCGAACTCTGGCGTTCTATCGAACCCGAGCGATCGATCGATGGTCGTTAATCGAACCCGATCGAGCGATTCCTTCTCTCTGCTGCTAATTGAAGCCGATCGATGCTGCCTCTGGGATGAGCAGTGAGCATTGCGGGGGAGGTTTGGATGAGCGATTGAGCGGTGGCGTTGCCTCTGGATGAACAGGACCCGTGGTGTGGAGGGTTGGATGAACAGTGAAGCGGTGGAGGGGTGGCCGTGGAGGGGTGGTTGAACAGTACCCTGTGGTGTGGAGGGCTGGATGAACAGTAGACGGTGGAGGGGTGCCCGTGGAGGGGTGGTTGAACAATAGCCGGTGGAGTAGTGCGCGGTGGAGGCTGGATGAACAGGAGCCCGTGGAGGCTGGAGGAGGTCGATGGTAGCCCGTGGAGGCTGGAGGAGGTCGACGGCGGAGTTCCGTTTTGCGGTACGCCACACCCCTCCGGATGAACAGGACCCCCGTTTCGACCGTAGGAGGTCCGTTTCGTCCTTTTTGCGGTACGCCACACCCCTCCCGATCAACAGGACCCCCGTTTCGACCGTAGGAGGTCCGTTTCCTCCATTTTGCAGTACGCCATACCCCTCCCGATCAACAGGACCCCCGTTCACCGTAGGAGGTCCGCTTTCCTCCGCTTTTGCGATGACGCCACACCCTCCCGATCAACAGGACCCTGCTCAACGTAGGGAGGTCCGTTTCCTCCGTTGTGCGGTACGCCAGGCCTCGTTTCCATCGCCTATTCCGTCCAAGACGGTTGGCTCCCACGCGTTCCATTGCCTCCCAATGAACACAACGCATTCCGTTGCCTCCCCATGAACACCACGCATTCCGTTGCCTCCCCATGAACACGACGACGACGTTGTTTTTTCCGTTCCGACCCAGCCATGTACATGAGCCCTGGCCGTACGTATGCGCAAGTAGGCGTTCGAGACCCCGCCCGTATGTACACATACGTGGCCGTATTTTCTTTCTTGCACCCTGGTTGTTGTACGTACGTGTACATGCTACGTGCGCGCCTCTACTACGACATGTGGACACCTCTACTACGACACGTGCGCGCCTCTACATTGACCAGTATGTACGTACACGTTCGCGACCAGGATGACAACACTACGTACGCATCGACCAGGTGGGTCCCGACTGTCAGGCACTTCCTTGCCTACGAAGATGTAGCTGGTGGATCCTAGCAGTCAGGGGGGCGAATCATTTTTTTTTGCCCGGACACACTTCCTTGCGTGCGAAGTGTAGCTGGTGGGTCCCAGCAGTCAGGGGGGCGAATCAATTTTTTTTTGCCCAGACGCACTTCCTTGCGTGCGAAGATGAAGCTGGTGGGTCCCAGCAGTCAGGGGGAAACGTTTTAGCTGCGAAATACAGTGGCCCGTCCGGTGGGTCCCAGCTGTCAGGTGGAGGAATCATTATTTTCCGCGTAATAAGGAGGCACTTCCTTGCTGCGGCCGTGGACCCAGCTGTCATCCTCTCCACGTACAGTCCATGTCCGATGGAAGTTGCTCCTTGACCACGTTGACCAGGCCGCGCCGAGAGCACCACGGCGGTGGACGACGGCGAGGCCTAAGAAGGGGACGACGCGGAGCCGGGAAAGACGCGGAAGTGGAAGCCCGCGCAGAGAGGAGTACGAGGGTTCACTGGTTCGGCTGCGGGGAGGGGGGGGGAGGGGGTGTTGGATGAACAGTGAGCGGTGGCGTTGCCACTGGATGAACAGGACCCCGTGGTGTGGAGGGCTGGATGAACAGTAGACTATGGAGGGGCGGTTGAATAGTAGCCGGTGGAGTAGCGCGCGGTGGAGGCTGGATGAACAGGAGCACATGGAGGCTGGAGGAGGTCGACGGTAGCCCGTGGAGGCTGGAGGAGGTCGACGGTGGAGATGAATAGTATTGATGGAGTCCTGCTTTTGCGGTACGCCACACCCTCCCGATGAACAAGACCCCGTTTCGACCGTAGCGCTCCAACACAAGTCTGTTTCGTCCGTTTTGCGGTACGCCACACCCCTCCCGATCAACAGGACCCCCGTTTCGACCGTAGGAGGTCCTTTTCGTCCGTTTTGCGGTACGCCACACCCCTCCCGATCAACAGGACCCCCGTTTCGACCGTAGGAGGTCCGTTTCCTCCGTTTTGCAGATGCGCGGACCCTCCCGATCAACAGGACCCCGTTAAGCGTAGGGAGGTCTGTTTGCTCCGTTGTGCGGTACGCCAGGCCTCGTTTCCATCGCCTGTTCCGTCCAAGCCCTCCTGATGAACACGACCACGCATTCCGTTCTGACCCAGCCGGTTGGCTCCCACGTGTTCCGTTGCCTCCCACTGAACACGACGCATTTTGTTGCCTCCCCATGAATACGACACATTCAGTTGCCTCCCCATGAACACGACGCATTCCGTTGCCTCCCCATGAACACGACGACGACGCTATTTCTCCGTCCTGACCCAGCCATGTACACGAGCCCTGGCCATACGTACGCGAGTAGGCGTTCGAGACCCTGCCCGTATGTACGTACGTGGCCGTATTTTCTTTCTTGCACCCTGGCCGCTGTACGTACGTGTACATGCTACGTGCGCGCCTCTACTACGACATGTACGCGCCTCTACTACGACACGTGCACGCCTCTACATCGACCAGTATATATGTACGTACACGTTCGCGACCAGAATGACAATGCTACGTACGCTTCGACCAGATGGGTCCCGGTATCGAGCACTTCCTTGCGTGCGAAGATGTGGCCGGTGGGTCCCAGCAATGTGGGGCGAATCATTTTTTTTTTGCCCGGACGCACTTCCTTGCGTGTGAAGATGTAGCTAGTGGGTCCCAGCAGTCAGGGGGCGAATCGTTTTTTCTTGAAATACGGTGGCCCGTCCGGTGGGTCCCCACTGTCAGGTGGAGGAATAATTATTTTGCATGTAATAAGGAGGCACTTCCTTGCTGCGGCCATGGACCAAGCTGTCAGCCTCTCCACGAACAGTCCACGTCCGATGGAAGTCGTTCCTTGACCATGTTGACCACGCCGCGCCGAGAGCACCAGGGCGGTGGACGACGGCGAGGTCTAGGAAGGGGATGACGCGGAGTCGGGGAACACGCGGCAGTGGATGCCCACGCCAGAGGAGCATCGGGGTTCATTGGTTCTGCGGTGTGAGGCTGCCACGCCGCAGAATAACAGGGGTGTGGGTGAGTAGAGGATGGCCTGGCTAGCGGTGGGGGCGGTGAGGCCTCCGCAAGCATCGCTTGACCCGGCCACAGGAGGCGGGGAGCACGAGGCACGACCGCGCTGGTTTGGGCGGCTGGAGCAAGAAGACCAGATGTTGAAGAAGCACTACTACCGTTGGATGGACATCGCACGGTCCTTTGGAGCTAGAATCGTGCATATTGACTAAGTTGACAAAGCCCTCCGTCCTGTCAACTTAGTAGGCCCACAAGTCAGCCTGCCACTATATTGGGTCCCAGCTAACAGCGGAGTATTCATTTTTGTGCGTAATAAGGAGGCACTTCCTTGCGTGCGAAGATATAGCTGGTGGGTCCGAGCGGTCGGCGGTAACATTTTTTTTGCGAAATCTGAGGCCCTTTCGGTGGGTCCATGATGTCGGTGGAGTAATCATTATTTTGCGGCGTAATAAGGAGGCATTTCCTTGCGTGCGTCGGGGACCCGGTATCGGCCTCTCCACGTCTGATCCACTTCAGATGCATGTCGGTCGTTGACCACGTTGACTGTCAGCGCCAAGAGCACCAGGCGGTGGGCGATGGCGAGGCCTAGGAAGGAACGACACGGAGGCGGGAAGACTCGACGCTTGTTTCCCATGCGGAGGGGAGTACGACTATACGAGGGTTCTTGGTTCGTCTGCCGTCACGGAGAATAACGGCGGTGTGGGTGAGTAGAGGGATGGCTAGGCCAGCGATAGGAGTACGGTGGGCGGTGAGGCCTGCGTGGCAGCAGAGCCGGCCGTGAGGAGGAAGCGAGCAGTCCGCTGGCGCTTGTTTAAGCGGTGGAGCAGGAAGAGCAGAGATTGAAGAAGACGACGGCCGTTGGATGGCCATCCAACGACCATCGCTTGTCAGCGTGAACCTTTTTTAGGAAAGCCTCAAATCTGTGGAAAACAGCATACAGCCCATCTGCCATTATTTCTAATAATTTACAGCCCATTTGCTAATTCTTATAGTTTTCTTTGGAGCCCATATTCTTTTGTTAGCATTAGAGCCCATATTGTGGCCACTGTTAAAAAATTATACGAAATTTTGCATATTTCGGTGCGGTCCGAACTGTTTTTAATCCCGAAATTCCGACTCACATTCAAACTGATTTTAAAAATAAATGTACATCAATATAAATTCCAACAAATTCTCCACGCATAAAAATTAATGTAATTTAAAATCTCAAAATGAAAAAAAAGATATTTGAAACTAATTGCGGTTTGATGTGTTTTAAAATGTACAGCCCATTTCTCATTCTTGATTGGCCATTTTCTCGGCCACCAGAATGAAAGCTCTCCTCGTCTTGAAAGATTTGCAGCCAAACAGGCCCGACAAAGCGACTTACTTGGCAAATCACAAAAAACTGGCTGTGGCCATGGACCCAATTGTCGGCCTCTCCATCGTCTGATACTCTTCCGATGGAAGTCATTCCTTGACCACATTGACCACGCCGCGCGGAGAGCACCACGGCGGTGGACGACGGCGAGGCCTAGGAAGGGGACGACGCGGAGCCAGGAAGACGCGGCAGTGGGAGCCCGCGTGGAGCAGAGTACGAGGGTTCACTGGTTCGGCTGCGGTGTGAGGCTGCCGTCGCTGCAGGCTCCGCCAGTGGGAATAGTAGGGCGGTGAGGCCTCCATGGCAAAGACAGCCGGCCACGGGAGGCGGGAGCATGAGGCACGAACGGCGCTTGGTTTGGTAATTTGGAGCAAGAAGACCAGAGCTTGAAGAAGCACTACGGCCGTTGGATGGACATCGACGGTCATTTGGAGCTAGAATCGTTCATATTGACTAAGTTGACAAAGCCCTCCGTCTCCGTCAACTCAGTAGGCCCAAGTCAGCCTCCCACCAAGGTTGGTTCCAGCTAGCAGGGGGAGTATTCATTTTTTTGTGCGTAATAAGGAGGCACTTCCGATGGGTCCGAGCTGACAGCGGGGGGAACGTTTTTTTCGCGAAATACGGTGGCCCGTCAGGTGGGTCCCAGCAGTCAGGGGGCAAACGTTTTTTTGCAAAATACGGTGGCCCGTCCAGTGGGTCCCTGCTGTCAGTTGGAGGAATCATTATTTTCCGCGTAATAAGGAGGCACTTACTTGCTGCGGCCGTGGACCCAGCTGAGACTCTCCACGTACAGTATACTTCTGATGGAAGTCGTTCCTTGACCACATTGACCTCGTCGTGTTCCGTTGCATGCATGCATCCATGGGCGTGGTGCGTCCCCACTGTCAGCCTCTCACGTACAGTCATCTTCTGATGACTCTCGGTTGTTAACCACGTTGACCACACCATGCCGAGCGCACCCAGACTGGAACGACCAGGAGAAGGGGAAGACAGGGCAGTGGAGTCGCAGATGGAGAGGAGTGGGAAACTTCACTGGTTCGGGTGCATGGTAGCACAGCCGCGGTGCCGCCCACGGGAGACAGGAGCAAGAACAGAGGTTGAAGAAGGAGCACGGCTGTTGGATTAACATCCAACGGTCCAGCTGTTAGAATCATTTGTTGATTAAGTTGACAAAGCCGTGCGTACACGTCTGCTTAGTAGGCCCAGAAGTCAGTCACCAAATCTGACAGGTCCCAGCTGTCAACGGGATGAATAATTTTTTTCGCAAAACAAGGAGGCACTTCCTTCCGTGCGAAGATACAGCCGGTGGGTCTGTAAGTGCATCTAGTGCCACCCCTAGTTGGTTTTGGAGTATTGACGACAAATTTGGTTGAGGGACTAATGTGTTTGTGAGAATTGCAGGATAACACAGGTAGTGTCCCTCATTGATCGGTTTACCTACCGGAGATGACCCCTAAAAATGTATGAAGACATTGACGACAATGGTGGTATGTGAAGGTATTCATATTGAAGACTATGACATGAGAAGACATTGAGTGAAGACTATGGAGCGCTTGAAGATCGTGGTCATTTCGTTGTTTCCTTTATCTTCGTTGTTGAGTCATAGGAACCACCGTCTTTGTTAAGTGGGGTCCAAGTGAACAAAGTCGGAATGATCAAGTGATGCTTAACCCAAATCCTATGTCTTCGAGCGAAGACAATGACAAAGAAATCTTATCCAGAGCTGGATGAGTCGACTTTGCTTGTAGCCCAAGTAAAGTTGCCGTGTGTGTTTGAAATCGACCGTTGAAACACGTGTCGGTTCCTTAGTGACCTAGGGTCATTTCGGACATATCGGTCGGGTTGCCCTCGGCTATAAATAGCCCACCCCTACACCATAAATTGATGGCTGCTTTCGAGAGTTAGTGCACGGCTTTTGTCGTTTGAGAGCAACCCACCTCGAAGCCTTTGAGAGAGAGAGAAATCCTTGCGAGGACAAAGCCCAAACACCCAGAGCCAAAGATGTGTTAGGCATCACTGAAGTCTTTATGTCTGCGTGACCTGAAGACTTATTACACTTGAGGACTGTGAATCCTCCAGCCGGTTAGGCATCGCGTTCTGAGCATCCAAGAGTCATTGTGGATCGTCGGTGAACAAAGTCTGTGAAGGTTTGGGAGTCTACCTTGAAGACTTACCAGAGTGATTGGGCGAGGACTGTGTGTCCTTAGCTCAAGGGGAATAAGGTGAAGACGCAGTCTTCTGAGTTGAATCTCAGCCTCCCTAACCAGACGTACAGTTGTCACAGCAAGTGGAACTGGTCCAACAAATCCTATGTCTTCAACAAGTGACTGGTTCTATCCTCTCCCTTCCTTTACTTAGAGTTTGTCTTCGTGAAGTCATTGCCTATTTGTCATACCTGTTTGACTTCATTGCTTGACTACTATTGTTGGTTGGCTTCATACTATCTTCCATCCTGATCCTTACTACTAAGCTGCTATTAGTCTTTGTACTTTCACTTTACTGCATACTTGACTATGGTTTGCTTGTTGTAGTTTATCTTCCGCTGCATATCAATTAGGTCAATTCTATTGTTTGTCTTTGAAACTTCCATGTTTAGAAGACTTTCATAAAAATCGCCTATTCACCCCCCTCTAGTCGATAACTAGCACTTTCAATTGGTATCAGAGCAAGGTACTCCCTTGTTCTGTGTGATTTGGTTTAACCACGTGGAGTTTTAGCTATGTCGACTGCAGGGATAATCAAAGTCTCCGCTGCTTGCCCCGTGTTCGATGGAACTGAATATCCCTACTAGAAGAATAAGATGCGCATGCATCTTGAGGCCATTGATGTCGACCTCTGGTATGTCGTCAAGAACGGCGTTCCCAAAGCTGGTGAAGGTGTCACCCCTGCTGATGTCAAGAAGTTCATTCAACTGGACTCAACTGCCAAGAACATTATCTGTGGTCATCTGACCAAAGGATAGTACGGCCGTGTGAGTGCTCTGGAAACGTCGAAGCTAGTGCAGGGATGGCTATCCAAGGTCAGCAAGGCGTCTCAACTCAGAGAGATCAAAGGATCAGTGTTCTTTGCAACCTCTTCAACCGCTTCAAGAGAAACGACAATGAAAATGTCCAGCTCACGTTTGATCGTCTCACCGACATCACAAATGAGCTTCGTGCTCTCGGCGCCACTGAGATTACCAAGCATGAAATCGTCAAGACACTCACCGAGATCACTTGACAGCTCTTTTGACACCCTTGCCCTCATGATACAAGAACGCATACGACTTCAAGACACTCGATCCGTCTGATATACTTGAGAGGCTCAACACACATGAGTTCCATCTTTCTGAGAAAAGAGATATCTATGGTCCCAACTATGGACGAACTCGCGCTTTGAAGGCAAAAGTTGTTTCCTCATCTGAAGAAGAATCTGATTGCAGTTCTGATGATCCTGAAGATGTTGGAAAGGAACTTGCTTTGCTTGTGAAGAAGTTCCAGAAGTTCACTAAGAAGAAGGGCTTCAAAAAGTCTTCACGATCTAGCTCAAGAAATGATGAAGCTTCCACTCATGACCACAAGAAGAGAACATGTCACAAGTGCAAGAAACCTGGACACTATATATCTGAGTGTCCATAGTGGGACAATGAGAAGAAGAAGAAGAAGAAGAGCAAGGAATATGATTACGATGACAAGAAGAAGAAGAAATCTTCAAAGTCTTCTTCCAAGTCCTCATCAAAGTCTTCATCTCATAAGAAGAGCTCATCCGGCAAGGCTCGTGCTTTTGTTGGCAAGGAAATGGATTCAGAGGAGGAGTCTGCTTACGAGGAGGTGGAGGTGGAGTCTGAAGAGGAGTCCGACCACAGCGTTGCAAGTCGGCTCTAGCCACGACCTATGTTGCCAAGTCCATCTTCAACACTGAAGACAATGACTTCCACACCAACGCTGAAACTGATGACAAGGACGACCCTGCTCCCACCTACTGCTTCATGGCACATGGTGCCAAGGTAAAATCACGCGATGCTTACTTTCAAACATCAAGTGAAGATGACTCTGATTGTGAATCCAAGCCCAGCTACAAAACACTTGCTAAAATTGCAACTGAACAACAAAAAGCTATGGAACATACTCAAAAACTGTTAGACAAAAGCAATGACCTGTTGGACGCGGAAATGACACATTCACAGTACTTAGTTGAAGACATAAAATTTTTTCATGCTAAGTACCAAGAACTTGAAAGTCGTCATGAAACGTTCTCAACCACTCATGAAAAGCTCTCCTATGATTATCTTCAAAGGAAGCAAGAGCTTGAGAAATTGAGAGCGGCTCATGAAGATCTTCAAAAAGAGAATGAGTCACTTCAAGGCTCAACAGATCAGTTCCGCTCATGATGGATTTGAACCACCATGTCTAAAATGCCTTGAGTGTGATATCGCTACCTCTGTTCTTTGAATGTTCAGCTGCTCTTGTTGCATTGTCTTCAACTCTTGATGTGGTAACTAACCCCTCCATGGAGGATACCACTTTGCTATTCTTGATGAAAATGCTAGGTTGAATACATTGCTTGAAACTGGGATGTATAAAAGTGCGAAAGGACATCGGACACTGCGATGTCCTCAAAAGCGTATTCTGAACCGAAACCCTAGGAAAGAGGGTGTTGGGTTCGAGAGGAAAATGAACGTTGATGGTTCCTACTGGAAGCCTGAGAAGTATCCCAAAACCACATGGGTTGCTACAAAGGAACCTTCAGCGGATCCATCCACCTTATCTGGCTTTACCTATGCTAATCCTATTATCATTGATGAATCCTTTGATGCAAACTATAAACTGTTCAAAAATCAGAATGGTGAAGTGTTTGCCAGGTATATTGGTACTAACTGCAGGAATGGACCACCTATGAAGAAGATCTGGTTCCCAAAAGTTGTCTTGAGAATCTTCCGGTGAATGTGATCATGACACCACTTGGAATGAAGACAAACCCAGACCTAAGGCGTCATATGGTCCAAAGGCTTCAAGCAGACGGAGGACTCACTTGAGTCACCCTAACGCCAATGTTTTGCAGGAAACCGTACTCAAATTTATGAATATGAGCGTGTGTCTTCAAACCGCTATGTTCATAGAACTAAGAACTTTACCTTATTCATATGAGTATCATTCATCTCCTGCAAGGCTATTTGCTAGGGCTCCAAAGCGAAGTTCTCGAGATCTTGCACTTAGACTCATTGCTTCTAAGCCACCCACGAAGATGTGGGTGGTTAAGAAGAATTAACTTTCTTTGCAGGAAAGGGTCTCGATCGAAAATCAAAGGCATCTGATGCTATTCTTTGGGACCTAAAACATCTTGTAGGCGCAAGATCAAATGCCCAAATGGTCTCACTATGTATTTTGTTCCTGAATTGTTTGCCATTCATCCTATCAGTCCTAATCTTGATTTGAGCTTCAATAATCCACTTGCGTCAAATGTTTATGCTTCACAATGCTCTTGGTGAAGCCTATCCCCTAAGCGTACTATAGGGTATGACACCTCATGCTTGAGAATGGATTATGGACAATGGATGCACTAATCATATGTTGGTGATCGAGGTCTTCTCATGGACTCAACCTTACGTCCATCGGACAAGAGTCACATCACATTTCTTGACCTTTGGTAAAAGCAAGGTATTGGGTCTAGGTAGAGTTGCAATCTCAAAGGATCAACACATGGATAAAGTGATGCTTGTTGAATCCCTTGGTTTCATCTTAATGTCTGTCTCGATGCTTTGTGACTTGAACATGATTGTGCTATTTGGAAAATATCGTTGCCTTGTACTAATGGAATCTGACAAGTCTCTAGTCTTTGAAGGGTATCGGAAAGATGATCTATACATGGTAGATTTCTCAGCAGGTCCACATCTTGCCATATGTCTTCTGGCAAAAGCTTCAGAATGCTGGCTCTGGCATCGGAGGCTGGGGCATCTTGGCATGAGGAACTTACACACACTCGCCAAGAAGAAGCATGTCATAGGCATCGAGGGTGTCAAGTTCAAGAAGGATCATTTGTGTGGTGCCTGCGAAATTTGGAAAGATGACTAGGGCAAAGCACCCCTCGAAGACATTCATGATGACATCTCAACCCTTCGAGATGTTTCACATGGACTTATTTGGCCCCACTCACTACTCTACCCTCACAACAACTGCTTGTCTCTAGGGCTTCGTCATTGTTGATGACTACTCAAGATATACATGGGTGCACATAATTCTATACAAGACTGAAGTACAAGATGTCTTGGGGCAACTAATCGAGCCATGACCAATTATGGCGTCAAGATCAAGCATATCAAAAGTGACAATGGCACTGAGTTCAAGAACACAGGACTTGATCTTTATCTGGATACAATGGGAATCACTCATGAGTTCTCCGCTCCATACACACCTCAGCAAAATGGCATCGTAGAGCGCAAGAACAGAACCCTCATTGAGATGGCTCAAACAATGCTCGACGAGTACAAGACACCAAGAAAGTTCTGGCCTGAAGCTATTGATACAACATGTCACGTCATCAACTGTGTTTACATCCATAAGCTTCTGAACAAAACATCCTATGAGCTCCTTACTGGCAAGAAGCCAAATGTCAGCTACTTCAGAGTATTTGGAGCTAGGTGCTGGATCAAGGATCCCCATCACAAGTCTAAATTTGCACCTAAAGCTCATGAAGGCTTCATGCTCGGTTATGGAAAGGACTCGCACTCTTACAGAGTCTTCAACCTCTACCTCTACAAAATCGTCGAAATTGTGGACGTGTGATTTGATGAAACCAATGGTTCACAAAGAGAGCTCCTGCCAAGTACGCTAGACGAAGCTCCGCCCAGTGAATCTATCAAGCTGATGGGAACTGGTGAAATCATGCCTTCTGAAGCACAGCCTGAAGAGGAACTTATCATTTCTACACCTAACCAACCTAAAGACAATGCCCAGTCTGAAGATAATCCTCCCAATGATGACAATGATCAGCGAGAGAAAAGTATTCATCCAATTCATCCTCGAGTCGCAAATGAAGTACAAATTGAGAAGATAATTGATAGCATTAATGCACCTGGTCCACTTACTCGCTCAAGAGTAACACAGTTAGCAAATTTCTGTGGACACTTTTCTTTTGTGTCAATATCAGAACCCAAGAAAGTAGTTGAAGCCTTTATGGAACCTGAATGGATACAAGCTATGCAAGAAGAACTTCAACAGTTCAAGTTGAACTTGGGAACTTGTCAAGCGTCCGGACCTACATAAGCATAACATTATTGGCACAAAATGGATATATCGAAACAAGCAAGATGAGCATGGTCAAGTCGTGAAACAAAGCACGACTTGTGGCTCAAGGATATACTCATGTTGAAGGAATTGACTTGATGAAATATTTGCTCACAATGGCTAGGGCTTGAAGCTATTCGCATCGCTAGCCTATGCTAACCACCACAACATCTTGCTATATCAAATGGATGTGAAGAGTGCATTTCTCAATGGCAAGATTGAAGAAGAAGTATACGTCGCTCAACCACACGGCTTTGAAGATCCAAAACATCCTGATATGGTGTACAAGCTAAAAAAAAGCATTGTATGGCCTCAAACAAGCTCCTCGCGCTTGGTATGATACGATCAAAGACTTCCTGAAGAGCAAAGGCTTTAAACCTGGATCCCTCGATCCAACACTCTTCACGAAGACATATGATGGTGAACTGTTCGTGTGCCAAATATATGTGGATGACATTATCTTCTACCGCACCAACTAGAAGTCTGATGATGAGTTTGGGTACATGATGCAAGAGCAATATCGGATGTCCATGATGGGTGAGCTGAAGTTCTTCCTTGGTCTTCAAATTAAATCGACAAAGGAATGGCATCTTCATATCTCAAGAAAAATACCTCAAAGATTGTGCGAAGAAGTTTGGAATGCAAGATTGCAAAGGTTACACGACGCCAATGCCGACCAAACACCATCACGGGTCCCGACGACAATGGTAAAGAATTTGATCAAAAGGTATACCGCTCCATGATTGGTTCCTTACTTTACCTATGTGCATCTAGGCCATATATTATGCTTAGTGTTTGTATGTGTGCTCGATTCCAAGCGGCACCAAAGGAATCGCATCACTTAGCCGTGAAGCGAATTCTTCGATATTTGGCTCACACCCCAACGCTCGGATTATGGTGTCCAAAGGGCTCATAATTTGATTTGGTTGGATTCTCGGATCTTGATTATCTTTGGTGACAAGGTGGATCGCAAGTCTACATCAGGCACATGTCACTTTACAGCACGATCACTTGTCCGTTGGTCTTCAAAGAAGCGTAACTATGTATCACTCTCAAGCTGCTGAATCTGAATACATTCTTCTTTGGATCTTCTGCGCCAGCTTCTATGGATGAAGCAAACTCTCAAGGACTATGGCATCAATCTGAAACAAGTACCTCTCTTCTGCGACAACAAAAGCGCCATCAAGATTGCCAACAATCCAGTCCAGCACTCGAAGACAAAGCACATTGAAATTCGTCATCACTTTCTTAGAGATCATGTCATGAAAAAGGATATTGACATCATTCACGTCAACAACTTTGAAGAGCAATCGGCGGATATCTTCACAAAGCCCTTGGATGAGAAAAGGTTTTGCAAGTTACGGTGTGAGCTAAATATCTTGGAATCCTCAAATGTCTTGTGATCAGGCACACATCCTAACACTTATGCATGTTGATGACTTAGATGTGCAACACACGAAGTAAAGTATATCTTCAATCAATGAAGACTTACATTCTGAGTGTGAATACATTAACATGGAATTTGACTTCGAAGCGCCACGATAATTGTGCGACGTGTCTGGGTCTAATACTTCCTATACAGTGGGTAACGCCACCACCAAATTTCTCTGTTTGAAGTGTTTCACTCATGGTGTTATTTGAGCTATGTCTTCACATTTGGTTTGTCTTCAAAGTTCAACTTATATTCATGTTTTTCTTCACTTTGCTGATTTGATTGCTTTCTGATATATATATATATATATATATATATATATATATATATATACTAGTTTTACATCCTCTACAACATTCACTTATAGCTATGTCTTCCTAGTTGAATCTTTTGAACTAAGTGAATGTGATGGGACCCTAATCTCTCTATGCTTTCTATCTCAAACTCTATATGTCCAAATCATATGCATTCTATTGAAAGCGCCGAATGTCTTCTCTCGTCCTTGTCGCCAGAAGACACAGAGACAAACATTAAGACTGTTTTAAGTGATTCATCCTTATTGTTTGAAATCCGGAGAAGCCGGAACGACCATCCGACAAACCTGGAGGGTGTGGGAACGTGGGACAACTCTGAGTGTGTTGCATGCTTGCCACGTACCCCTCGGATGTGAACCGCCAGGGGCACCTGAGTAATTGTGCTGTGCCGCATACCACCTTATAAATACATGTCCCCTGCGGTAAACAAAACCTTCTTCCACCTCTTCACCTCGTCAAAACCCTAGCGCCACCGCTAACTCACGACGACGCCGGCGACGAAGCGCTTAGCTGCCGCGACCTCTCCGACGCCGTCCTCACGCCGGCCGCGACCATCGTCTTCTCCGCCACCGCCGTAGCTGTCCTCCGTCGCCAAGTTAGGGCACGGTGGATTGAACTGCTCGGTCTCCTACTCATCCCATCTAGCAGTTCTTCGTGTGGTAAATATAACTCTATTTTTACCATCATTTTTGATCCTCAAAGATTCATCCTGTTTACCAAAGTTGTTTCTGCCTATTAAATGTTAGATCTATTCTGTCTGCATCTCATACTGCCAAGTATATTCACTTAAGCTTCATATCTAGTTAGATTCCTCACTTGTACCTATTCACGGATTCGTACAAATCTGGAACCAACTCTCAACGTATAAGTGAATGTCTTCGCATCATGAGGTCAATGTCTTCAAACTGATTCATCTTCAAAATCTTCTGAGAATGCATATGACCTCTTCCCCTTCCCTCGCATCTCTAATCTTTATCACAGGTACATGTCCGTGGGACAATCCCTTAGTTCTCATAGTCCGCATTCGTTTGCGTAATTCTTACGACATTACGTTAACTCTCCCGACGCCAGTTCCTGTTTGTCCAGCAAACGAACGCTTTTGAAGCCTTTGAACGTGTTGAAGCCATTCAATTTCAAGTTCATGGCTGCAGAGAAATCAGTAAGGAAGGGTGGCAGACAGCATCGTGAGGGCACATCAAAAGATTTACCTGATGACCTCGCAGAGCTTTACAAGACAGATCCTGAAGAGACTTACAATCAGCGCAAGACACGAATCCAATGGATTCGACGATATTGGGCTGAACAATGGTTCAAATACAAGTTCGTGACCCAGGAATATGCTGAGAAGAATGCTATCAAAAGTCATTGGGGTGATATTCTCTTCGAGGCCTTCCACCCAAGAACGGTGAAGCTATTGCACAAGGTTTCTATCCTGTATGGTCCGTGGACCTCAGCCTGAAAATGCCAACCCAACGTCATTGCTCTGGTGTCGTGACGATAATCTCTTCAAGCGAAACTTCTAGCACGCAAAGGCATCGGCCAAGGAAAACAAGAAGTCATTGGGATTAGACTTCAACCCTGGTCCCTCTGCTCCCCGTGCTGACGGCTCCCGTGATGCAGAACCCAATGTCATCGGTCCTTTCTACAACCTTGATGGCCTAATCACTCACATCTCGGTCCAAGGTGCCAACGTGGATCATTCTGATGATGACACTGACACTGATGAAGGCCCTGCTCCTACTCCAAAACCGCAGAAGAAAAAGAAGGCTAAGGCTTCAAGATCAGCTGCTCCTCCGAAAGCTTCACGTGTGAAGCCACTGGCCACTACACCTCCACGAAGGCGATTAATGCGGTGCGAAGATCAATCACGTATCTCCAAGAAGGCGAGAAGAAAAAGAAAATCGTCAAACATAATCGACCGGACATTAACTCCTGCTGCCATTCTGCGAGAAGAGCACATTGATCTATCCAGCAATGAAGATCTTGCAGATGATGCTCTTGAGCAACTGATCAAGAGCAAGGAAGAAGCAGAGATCTTCAATGATTTGCCTCTCTTTGATGTGGCAATCATCCATCACTTCATTCATGAGTGGTTTGACAACCCAAATCTCAGCTTTGAAGATCTGCAACTTCCCATTGGCCTCAGCGTCTCCTTCAATGGCGCCATTGCTTCTGAGCTAGCTCTCGCTCAACGTCTCGTTGAACTGAAGCACAAGATCGACTATGAGAAAGCTCAGTTCAAGAAGCATGTGGCAAAGCTCAGCGTGCAAGATGTCAAAAACTTCAAGTCCATGCTGCACGAGCTCAAAGAAGCCTTTCACAAGAAGCACGACGAAGCTAAAGGCTCTCGTGAGCGCATGAAGAGTTTGGCTGACAAGTGTGTACTAGCCTACAATGAGGCTGAGAAGCGCAAGGCTCTTGGTCGTCCTGGCATTGACCCCAGAATGGCTGCAAAGAAGAAGAAGCAATCAACTGACCAATCTGCACCACCAAGGCAAGAACAACCTCGCATAGTCTTCCCGAGCAGCATGACTGGCTCGAAGCCAAAGGTCAGGTCAACCGCTTCAGAACAGAAGTAGACGAGGGCTACCAAGGCTGAAGCCAGAAAAAGGAAAAATCCTGAAGTCTCTGATGCTGCTCCCTCCAAGAAGAAGCGCAAAACCAAGAAGAATCGGGCTACTTCCACAGAGCCCTTAGTTGTTGAACCTATCTCAATGGTTCGACCTGCATCTGAACACCAAGAAAGACGAATGATAGTTCATGAGCCTGCTTCCACAGAAGCTCCTGAAGCTGAAGACATTCTAGCAGTTGATCCCATCACTGCTGAAGACATTGGTCACAATGACAATGTTGAAGATGATGACGTTCTTCCTCAGATCGAACACAACCTGGTATCATCGTTTGTTCTCACGAATAGCAAACTCATCAGCATTGGTCGTCCTCTGACGCCAATTGCTCAAGATGCATCATGGGCTGATCACCCACAACAACAAGACTCCCCGAGTACTCCCCAACAACAACAAGTCACACCACCTGTCCAAGAAGAAGAGGAAGACCTTGAGGCCCAGCCAACTTCATCTCCAAAGGCGTCGCCAAGATTCCATGAAGCTTCGCAAAGGACCAAGGCCACAAGTCCCTCTTTCGAGCGTTCCAGAAGGAGAAGTGCACCACCAATCTATTGCACGTCAAGTGTTTCCAGAAGCCACTCCAACTGTGAATGTCTGCGAGTCTGAAGCCAAAGCTGCTGAAGACAATCCGGCTACATCAGCCGATGACAACCCAGTACAAGAACGTGTCCCTACACCCCCCATAACTAAAGAAGTTGTTCCTGAAGTGAACGTGACAGTGCTCGACCCTCCAGCTCATCAAGTGGAGGTTGAAAATCTTGAGGCTGCCACCACCAACACAAATGAAGCCAATGACATAGTCATGGCTGAAGCAAATGTGGAGCCTGAACCAACCAATGTGCCCGAAGCCAATGATGCAACTGCTCCTGAAGCCCTGTTGTGCAACCTGAAGCCTCTGTTGTTGCCACTGCTCATGTTCTGCCACCAAGGCCCTATACAATTGAGCAAGCCTACAACTATGGTCAGTTAGTCCTTTGTCGGATGGCCCGTTACGGTCCCTCCGCCTCATGCCTCTGGTCCTCAATTTGAATATCATGTTGAGCATAGGCCTCTGGTCTAGAAACCAAAGCCAAGACTGCCAAGGTTCCCAGGTACTGCCACCTCTCCAGGGTCCTTCAATGTAAATGGCTTCAAAGCCCACAACACTTTCTTTGACAGAGCAAAGAACCCCTACTCAAGGCCAAGAATATCATCAGATCGTTTCTGGAGCTATCAACAGCGAAGCTATTACTCCTGCGTTCTGTATGATCAAGGGCGCATTTTCCCTCATATGCGCCTCGACACTGAAGCCATTGCAGGACTGCCATGCTTAGAAGAAGCACTTGACTGCTTTCGTGATGCAGGTCTGCTTTCGACTTTGTGACAGAGACAAAGAACATTGGAGCGAGGAACTTTTGCTTCAATTCTATGCTACCCTCCACATTCGCGGCTACTCTGAGAGATACATTGACATGGGTTCTCGAGTGGATGACAGGAAATGTTCATCATGAAGCCAAAGCTCTTGATGTCATTGAGCTTACAGGCCTACCCACTCCCGGAGAGCTGTTCGAACCTAATTGTCAACTCCACCACAATGCCCTGGAAAGCATCTTCCATAAGCCAGAGCCCAACATGAGCGAGATGTTGAGCATGATGAAGCTTTGCCACCTAACGCTGAATACCCAAAGGAGTTCTTTGTTGATGACCTTGAGTATCTGCCTCGCACAATGTATCACATCATCAGGTGAACTCTATGGCCTACCAAAGGGCATTCGTCATCTGCAAAACTTGAAGGAGCCATGAAGACATTGGTCTTTTACATCCTAAATGGCATCAGCTTCAATACACAAGAATTCTTCATCCGGCAACTGACTTCGTCTGGTTCTAACCTTTTTGGCCTAAAATTCTATGCTCCATGGGTCATGCGCCTCATCAAGCTGCACTTTGCTGTCAACTATCAGCCCTCTGCTCGCAATCATCTGATCTTTCTACCCGAGGTTGATATGTCAGTTGAAGCCATATACCCTGAGCACCTTAAAACGCCTCTTTGTCTTCAAAATGCAGATCACCATAGCTTCTCTCAACCCATGGAAGGCGTCCAAGCCGTAACTAGTGTCTATCCAATGGCTGGGAACACTCGTATGCCTCACCGTGCGCAAACTGAAGCTACTGAGAGCACAATAGCCCAAAGGCCTAGGAAGCGCTCGCGTGTCCTAAATAATGAGAACTTCTTGTGCCTTGCACTGAAACAAGACAAGCATCACTTTTGGCTCAGCGGCGGATGCAAAGCCTCTTGGTGGATGTCAATCGCATTCAAATCTTGCCACCAAGAATTCTTTTGTCACTCACGAGACACGTAAATCGATCATGGAAGAGTTTGACGCTGCTCGGTCTTTGAAGCAGATCTTCAAGACGATGGCTTCACTGAAAGATTCAAGTTTGACTCCACTCCTCCATGGAATGCTGTCCTACGTCGAACTCCATCCCTTGAAGACTCTGACTATTCTTCCTCCACGGCAACTGTGAATGCCAGAGTAATTGATGATGAAGCCGATGCTACTTCACCGCCCCCTACTTCTACACGCATCAACACTACACCAAGTTCGTCTGCACCGCCAAACAACAACGACAACCCTGCTGCTTCACCTTCTCCTGATGAAAGCGAGTAGCTGCTCTATGTCTTCAAACCTTTTGGTCCTTCTTGACAAAAGGGGAGAAGCATATGAGTTTGATAGTCTTCAAGCGGGTTTATATGGGCGGTTGCTTTATATTTTGCCTAGTGTTTACAACTCTCGCTTTTGATACATTTGGTTCTTTGAGTTGTAATACTTAAACTTGATGGTCATCTGCTACTTATTTGCTTTTCTGTGATGTGATGATAAATTCCGCATGTGCGATGATAACTTCCGCACTTAGATCATTACATAGCGTCCATTTTCATTATGCATGTCATTCTCTTAGTTATATCATTTCATGCATGATGAATTATTTTCATAAGTTGAAGAGGATCTCCACAAGTAAAACCTGCCATGTGCATTTGCATTCCAAAAGCAAATTACCTATATGCACATCTTCAGGGGGAGCCCTTGCCACTTATGAAGACAATACCCTATCCTTTACAATTTCACATACTTTATTCCCGTTGAAAACTTCAACCAGTTTGTCATCAATCACCAAAAAGGGGGAGATTGTAAGTGCATCTAGTGCCACCCCTAGTTGGTTTTGGAGTATTGACGACAAATTTGGTTGAGGGACTAATGTGTTTGTGAGAATTGCAGGATAACACAGGTAGTGTCCCTCATTGATTCGGTTTACCTACCAGAGATGACCCCTAAAAATGTATGAAGACATTGACGACAATGGTGGTATGTGAAGGTATTCATATTGAAGACTGTGTCGTTTCGTTGTTTCCTTTATCTTCGTTGTTGAGTCATAGGAACCACCGTACTGTTAAGTGGGGTCCAAGTGAACAAAGTCAGAATGACTGAAGTGATGCTCAACCCAAATCCTATGTCTTCGAGCGAAGACAATGACAGCAAATCTTATCCAGAGCTGGATGAGTCAGCTTTGCTTGTAGCCCAAGTAAAGTTGCCGTGTGTGTTTGAATCTGACCGTTGAAACACGTGTCAGTTCCTTAGTGACCCAGGGTCATTTCAGACATATCAGGTCGGGTTGCCTAGTGGCTATAAATAGCCCACCCCCTACACCATAAATTGGTGGCTGCTCGGAGTTAGTGCACGGCTTTTGTCGTTTGAGAACAACCCACCTCGAAGCCTTTGAGAGAGAGAAATCCTTGCGAGGACAAAGCCCAAACACCCAGAGCCACTGAAGTCTTTCTGTCTGCGTGACCTGAAGACTTATTACACTTGAGGATTGTGAATCCTCCAGCCGGTTAGGCGTCGCGTTCTGAGCATCCAAGAGTCATTGTGGATCGCCGGTGAACAAAGTCTGTGAAGGTTTGGGAGTCTACCTTGAAGATTTACCAGAGTGATTGGGCAAGGACTGTGTGTCCTTAGATCAAGGGGAATAAGGTGAAGACGCGGTCTTCTGAGTTGAATCTCAGCCTCCCTAACCAGACGTATAGTTGTCACAGCAACTGGAACTGGTCCAACAAATCCTATGTCTTCAACAAGTGACTGGTTCTATCCTCTCCCTTCCTTTACTTAGAGTTTGTCTTCGTGAAGTCATTGCCTATTTGTCGTACCTGTTTGACTTCATTGCTTGACTACTATTGTTGGTTGGCTTCATACTATCTTCCATCCTGATCCTTACTACTAAGCTGCTATTAGTATTTGTACTTTCACTTTACTGCATACTTGACTATGGTTTGCTTGTTGTAATTTATCTTCCGCTGCATATCAATTAGGTCAATTCTATTGTTTGTCTTTGAAACTTCCATGTTTAGAAGACTTTCATAAAAATTGCCTATTCACCCCCCCCCCCTCTAGTCGATAACTAGCACTTTCAGGGTCCCAGCCGTCAGGTGGAGGAAACATTTTTTTTCAGCTTCATAAGGAGGAACTTTCCTTGCGTGCGGCCATGGACCTCGTGGGTCCTAGCCGTCAGGCTCTCCACGTATAGTCCTCTTCCGATGACTCTCGTTTGTTGACCATGCCGCACCGAACACAGCGAGGCGATGGACGACGGCGAGGCCCCGGACGGGAACGACTCGGAGATGGGAAAATGCGGCAGTGGAGTCGCAGATTGAGAGGAGGAGAAGGGTTATAACTGGTTCTGTTGCGGCGTGGGGCTGTAGTCTGTGGAGAATAACAGGAGGTGTCGAGGGGTGGAGGGATAGCCTGGCCGGCGGTGGGGTAGCGCTTCGCAGCGATGCGTGCTAAGCAGAGCCGCTTAGTCACGGAGGCGGACCAGCAGTCCCGGCGACGCTGGAGGAAGAAGGCGAGAGATTGCAGGTGCATGCGGCCGTTGGATATAAATCCAATGGCTGTGGATGACACAATCATTTGTTGACCAAGTTGACAACGCCCTGCGTGAGCGCCGACCTATTGGCCCACATGTCAGCCTGCAAAAATGTGGCATATATTTAACCCATGTTTTCTAGAATGTATAGTCCATTTGCTGGGCTGGGTGAACAAATAATTTCGTGTCAATCAGGCCCATTTATATTTTCTAAGAAATCCCAGCCCATTTGCACTTCCTTGAAATACACGTATTAGGTGGGCTCGTTATATATATAATGTTATGTTAGAAGGAGCAATTAATATCAAATAATAAACCGGAGAGGCACATTTTTTATATATATAATTAAGAAATTAGCGAGTTATTGCTCAAAATAAAAATGAGCGCGTTATTATTAAATTGGTCCTTAAAATCTTCGCAAGCTTTTGTACGCAATCAGCAGGATTTTCCTTGCCTGTGAGTCAAAAACAACAAGGATTTTACGTTAAACATTTACTTTTATAAGTTAATAACACGTGGGATGTTTTTATAATGTATATATAAGTCTCTATAAAATATACGATAATAGTAATAATATAAATATATATAATGTGGTTAGAAGGGAAAACATAAATTGGACACGGCATTACTTTTATAAGAGACCTGCGTTTTATACCCCACAGTAGGCATACTATCAAGTTCACACACAAAAACAACAGAAAAGGTAAACATTCATATCAAACTTAGGTTCACAGGACACGTTCGTATTCATAGCCAACATTCACTATCAACAACTCAAAAGATTCATATATACACAAGCTCAACATATCTATGCATCCAAATGATTGATAGATCACACGACAATATTCATACATAATTCACAAAAAGATTCAGATATACACATGTTCGGTATGTTTATGCATCCAAATGATTGAGATCACAGCCAATATGATCCATGGACAAACTTTAATTACCTAGAAGTGCAATTTGGTAAAAATCGGAGGTACTTCTTGCTAAAATTAGTTCTTATGCGAGTAAACTTTCGAGTACATAAGAGGCTGACACAGACAATCTGAACTTTGCTTGTAGGTTTATCCTCAAATAGTGGCCTCGTCTTAGGGAGGTTTGAGCAACTTGGGCACTACTTTCATCCAACTAGTTCTTGGCTCATCTTGGTCATGTATCTCGCCAAAATTCTACATTGCGGACGAGAAAGGAGGCGGTTGAGAAAATGAACCACCCAAATTTTTGTGCAGTTCAAGCTGAAATGGAGCATCCTTGGCGTATGACCCGATTAAGTGCCGAGATGAATATCTGCGTCAACCAACTTGCAGGATCTTTAGACTCCATGCCATATAGTTCGCTACCATATGTGCCGATAACCGAAAGGCACAAGTTGGGACCAAAGCTGGACTGCGTTTTCGGGCTATGCACCAAGCAATATTTTGGCGTTCACTCTCCTAATACTTGGAGTTTGACAATTGGTTGACACGGTTGATACTCGAATGAATATAGGCACTTCTTGTCAACATCGATGCTTGTCTCGAGTGAACTTTGGAGTACATAGCAGCAGCATAAGTACCTGTCCATCCGATCATTTTGTGCGGTTCTCTTGAAATCACCCGATGTAATGATTTGCTGCGAGTTCGGGCTCCAAATTACTCCTTTATGAAAACGGCAAACAGGTAGCACAATACCAAATTACCAATACATATGACGGGCACAATAATCAGGATAAAGACCAGTACCAACCTGTGTGAGGTAGCATATCAATTACTATTTCCTTTATTTGGAAGCCGAGATAAGCCAAGTGGTGACGACAAAGAAAGGAAGAAAGCAAGCGGAGATTAGCGACTGACAGGAAAGGACGAAAGCTATTGAGGCAATGAAGCGCCCAAAGTTTTTGTGCAGTTCCACCAAAATCGAGCATCCCTGTTGGCACATATATTGAGAGAGTGAGATTACTGTAATAGTGGGACTAGTTGATGAAACATACACTAACAAATAGAAGCACCCTCATTATCTTAATGGGTAAAGTTAGCAACATAGTAGTCTTGCTTAAATAGAGTTATTAGTTTATTTAATCAGTGCCAATTAGCTCAACTCAACACTCAAAGCATTGCCATTTATCATAGGTTGCAAAACTTAAAAGTGCAAAGATAAAGGAGTTTCTCATAGCGATGTACGATACAAATAGAGATGACTGACAAACTAATATGGATGAAGGCCTTATGCCCATTACCAACTTTGAGAAAAAAAGCTTATTCATGTAGTCCCATAAGAGATGATAAATCACTCACTAGAATCACACAATAGTATATATTTTTGTGCACTTCAAATGTATGGTTGAAATCACTCTTGTTTACCAGTGCTGAGATTATATCGAAAGATTATCAAGAACTTCCAACAGAGTTAAAGCACTGGCTGGGATATAGTTCATTGTATTGTCTTGTGTAGTTCCACTAAAATGTATGATTAGCACAACATGATCCCTATTTGCACAAGTAGGAACAAGGTGAAACCTTCATTATATTAGTGAGAAAGGATAGGAAGACATTAGCATATTACTCAAACAGTAGCATCAAATTCATGATGGACAATACGCAAAACATTGCCTCATTGAACCAATGGCAATAAATTGACATGCAAAAAATAGCACTATTATGTCATGACACTAATAATATTCCCTCCCTGCTCCACCACATGATTCACCTCCATAGACAAACATTCACACGTACATGATTCAGCATAGGGTCCTACTAAAGATTTGTTTAACTCAAACAGGAAAATTAGGCAGTAATAAATTAGTGGTACTTAAGTACTCCTAATTAATTAAGTGAGACAGCAGAAGTGGAAGGGCTCCACGGAGGATCGTCTCACATGTAAGGTAGTCGTTGCGGAGCCCTTGAATGGCCTCGATCGAGGCCTCCAGCTTCGCAAGATCGCCTTTGGCACCTTTATTTATTCTTCTTCTTCTTCCTCTTCATGCTCTGTTTCTCTTTCTCCTCACCAGTTGGTGAAACCAAGTACATGATTGGCCTTCTAATTCAAAATTGGTTTTGTCAGTGAGGGAGTACAAGTGTAGTAGTAAAAAACAGCATTATTTTCTCATGGCAGTCGGAAAATAGAGATGAACATATGCATTAAATATCATTCTTACCTAAAGGAAGGTTATGGCGCCAATATGGATGATGTGGACTGGAACACATATCTCCTTTGTGTAGTTCCACCAAAATGAACCAACTGTTCCATTCTGACATTCCAGTTAAACAGCACAAAAGTCACTTGTTTTAAGAAGAGTTTTGTGTGGTGCACCAAAAGGTCACAACAAAGAACTGTGTGAATTGGATATCCTGTTTGCACAAAAGGCACAGAGGAAACAAATCGAGTCTCAAACAATTACAGGCAAAAACATTTGGCTAAACTTGTCATGGCTTATAACAGTGGCATGACTTCATTTTTACCAGGGACATTAGATTAAGAACAGCTAAGGCTGCGTTCGGTTCACATGTTTGGTGCAGAATTTTCGTAGGAACACAATTCCTACGGTATTCTTTCCCTTCCAACCGTTCGGAACACAGGAAAGGTGAATAGTGTTTCATAGGAAAGATGGTATGGTAGTACTGATTCCATAGGATTAGAAACATCCACGCGCTGCTCATTTTTTGGGCGGAAGCCCGAGGCAAAGCGCCTTCGGCGCCATCGTTAGACAGGTTGATGTCTTTGTGTTGCCAGAATAAAAAAATCAACCTATGTGTGGTACGTGAGGTGAGGACAAGAGTAGTCACTGTGCATCTGAATAAACAAATAGCATCTCATACTGCCAAGCATGCTACTCTAAAAAAATCTGTACATTTCGTAGTCCATCCGAACACATTCTCTTGAGAGTTTCCTCCGGTTCGCTGTTCCATAGTTTTATACCTACATTCCTTTCCTATTCCTCTATTTTCATCAAGACATATGTTTTCTTCCCCTTTATTCTGACCGGAGCCTAAATATTTGGTATAAGGGCATGGGACATTGGGTGCACCAGCAGTCCAGCACCATGTACGTAAACATGGGCATAAAGTGGTGATTCATAGTTTGTTGCCCCGAGAAACAAACATCCAAGAAACATATCTGGGTTGGTCCCATTTTTGTTCACTCTAGCCACCTACTCCTATGTGTGGATAGCAAATCTAGTCCTGGTCACACCACTGTGTACAACATTACCCATATATTTCCCTTTTCAACCAAGAGACCGGTTGGATGACCAGTATGTACTACTTTCACCCCCTTTCCTTCCTATTTGTACCAAGTCCGATGTACATACTAAATTCCCCCACCCCCACTTTATTTCTTGTTTGAACCAAGTACTCCCTCCGTCCGGAATTACTTGTCATCAAAAGGGATGTGTCTAGAACTAAAATACATCTAGATACATCCATCTCAATGACAAGTATTTTTGGACGGAGGGAGTACAAGATTCGACTCCATGAAGTAGCTTTACCTCTAACAATAGAAGAAAAAAAATATGTGACGTTGGACCATCCGATCAAGTGAAATGAGAGGTAGAAAATGATGCACATGCAGCTGACGTAGCGAAATGGGGAAGTAGAGCTAAGGCGGTTTCGAGCGAAGATATACACGAAGGTCGTCGGGATGTGGATAGGTGGGCGGTGGGAGGCGGATCCGCCCACAGTGCAACGCATTTAAGGATCGGAGGACCTCCAGGCCGGCGCTCGGCCAGAGATAGCAGTGCGGTGGCGGTGGGTCTCCTCATTGCCGACGATGGCCTAAACGCTGCCCCTCCTCCCTTCACCGACGGAGGGGATATGTCGGATCTGTAACCAGCGGTGAGGATAGAAAGCCGGTGTTTTTGAAGGCGAAAGAGCAGTTACTACCCCTATCTTGTTTAGATCTGGAGAGGATGAGAGTGTGTGAATAGAGCAACCCTAGCAAGCAAGCGTGGAGGCTCCGGCCTATATATAAGTAGTGGGGTAGTTTTCCTTTTTCACTCCATCAAAACAATCGTTTAAAAATGTGTACTACTACATGCTAGGTCGCGGTTTTTTTAGTTGTTGGTTGTTTTTTGAGATAGCTACCCGCTTGTTCCAAGTGGTGTTACGGTGTGCCAAGTCGCACTTTGTATCGTTCAAGTCTGGTACTACAAGTCCCTCCATTAAATGAACAACCACCCCCTCGTAAAAATTGTGAACAAGCCCACGGCTAAAATTAGCGGAAACGTGGGTTGCCCCAACATGCATTATTATTTATATTTTCTACTCCCTCCATTCCTAAATATAAGTCTTTTTTATTAGCCACACCTAAGACAAGAATTTTTTATTAGCAGTGAACCCCACATGTGATAGACACAAAAATTGTGGCAATATTCCCTTAGGCAAGCCAAAGTGTGTCTAACAATTTGAGCAACTTAGGTTAGGCAAGTGTGGCAAGTGTGGGAAAAATAATATGGCAACATAAGACAAACATAGTCACAATCCAAACAGCCCCGTAATTTTTTGTGACATGCATGAAAATTTGGTTAGTTAAATTTATGGTCAAAATTTGGCAAGGTGCATCAAATCAACACATGCAAGTATCAAAAGGAAAGTCACGGCATGCATGCATGCGTTGTACTCCCTCCGCTTTCCAAATATAAGTCTTTTAGAGATTGCAACAAGTGACTACATCTGAAGCAGAATATGTCTACTCCTACATACGAAGTAGCCCATTTGAAATGTGTAAAAGACTTATATCGAGTGCGGTGCTTTGATGTGTCGCGTCAACTCATACAAGACCGAGAAATTTGATTACTACGACGCCCTCTCCCTCATGGATCGAGCTCCGGTGTTTTGATCGCACCTGCCTTTGGCTGCATGACAGGAGGGCCAACCACCTGTTGGGCCCACTGTCATAGACGCAGGCGTGGAGCAGAAGTAGAAGCTTTCGATACACGCTATCCCTCCCGCACGAGGTGGGCGGACATGCAGTGATGGATTCGACATTGTAGAGAAGTAGGAGTAACATCATTGTTCGTCTTCTCGAAGAGGCGAAGAGCCAAGCACAACCCGAACGTGGCGATTGCGTAACGCTATGCGTGGTGCGGTTCCTTGGAGTACTAGCCAGGGCTCTTGCATGAGACAAAATTGCTATTGTTTAACAATTAAACTCCATTATCCATTGGTTGATACTCATTACGCATAGGTCCACGCACTTAGCACCATTTCCTCTGGGGTCACCAATGTTTATTTGATAATTAATAGCATTGCATGCAATGAACTAGCCATTGCAAGTCATTAAAAGCATGCACACCTCTCATCTCTTATTGGTTGATATGTCAAGAAACAAGAAACAATGTAGAAGTTAACGCACCGTGCCTAAGTGTTTTGGGACTATTTGGTTTTCATAAGATGACTTACACACCTAGACGAAGGGAGTAGTATAGCCCTGTAAACCGGAAAGGAGTATTTGCCTTTCTAGAGATTTCAACAAGTGACTAGACTACTGCAGGTGTGCGATACTCCTCCCTTCCGGTTTATAGGGCTCAAATCTCAAATCACATGAACCAAGGCATTTTGCGATTGGAGGACTGTATCACGTACTTTACAAAACTAACCTAATTAATCTCATGCATTAATTATGTAGTTCTCTCGTTTTCCTCTCCGTCTTGGTCATGTGCACAATATTGAGCACTCCTATATGACTAGCCACTCTATCTACATGCGGGACATTTCAAAGCATCCGGCCCGTGCCATCCACCAAATCACAACGAGGTGCTACAATCGAGACTCACTGTCACCCCGGTGTGGCCGCTGATACGTCTCCATCGTATCTACTTTTCCAAACACTTTTGCCCTTGTTTTGGACTCTAACTTGTATGATTTGAATGGAACTAACCCGACCGATCTTTGTTTTCAACAGAATTGCCATGGTGTTGTTTTATGTGCGAAAACAAAAGTTCTCGGAATGACACGAAACTCCATGGAACACCTTAGAATAAATAATAAAAATCCTCGCCAAAGATGAAGACCAGGGGCCCACACCCTGCTCACGAGGGTGGGCGCGCCCTCCCACAGGCGCTGCCCTACCTCGTGGGCCCTCAGGCCCTCCGACGCCAACTCCAACTCCATATATTGGCTTTGGGAGAAAAAATAGGGAGAAAGTTTCATCGCGTTACGACACGGAGCCGCCGCCAAGCCCTAATCTCTCTCGGGAGGCTGATCTGGAGTCCGTTCGGGGCTCGGAGAGGGATTCGTCGCCGTCGTCATCATCAACCATCCTCCATCACCAATTTCATGATGCTCACCGCCGTGCATGAGTAATTCCATCATAGGCTTCTTTGGGACGGTGATGGGTTGGATGAGATTTATCATGTAATCGAGTTAGTTTTGTTAGGGTTTTATCCCTAGTATCCATTATGTTCTGATATTGATGTTGCTATGACTTTTCTATGCTTAATGCTTGTCACTAGGGCCCGAGTGCCATGATTTCAGATCTGAACCTATTATGTTTTCATTAATATATGTGTGTTCTTTATCCTATCTTGCAAGTCTATAGTCACCTACTATGTGTTATCATCCGCAACCCGAAGTGACAATAATCGGGACCACTCCCGGTGATGACCATAATTTGAGGAGTTCATGTATTCACTATGTGCTAATGCTTTGTTCGGTTCTCTATTAAAAGGAGGCCTTAATATCCCTTAGTTTCCAATAGGACCCGCTGCCACGGGAGGGTAGGACAAAAGATGTCATGCAAGTTCTTTTCCATAAGCACGTATCACTATATTCGAATACATGCCTACATTACATTGATGAACTGGAGCTAGTTACATGTCACCCTATGTTATGATCATACATGACGAACCACATCCGGCATAATTATCCATCACCGATCCGGTGCCTACGAAGTTTTCCATATACTTTGGTTCTCGCTTATTTACTTTTCCGTTACTCTTGTTATCATCACTACAAAAATACCAAAAACATTACTTTTGCTGTCTTTACTTTGTTACCGTTACCACCACTATCATATTACTTTTCTACTAAACACTTTGCTGCAGATACTAAGTTTCCAGGTGTGGTTGAATTGACAACTCAGCTGCTAATACTTGAGAATATTCTTTGGCTCCCCTTGTGTCGAATCAACAAATTTGCGTTGAATACTCTACCCTCGAAAACTGTTGCGATCCCCTATACTTGTGGGTTATCAGCCGTCATGACCCATCATGTCACAAAACCCACACCTTTACCAGCAGTGGTAAGGTGGCCTCCAAGTTGGAGTGGACGAAGCAACCATCATTTCACTGGAACGCTCATTCAAGCCCTTTCTTCCCTTTCTTGAAGAAAACCTCACTCTGTGCTACTCACTTACGCCATTTTTCTCCTGTACCGACGAAGGAAAGGTGGGCGAATCAGTTATGCTGCTATATTTTCATTCCAAGAATCTTCTTTTTGCGAAGCACCGACCGATTCTCACATCCTATTCTTTTCCCGTTTTCATTGTGATTGTGGTTTCCTTTTGATTGCTTTTTGTTTGTCAGTTCATTGATGGATCCTGGAGCACTAGGCAAAGAGTTGCCGGCGGACAACCCCTTGGAGACAGCGATCTCCGGAAGCGAGCACCGACCAACGAGTTGACCATGTTGGTGGGCCAACCCATGGAGACGAAGAACTCCAAGACACAAGCAGCCAAAGAGTTGAGGACGTTGGCGGACGAACTCCTCACAGAAAGTTGGAAGAACAGCAAGGGCCCCACCGTGCCTACCCCACGAACTCTGATTGCCACCTATGTGAGGCTCAAGACCGAGTTTGAGGAGATAGTCGCCGTTGAGAAGCAGTATTCTGGCAAGGTGATGACCCCATCGAGGGCGAGGAGATGGCCCCGGAGGATGAGATCCCCTGGTGAGCTGCACAAGGTAAAAAATAATGGCTTATTACCGTAGTTGTGGTTTTTGATTATTTGCAATGTGCTTGCTAATATGTTAGGGTTGTGCAGGTGCCGGTGGTTGTCCTTGATGACTCCGATGTCGTGGCCTGTCAGTGTCAAAACCGGCGGATCTCGGGTAGGGGGTCCCGAACTGTGCGTCTAGGCGGATGGTAACAGGAGACAAGGGACACGATGTTTTTACCTAGGTTCAGGCCCTCTCGATGGAGGTAAAACCCTACTCCTGCTTGATTAATATTGATGATATGGGTAGTACAAGAGTAGATCTACCACGAGATCAGAGAGGCTAAACCCTAGAAGCTAGCCTATGGTACGATTGTTGTTCGTCCTACGGACTAAAAACCCTCCGGTTTATATAGACATCGAACAGGGTTAGGGTTACACAGAGTCGGTTACAATGGTAGGAGATCTACATATCCGTATCGCCAAGCTTGCCTTCCACGCCAAGGAAAGTTCCATCCGGACACGGGACGAAGTCTTCAATCTTGTATCTTCATAGTCCAGGAGTCCGGCCAAAGGCTATAGTACGGCTATCCGGACACCCCCTAATCCAGGACTCCCTCAGTAGCCCCTGAACCAGGCTTCAATGATGACGAATCCGGCGCGCATATTGTCTTCGGCATTGCAAGGCAGGTTCCTCCTCCGAATACCTCATAGAAGATTTTGAACACAAGGATAGTGTCCGACTTTGCAAAATAAATTCCACATACCAACGTAGAGAGAATAACATTTACACAAGTTCAATTTGTTGATGTATTCCGTGGCGTGACATCACACCACGGCCAAGCCTTTATTCGAATCGTTTTCACTATCCCACCTCAGCGCGTTTAGCAAGGCGGTTTCCTTGGCACGTCTTGTCAAAGCAGAGATCGTGTCCCCTTATTCCGGGATTCTCATCAATACGGGCGTGGTTAACCCAACCGCCCCATTGATTACGGCGCTTGGGAGATAAGCGAGTTTTATCAGGCCGATGGGGACGCATAGCTTTGTCCGTCCATATAAGGGATAAGGATCCACCTTTTCACACACGCCTTCCTCCTCCTTTGCTTATCCATTTCCGCGCACTCGAGCTCTAGCGCCCAAGTCCGCACATCCCACCTCAACCTTGTCCAACTATGTCCGGAGCAGGAGGCAAGTGGATGGCCTCCTCCATCACGGAGGGGCACATCAAAAAGCTGCGGAAGGCCGGATACTTGTCCGACGACATCGCGCATCGGCTCCCCAACAAGGGGCAGCTCATCCCCACACCCAGGCCCCATGAGAGGGTGGTGTTCCTCCCCCACTTCCTCTGCAAACTAGGGTTTCCACTTCACCCATTTGTTCGGGGGCTCATGTTCTACTACGGCCTGGATTTCCATGATCTGGCCCCGAATTTCATCCTCAACATTTCGGCATTTATCGTCGTGTGCGAGGCCTTCCTCTGCATCCAGCCCCACTTCGGCTTATGGCTGAAGACCTTCGATGTCAAGCCGAAGGTAGTGGGTGGCCGCCAAGCGGAGTGCGGAGGTGCCATGGTGGGCAAGATGGCCAACATCCTATGGCTCGAGGGATCCTTCATGGAGACCATAAAGGGGTGGCAATCGGGATGGTTCTACATCACCGAGCCGCGCGACTCTCAATGGGCGGCGGCCCCCGAATTCCGATCTGGCTTCCCTACACGGCTCACCTCATGGAAAGAGACGGTCCTAACGTGGGGTAATTCGGAAGAGCTGACCAGACTCCATGTCACAGCCCCAGAATTGGTTGTAATTAGTGGCATCTGCATCCATGCATCATGTTTAAATTCTATTTAAGTTGAAATGGGGATTGACGAAACCCTAGCATCAGAAAGAATTCAACTAGGTTCAAATAAAAATATTCTCAATGAACCCAAAATGCTCTTCAGAAAAGTTCATTATTTTTGGATTGGTCTAGAACCTCTCCCAAAAATGGTGCACATTTTCCTAGGCCATTTTGGACTCTTGAATTAAATTATTATGTATTTGAATTTGGGTATTTAATTGCTATAACAATTTTAAATGCTCAAATAATTACGAAACTAAATGTGGGTTGTTGGAAATAATTCAACAGTCCTCACAATTTATTTCAGGATTTTTAGATGTGGTTTAGTATTTTTACTAAATCAAAAGAAAACAAAAGGCAAATAAGCAGAAACAAAAATTAAAATAGAGGCAGTGTTACCTGTCGCTTACTTGCAACCCACTCACTGGTGGCCCGGCAGATTCGCCCAGCCCACCAGGGCGCCTTGGTCTTCTTCCACCTGCCCGGTGGCGAGGCGTGTCGACGCCAAAGACGCCCGAGGCCTCCAACTCCTCCTTCCCGGCCTGCACAGCTCCTCCTCGATGCCCAGGCGACGCCCACGCAACCTGGCCCTCTCACTCTCTCCTGGACCTCTCTCCCTCCTCTGTCTCGCTCTCTCGAGCTCACCGAGGCGACCCTTGCCGCCGCCGTTCGCCATAGCAGCTCACCGGCCACCCCACTTCTCTCGGCCGTGTCCAGGCGCTCCGCCTCGGACGCCATGGAGCACCGGGGCCAAGCACGCGCCCATGGGAACACCTGAAGCAGCGCCGTCGTCTTCATCTCCGTCATCGGCCGCCGGAGATCCCACACGCCACCCCGCTTGCTCCGGCTCGTCCCCGACTCCTCCGACCCGCTCGTCTGACTCGCCGTGAGCCCCTGCTCCCAACCCCTCTCTTCCCTCTGTCGATTTCCTCCTCTAGCCCCTTTGGCCACCCCGACCGAAGCTCGCCGCCGTTGCGCTTCGTCGCCGCCGTGGCTCGAGCCCCCCTCCGCCGCGTCTGAGAGCGTCACCGTGCTTTCAAGACGTTTGCGAGCTCCTAGCACCCCACCTCGACCTGCCGTGCACCACAACGCCGGTTCCGGCGCAAGCGAACTCCGACCGCCGCTGGCTCGGCGCGGCGTCATCTCCGCCACCTCAAGACACACCGCATGCACCACTCGGCGCATAAGTCCACAATGACACGTAAGCGCCTCTCCGCCGTCGATTTGGTCGACGGAGGACCAAACTCAAGCCCGCGCCAAGATCTCGGCTCATTGGCGGCTAAACGCCGGCGATCACTGACCCGTTGACCGGAGTGGTTTGACCCCATTGCCGGGTTTGACTTTCCCCTCTCTCTCAGCGACTTGCGGGCCCGCCCGACTAATTACTCTGGTTAGCACTAATTAGCTAGTTAGGTTAGTTACTGATCAGCGACTAGTGGGCCTGCCCGATTAGTTAGGGCTAACTAACTTAGTTAGTTAGTGGGTCACTGACCAGTGGGCCCCACTGGTCAGGTTTGACCTGGTCTACGCCTGTTGACCGCTGATGTCGTAGTGACGTAGTGCTGACGCAATAAGCTATTTTCTGGATTAATTTTAATTCAGGAAATTCCAGAAATTATTATAAACTTCTAAAATTCATAGAAAATCAACCGTAACTCCAAATCAAATAATTTATATATGAAAAATGATCAGAAAAATCCAATCTATCCATCTGTACCATTTTCATGCATGTTAGAACAACTTATAGCTGCTGTTTAGCACAAATCATATAAATGACATTTGAATTTTACATATGGAGTTTGGTTTTGAACTTAGGGTTCAAACCAACTTCATTTAACTTTGTTTCTAGCTGCATTAGCTCAAAACACCAGCATATTGCCATGTCACATTCATGCATCATATTGTTGCATTGCATTGATGGTGTTCTCCCTTGTTTGCGGTATTTGTCCCCTCTCGGTGAGCGGCGTCTGACGATGAGTTCGATGACACCGATGAAGAACTATATTATCTTCAGAAGTGCCAGGCAAGCAAAAACCCCTTGTTCATTCCGATATAACCCCACTCTCTCGCTCCTGCCCTATTTTACTGCATTATGACAACAACGACTCATGTGTTACTTGCTGCGGTAGCTGAACCCCTTTATCCTCTGCATGACCTGTCATTCCACAGTAACTAGATGAAACCCACTAGCATGATTAGGAATTGTTTGAGCCACGATGTGCCTACTCATTCATGCTTGTTTGTCATGCACTCTTTGCTTAGAGTTGTGTCAGTGCGATTCATCGGGAATGAATTGGAATGTTGTGTGAACATGTCCTCACGTGTGTGAGCTAAGTGTGTGAACACGATTTGGTAAAGGTAGCGGTGAGAGGCCATGTAGGAGTACATGGTGGGTTGTCTCATTGCAGCCGTCCTCGAGAACTGAGTTACGTGTTTGTGATCCATGAGCAGTTACTACCACACATTGGGTTCCGTAACTTTCGACCCCTCTCGGCTTATTAATCAACTCGATCTCTGTCCGGGAGTTGCAACTAGTTTCTGGTGTTTGTAGGTAGTGTTAGTAGTCTACCAAGTGGCACCCGGTATAGGTGGGCTTAGGGGAGACTAGGCACGATGGCCGGTGTACCAAGTGGCACCGGTTGGTGGGCTTGGGAACCCTGCTCACATCGTTTGGGGCCGTGGCGACACCCGGCGGATCTCCTTGCGGATGGAACCCAAATAGGCGATAAACCTGGACGGGATACTTGTGTGGTTAGTCGGTCGTGGCCGACTCCCTCGCCCGGCTTCCCTTGAAGGTTCTTTGAGGTACATGGCGTGTCTGAGGCGATAAGTGGCGAGGCGTGTGTGAAGAAGTACACCCTGCGGGGTTATCATTATATATTCGAATAGCCGGATTCCTCGGATATGGAAACTTGGACCCTTGCATAGTTCATAGACAAGTGAAAGTGGATACTCTAAAATGCACAAGATAAGCGTGAGTGCTATGGATGGCGTTCTCGTGGGAAGGCGGGAGGCGGGTCCATAGTGGTGTATTGATATGGTGAATATGTGGACTCGTGTGCCACCTCAAAAGAGTTACTTGCGATCGTAGTTTAGGATAGCCACCGAGTCAAAGCTGGCTTGCTGCGGTTGAACTCCACCACCCCTTTTGATAATGATGCATATGTAGTTAGTTACGATGTAAGTCTTGCTGAGTACATTTGTACTCACGTTTGCTTATTTTATGTTTTGTAGAGGCGTCGGTCTCGCTAGTAGTTCCATGTGGACTTGACGTTTAGCTTGTTACCTCGGCTATGATCTTGTGCCCGGCGAGATGTGGTAGATAGTCAGGCTTCTCAGCCTTTTTCATTTGTAGATGTCTGTACTCAGACATGTTAAGCTTCCGCTTGTGCTTTGACTTGTATGCTCTGAGTGTTGGGTCATGAGACCCATGTTTGTAATATCTCGCTCCTCGGAGCCTAATGAATGAATATTTGAGTCATAGAGTTATGTTGTGATGCCATGTTGTATTTACACATATTGAGCATATTGTGTGTATGTTTGAAATGCTTGGTATGTGTGGGATCCGACAATCTAGTTTTTTATCCTTGGCAGCCTCTCATATGGGGAAATGTAGTCTAGTGCTTCACGAGTGATAGTAGTCCTTCTGGCCCGGTTCATGAGTCCTGCTAGCCCGGCACTACTGCTTTCTGGACACTTGGCCGGCATGTGTTTCACTTCGTTCCTATATGCATCCCTTCGGGAAATGTCACGCGGTGACATCCGAGTCTGCCTAACTGCTACAGCCGGGTTACCGAGTCCTGTTAGCCCAGTGCTACAGCCTGAATTCATACGTTGATGACCGACATGCTCGATGTGATTCATGTTTGCCTGTCCCCATGGGTTAGTGCCGCTTTGGGTTCACGACTAGCCATGTCGGCTCGGGTTCTCTGTCATGTGGATGCTAGCGACACTATCATATCGTGAGCCAAAAGGCGTAAAACGGTCCGGGCCATGGTAAGGCGACACCGTGGGAATACCGTGCGTGAGGCCGCAAAGTGATATGAGGTGTTCTTGGCTAGATCGATGTGACTTGGAATCGGGTCACGACACTCCAAACTGCGTCCGAACCTAGTGGACAGGGAAGCTCAAGCTTGTCAACGTAGTCGAGGTTATGCTCATCCGCGGATCCTCCCATGCCAAAGAACGGGCCTTCAACTTGTGGGAGTTTGATCGGCACAACACCGAATCTTGAGCCGGCTCTTGACACTTCGTATGAAGATGCACGGAAGAGTCTTTGTTCAAGGCGCCGAGGCTCCCGCATCTGCTACGAATATCGCGGATTCAGCTCATGACATCAAGCCAGCGAGGTAAGCTCTTTTACCCTTTACGGGACTCTTTTTTCATAGTTTGACTTTATGCGGGATCTAAAACTCCCTCACCTTTGACAGGACTGGCTGAAGATGTCCGGACAGGTAGACTGTCCGGCTCCCTTGCCAGAAGACCCAGCGGACGCCCGATTGACGGGGCTGCTGGTTCCGGCACCTACGTGGTGCGGAGAAGAAGGCCAAGAAGAAGGCCACGGGAACTCGAAGGAGTTCCCGGCGCCAGGTGTTGTCGGA
Source organism: Aegilops bicornis (assembly GCA_021605145.1). Taxonomy (NCBI): domain Eukaryota; kingdom Viridiplantae; phylum Streptophyta; class Magnoliopsida; order Poales; family Poaceae; genus Aegilops; species Aegilops bicornis. The sequence continues at coordinate 610,952,680 of CM038669.1, read as the reverse complement.
CTCATCGTCCGAGCGACTCGGCAGACTCCTCGCGAAGATGAGGAGGAGGAAAGAGGCCTCTCCCCGGGGAGAGAAGAAAGGAAGGCCGCCCCAACTGGGAGGCGGGAGGGTCGAAGAAGGGAAGGACCCTTCCTCCGGACTACACCGCCAATGCCGATGACGGCGAAGAGGGGTGGGCACCAAGGACCAAGCCCCTGGCGAAATCGTAAGTGTCCGGACACCAGAATAACTCATGGCGTTCCATTTGTTGCACATCATCTTCTAATGCCGAGTATAACCATGCAGCACGCCCAAGGACGGGCTAGACGATTCGTCGAGCGGCTCCCTGGATTCGTCGGAGGTGAATAGCACCTCACTTCCGACCGCCTCGTCTCCTCCCCGCGGATGGCCGGGTGGAGTCCCAAAGGGGCCCAGCCAGAGGAGGTGGCCACGAGGCACCGCAAGGTGACCTCGAACCCGGGTTCAAAGGGATAAAACCCCAAAGGGCTTTAAGTCCGCCTGTCTTGGGACTCCGTCTGGAAGAACCGGTGGTTAGGAGTCCAATAGGCGACCCCTTTGTAAGAAGGGCAAGACTGCAACGCCAGTGACCTCCATCCAACCGGAGGCACCGGATGATTTGATGTAGGCGCTTAACAGCGCTTCCATCGACGAGGAGCACCGCACTGTTATGAGTGTGGTGATCGTTCAGTCCGCTAAGAGCGGGCTGACTGAAGCCTGTGCCAGCCTTCTAACAGGCTTTGAGGTATGTATTTAAGATATGTAAAAATATTACCGCATAGACAAGAGCCTCGATGCTCGGTTTGGTGTTTGGAAAGAAATAGCTTAACCGAGGATCTAAAAGACTCTACGCATGAGTCTAACATAAGTATGTCAATATGGGAATGCAGGCTACGCTGCTGACCTCTGCCGCACTGACTGCGGAGGTTGATGCATTAAAGCAGAGCCTCGAGCGGTCCGAGAACGAGCTCGGACTTGCCAAAAATCAGCTCGAGGACAAGGAAGGTAAGTAATACCTTATGGGAGTATTTAAAAGATGTGGTTGCAAAAAATGACAGGAATAACGTGAATATTGCAGGGGCCACGAACGAGGTGGCGACCCTCAAGGAAGCGGTGTCCAAGGCCTAAAGCAATGCGGCCGCGGAGCGCACCGAGCGAGAGAAGCGGGAGGCGCGGGTGGCGGAGGTGTGGCAAGAGCTCCAGGCTCTCGTGGGAAAACACAAGGGTTTGTAGCATGACTCAAAGACTCGAGAGTCCGAGCTCGCCTCGGCCCTTGAGAGCGCCAAAGCCGCTAAGGACGAAGCCCAAAAAGCCCTCCAGGAAATTGAAGCGATGAAGAAGATAGCGGCGGGTAAGGCATTCTATATGCAAAGCAAGCATGTGAAAGTGAATTATCTGTTACTTACCCGAATCCGAAGCTCTCCAGGAGCATTTGCAGATCTGCTTGTGATGTAATACGATCTTGCCGCATTCTACCGAGCCAAAGAGGGAAGCTCGACGGAGAAGGTGTTACAGTCTCGATATCGAGGCCGGACACCCGGTGCCCTTAAGCGACTAGCTGAAGCAGCTGGTCGAGCTCCATAAGGTGGCCGAACATGCCATGAAGGGCCTCATAGTTCGGCTGTGGGCTAAGGAAGCCATGCCTGGGAGCTACTTCGGGCTGGTGAGGCGGCTGGTGGACGCCTGTCCATGGGTTGAAGTCATCAAGCGCTCCGTCTGCATCGAAGGTGCCCATAGGGCCCTTGCCCTTGCTAAGGTGCCTTTGGGGCAAGATGGACGCCGAGAAGCTTGTGACGGATGGACCACCACGAAGAAGGAGCATCACAAGCCTGAAATGTATTATGAGGCGTCTGAAGGGTGCACCTTTAGAGCGGATGAATGCTCCAAAGATATAATTTTTGAGTAGACTGCATTTGTTATCCTATACGCTGAAAACTTGTTCATATCATTTGAGCAACACTTGTTGAATTTAAAATATTACCTTCAATGCGGCCGTTTATTAAATTTGAGAGATGGCGAGTCGTCGGCTTCAAATTTCATGCCACAGTCTTTGAGGTGTTGGGATAAACTTGAGCGCTCTTGTTCCCATTCTTGGGTCCTTCGAGGGAGGCGCTCAACGCAACAAACAAGGCAACCGGACTATAATGCTTGAACACTCTCACTTAGCCATAGAATTCTATAATTTTAAATTTCGGCGAAGCCCCTAGTATTCAGAAGACCGAGTTCGGGGCGCTATCCACGCATTAGGCCGGACAATGCCGACTCCTCGCTCTAAGCGGCATAAGTCTTTAGGGACTCAAAAACCTCTCGAACAGTGACCGGCTCTCGCCCTATCATGACGGTCGGTTTTAGCTTTCTCCACTGAGGTGCTTAATCCAGCTCAACCGGGGCACAATCGCAGTGGTTCTCCCAGCGCTACCTTAGCCGATATAACGGAACGTAAGGTACCAAAACATGGGAGCCGGGAAAACCCAACTATTGACCCAAGACATGATTCGGAGCCGATGCATACAATGCTATAAGTTCGGGGTGCCGCACTTGTGAAAGTGTTCGGACTTGTCACACCATATTGTGGGATACTTAAGCCCCTGGTGTATTGCCCGTACCAAAGTGTACGGTTGCACAATGTCATAAATGAACATATATATATAGAAAAAAGGGAATTCAATAATAGGTAGAAGCTATATATTGTTTATTTGAAAGGGCTGCAGTAAGATCAGGATGATACAAATAGTGCGATAAGCAAGGGACGGGACTTTTTAACATGTCCCCCTCCAGGGGTAAGCCGCGGGATGGTGTGTAAAACAGATATATTGCTCGTAATAGAGACCACCTGGACACTCGACGTAGCTTTACTTCCCTGGCTGTTGCATCTTGTGTTGGCGATTCTAATGCGGACAGGGTTTCGTGAGAACCGAGTAATGAAAGTAAAAAAGAAAGAAGAAAAGAATGACACAATCGGAGCCCCTAGTGCGGTTGAGCCGCGTGCAGGCATGTCTGGTCGTGCCCTTCCCCTATGCCCATGGTATTTCCGGGCGTAATTATGTACAGCGTAGTACTGGTTTCGCAATTTCGCGAGGGCTGGGGCTTGGGCCGCATTGCTATGCGTGCTTTCGAAGCGTGCCAGCGGTCTTGTTGTAGGTTACTCCGGCGGCTTGACGGTGTCCGGACATTTAATAGCGGACTCGAGAATTGCCTTAAGAGGCTGCTTTGTACTTCCCGCGAGACGCCGTATGCTCCTCCGTCTGGAGAGAGCGTTCGGTGTTTCCATTGACCGTAATGACTCCTCGAGGACCTGGCATCTTGAGCTTGAGATATGCGTAGTGCGGAACCGCATTGAAATTTACAAATGTGGTTCGTCCGAGCAGTGCGTGATAGCCGCTGCGGAACGGGACTATGTCGAAGATTAACTCCTCGCTTCGGAAGTTATCCGAGGATCCGAAGACCACTTCAAGTGTGACTGAGCTTGTACAGTTGGCCTCTATACCTGGTATGACGCCTTTAAAGGTCGTCTTTATGGGTTTAATCCTTGATGGGTCTATGCCCATTTTGCGCACTGTGTCCTGATAAAGCGAGTTCAATTTTGCCGCCGTCCATTAGGACTCTGGTGAGATGAAATCCGTCAATGATTGGGTCTAGAACCAATGCGGCGAATCCGCCATGGCGGATGCCAGTGGAGTGGTCCCTTTGATCAAAAGTGATCGGGCAGGAAGACCACGGGTTGAACTTTGGGGCGACTGGCTCCATTGCATATACGTCCCTTAGTGCACGCTTCCGCTCCCTTTTGGGTATATGGGTTGCGTATATCATGTTCACCGTCCGCACTTGTGGGGGGAAGCCCTTCTGTCCTCTATTGTTCGGCGGCCGGGGCTCCTCCTCGTCATCGCCATGCAGCCCCTTGTCATTGTTTTCGGCATTTAACTTGCCTGCCTGCTTGAACACCCAACAATCCCTGTTGGTGTGATTGGTCGGCTTTTCGGGTGCCGTGTATCCGCACGCAAGCGATCGAGTATTCGGTCCAAATTGGACGGGCGAAGTATTTCTTTTAAATGGATTTTTCCAGCGACCGGGTTTAGAGCCTCTGAATCCGGCATTGGTCGATGTATCCTCGGCATTATCGCCGTTAATGCGGGCGCTTGTGCTTGTTGCGACGCGACACGCCATTGCTGTCCTTGGTATCTGAATTACAGGGCTCTTGGTCATGTTGTTACTACGAGCTAGCCATCTGTCCTCTCCCGCAAAAGCGGGTCATGAGTGTTGTGAGGGCTGCCATGGATTTCGGCTTTTCTGTCCTAGGTGCCGGGCAAGCCACTCATCGCGGATGTTGTGTTTGAAGGCTGCAAGGGCCTCGGCATCCGGACAATCGACGATTTGATTTTTCTTGGTTCGGAACCGTGTCGAATTGTCGGCCGATTCCTCTGGTTGCTGAATTATGTGGCTTAGGTCATCGGCGTCGGTGGTCGCATTATATGTGCCCCGAAATTGTCGAGGAATGCGGCTTCCGGGTCTTCCCAAGAACCAATTGACTCTGGCGGCAAGCTGTTAAGCCAATGCCGGGCTGGTCCTTTAAGCTTGAGTGGGAGGTATTTGATGGCGTGTAGATCATCACCGCGGGCCATGTGGATGTGAAGGAGATAGTCCTCGATCCAAACCGCAGGATCTGTTGTGCCATCATATGATTCAATGTTTACGGGTTTGAAACCCTCAGGGATTTGATGATCCATAACTTCATTTGTGAAGCATAGTGGGTGTGCGGCGCCTCTGTATTGGGCTATATCACGACGCAGCTCAAATGAGCTTTGTCTACTGTGTTCGCCCGGCGGAGTTGCCATATCCGGCGTGGCGGTTATAAATCGCGTGTCGTGGGGCACCCACGCGATCCGTAGATCGATCTTGTCTGCCTTGCCTTGTCCTCCAATATATCTCGCAGGTCTGGCGCATTTCCCCGTGCCTTCATATTTTTTGAGTGGCGCCGGGGTGCGGCTCAAGTTGAGGACCGAGAGGCCTCTCTGTCGCGGCCACGAGGTGGCCGGTCAGCCATATCATGCACTGGTGATGTAGGTTTGGGTGCTTCCTCCTCTAATCGGGGTAGCAGCCTGCGTCTTGGGTAGCTCTTGGAGGGGCGCTTGAGTTCATACTCTTCAGCCGCAAGGACTTCAGTCCATCTGTCAGCTAGCAAGTCTTGGTTAGCTCTAAGTTGTTGCTTTGCTTTTCTTGAGGCCGCTTGCCGTGGCCATTAGCCTGCGTTTGAAACGCTCTTGTTCGACGGGATCCTCGGGCACGACGAATTCGTCGTCGTCTAGGCTTGCCTCATCTTCAGAGGGAGGCATGTAATTATCGTCCCCTACCTCTCTTTCTGCCGCTCTCTCATGAGGGCTGGCTTCTCCATCCTCCCGCTTGAATCATCTTTGGAGGGGTTATCTTCAACCTTTGTCCAGGTGTTATTGTCTCCGTGCGGAAACACCGTTTCTTTGTGGCGGGATTTAGAGCGGCGCCGCTGATGCCGGCGCTTAGGCTGTTTCTTGGAGGGGTCATCCTCTGCTGTTCCATCGCCATTCCCATCTTTTGGGATGTCCACCATGTATATGTTGTATGACGAGGTGGCCTTCTAGTGCCCTGTGGGTGCTGGTTCTTGGTCGTCTCCTGCATCGTTGTCCATACCGTCGATGTCTTCGGAGTCGAAGTCGAGCATGTCGGCTAAATCATCGACAGTGGCTATGAAGTGGGTGGTGGGTGGGCTTTCAATTTCTTCATCGTCCGCATCCCAACCTTCCTGACGATAATCCGGCCAGGGCTCTCCTGATAAAGAGAGAGACTTTAGTGAATTCAGAATATCGCCAAAGGGCGAGTGCTGAAATATGTCCGGTGGCGGTGAATTCCATGATCGGCGCCCAATCGGATTCGATTGGCAAGGGCATGGAAGGCTCGGAGTCCGGAGGGGAGTCCGGCACCATGGAGTCACGAGCTTCGCAAAGGACGGGGTAGGTGTACGGCTCAATCGCCGTAGAGATCGCAGCCCCCGAGGCGGGGTCCAGCCACCCGTCCTCGATCGGCGCGGTCGGCTCCGAACTAAAGGTCGAGCGGACATCGGTCGGCCTCCGGAGACCTTTGTTGGCGAGAGCTAGATCATGCCCCTCGTGATAGTGCGGCACGCTTGGATGTGGCTCGAACCCGTCGAAGATCAAGTCTCCGCGGACGTCAGCCGTGTAGTTCAAACTTCCAAATCTGACCTGATGGCTAGGGGCGTAGCTTTCAATCTGCTCGGATGGCTGCCGAATTGGCCCGCAAAGGCAAAGCCGCCGAATCTGAAGATCTGTCCGGGAGAAAAGTCTCACCTGAGCGCATCGTTGTTGATGATCGGAGGAGCCATCGGGCCTAAAGATGACGACAGAGGAACTCTCAATGAAAGCACCAATGTCGGTGTCAAAACCGGCGGATCTCGGGAAGGGGTCCCGAACTGTGCATCTAGGCGGATGGTAACAGAAACAAGGGACACGATGTTTTACCTGTGTTCGAGCCCTCTCAATGGAGGTAAAACCCTACTCCTGCTTGATTAATATTGATGATATGGGTAGTACAAGAGTAGATCTACCACGAGATCAGAGAGGCTAAACCCTAGAAGCTAGCCTATGGTATGATTGTTGTTTGTCCTACGGACTAAAACCCTAAGGTTTATATAGACATCGAATAGGGTTAGGGTTACACAGAGTCGGTTACAATGGTAGGAGATCTATGTATCCGTATCGCCAAGCTTGCCTTCCACGCCAAGGAAAGTTCCATCCGGACACGGGACGAAGTCTTCAATCTTGTATCTTCATAGTCCAGGAGTCCGGCCAAAGGCTATAGTCCGGCTATCCGGACACCCCCTAATCTAGGACTCCCTCATGGCCCGTCCTGTTGGCATCGCCCGGAGATCGATTCCGATGCCACTGTCCATCCTGTGGACATCGCCCCAGAGATCGATTCCGATGTCGTGGTTAGTCCTATGGACATCGCCCCAGAAATCGATTCCCATGCCGCTGTCCGTGTTGTGGTCATCGCCCGAGAGATCGATGACAAGAAATAGTTGGTCGCGCTAATCCTTCAGGGTAGTTAGCATTGCCCTGTGTTTAATTACCAGAACGATGCGTGTTATCAAACCATCTTAGGGCTAGTGCACTGTCTTGTGTGGGCGGATCTTGCTACTTTTGTTTGATGTATCCTCACCAGCTTTTGATGTAATATATGGCATGCTTAGATGTAAGTTTGAACTGTTTATCATATCAGCAGGGCTTGTTTGATGATTCTTGGTGTTAGTAGGCTAGCTACCGTGCGAGCTATAGTACTTGCAAAACACTCACGAAGAGAAACATTGAAATTTGATGAGCTCGTGGTACACTTATACTTATCCCTCGTTGATCGACCAATAGCCCTAGCTCCTAAAATTGTAGGCTTAGCGATCGATCAGACAATAGTTGACATACATTCAGGCCTCGTTTGGTTCATAGGGTAGGAAAATCGTAGCAAAAGTACAGAGAACGTGCAACACAAAATCATAGCGGTCTTGAGGCGTACTCCCTCCGTTCCAAAATAGATGACCTAGGCGGGCTAGTTTGGCCTAGTGGGTTTCGGTGATATGGCGTGGTGCAGTGCCGTCCGGTCTTGGCGTGTGGTAGCGATATTGCGGGTACAATAAGTTTTCTTGAAGAAGCGGAATTCAACGAAGTCATGATGGTTCCTTCGTCCGAACAACTTACGATTGGGAAAGGTTGGGCCTGCGATACGACCGGGTAGACCAGGATAATTTTGTGCATGGCGGGTGGACCCGGGATGGTCGGCGTCCCACATGTCGCCGAATGAAAGTATTATTTCCGATATAGAGGACGAGCAGCAGTATTCATTATTTATTTTTGATGAAAGCTATTGTCTCCACTGTTATTCTGACGGAGGAGTGTGAAACACTGACAGCCCAGTGAACTTGGCATGTGCACCACTCCCTCCTTCCTCATGTAATGCCCAGGTTATAGCTTTTTCTCACTTTCTCTCTATCTATTTCCTCTCAAATGTTTTTTACCTTTCTTTTTTTAAGACACAATTTGTTTTTATGCCTTTTTTAGAATTACTTTTTTATACCTAGGAGCACGTGTAGAGACGGACTCTTGCAAAGCCCACTCCTTGACTTTGTCAATGCCTCTCTCTCCTCCACATAAGGAGTACTACTTGCTATGCATGCATCGGGCAGGCAGGCGTCTTGAGGGGCAGGCGGTGAGAGCAGGCTCGAGGCGGTCCGGACTCCGGCATGGCCCACCTCAAATTATCACCATATATTTCATGGAGTCCGTCAGGCGGTGGTAGGCGATCTCTTCTCCCTCCTGTTTCTCTCTTCTCGGCCGGCGCTTGAGCGATTAGATTTCGGCTGTCGACGATTTATTCAATTACAGTCCCACATGTCAGTGAAATTGCAAGACACCGTATGTCCCCTCTGGTGAGCGGCGTGCGAGCCGGACTGTCGGGGTTGCGACGCGTACGAGTCGTAAGTGTGCCACCTTTTCCTTTAGAACTTGTGAAGCGTAACATTTTCGCGTGATCGATCGATAGAAATCCAGAACAAAATAGCGAGGCGGTGCTTTCCCGCCGTTAGGCGGGCTAGTTCGAGTGATATGGCGTGCTCTGATGCCGTACACTTGCTCCATTTTATGTAAGCAAGAGTTTACACTCTTCTGTGGGAGGAGTCACGAAACACAGCGGATCTGATTTTGATCGAGGGATAACTGTTCCCTGCCAAATAATGGAGGATTGTTAGCGATTATAGCATGATAGTTAGGGCATCTCCACGCTGGCCCACAAATTTACACCAAAGCATGCATCGAGGACACCGATGGATGCCATCCGATGTTGCCCGCATACCTTTCGACAACTATATGAACTAACGAAATTCGTGCAAACAATGCAAATTTCAAATTAACGGATGAAATTCATTACATTTCAAAACTTTTCCTACAAAGCGGACGAAATTCATTACATATTTCACACAAACCGTACTAAAACCTCACGTAAACCCTAATCTAAGCGATCGCTTGACGCCGACCACCATGCTCGGCCATGAACCCGAGAAAGCCGGCCATTGCCTTTGCCTCCTCCTCATCCGCCTCGATAACCTCCTCCTCCGGAGCACAAGGTTCTGAAGATTTCCGCCTCCATGTCGCCGTCAAGCGGCTAATCGACCGCCGATGTTTACCCCACCAAGCTTGGCATCGATCGAGTGGAGTAGCGGTGGCCTTCCCGAGACAGAGCGGCGGCGACCTACCGTGTACTACTCTTCTTCGCTGCAGCTGCGCCAGCCTTGTATCAACCGTGGTCGTGTCGGCGGGCGGCGGGGAAGTGCCGGCGATCTCCTTCGTTTGCTCCTGCGACGATCGTCGAGAGAGCTTTGGAAGCGCGCCAGGCGGAGCCGCCGATGTCCCTCGCTGCTCCTTTTACAGTATGTCCAAGAGAGCTTGGGCGCCCGAGAGGCCATGGTTGAAGTGGTGCCGGCAGAAGGAAGGACCGGAGGAGAATAAGTGTGGGCCTTTGGCTATGGTGGGGCTGGGGCTCAAGTTAATATAGCGGGCGAATGGCAATGAGCCTCGGCAGACGGATGGACAACTGGCGCCGGAGTAGGTTCGTCGGGCGTGAATGCGGACGCTGCTTCAGTGACTTAACTGCAGATGCGTTTGGGTTACTAACTTGTGGGCCCAATGGGCATCTGGCCCGCATGTCAGTGACACAGCAATTGCACCTGCAGTTAAGTCCGGTGAATGCGGCATTGACATTCTGGAGGGACGGTGACCATTTTAGGCGGGAAGCGCGCGCTAGCGATGGAAGGGGTTTCGGTGTGCAGTGGCACTAAGATCGGTCGCTCACGATAGTACATACTCCGTACCATACTACCATAGTACCCTCTCTAGCTTAGGCTATTTTATAGATTGTCATTGTGATGGACGATATACATGAGCAAGGCGGTCCGAGTATGACCGTTGGTGTTGACCCAGGTGAATACATGCTCGGCGTTCGTGTAGGCCTCCATCAAACGTCTAAACAGTAATGTCAGGTACCGCCGGGGCGCGCAGGTGATGGGCTCACCATTTGCGTTGCGCCATGAGCAGGACTTTGATTTAGAGGGCGACGTGCATGCATTAGCATGCTTTGACAGCGTGAGCGTGAGTGTCTGACGTGAAGTGTTTAATTTTCCATTGGCTGACGAGGGTGCGTTGCAGCGACGAGTCCGTGGTTTGATTCCCCACATACGCATAATTTTGGTTTTTACAGTATTTCTTTCTCCATTGACAGGTAGGCCCGTGTAGATAGATAAAGAACACGAGCTGATGAGGCGCATGAGGACTGTTTGACTGGTCAACCAGACAAATACAGAGCTATACGCTTAGCCAGTGACCGTATAATCAACATATCTCGTATACAATGATCAAAGTGAGCTATCAAGACAAGTTCGATGACCGCTAATGCATTTCACTCGGTAAGAAATGACCAGGATTGAAGAGGAATCCAAATTTGCTTCGTCTTCTATCCTTGAGATCTTGACAAACCAATGCACTATACGGTTGTCCGGCCACTCCACCCCAGAGCTCTCACCAAGCGTCGTTCATGCCACCGCGCCGCACACTAACCGGTAAGGCAGCGATGGCATCCCGCTGCGCCGAGTTCCTCGCCGCCCACGACCGCACACAAAATGGTAGGGAAGCGATGGCATCCCGCCGTGCCGAGTTCATCACCGCTCGCGACCTCACAACTATGTGGGAGGAATTTGAAGATGCCAAGGCTGAATGGGCGGTAGAGCAAGAAGCGCCAAAGCCGCCTGAGAGGAGCGGAAAAGTCGAAAGCACTCAAGAAAAGAGACCCACCGCCGCAAGAAAGAAAAGGGCCTTGCCGCTGCTGCTTGGAGAGGTCGTGAGGAGATCCATACTACTAGTTACTCTGTAGTTTTTAGAGCAAATTACCGATTACATTAGCCTAGACTAAATGGAAAAGTTCCTATCCTAAGCATCAAATGGCATCTCTTTCTCTATAGGAATTGAGATGCATGTCATCTCCTTCCTATGATTTTCATATTCCTATCCTATGAGCGAAAGGAGGCCTCTGTTGTAGTAAATCGTAGCTAAGCGATCTTCTTTGGTATAGTAGTTTTCTTCAAGAAGCGGAATTCAACGAAGTCATGATGGTTCCTTCGTCAGAGCAACTTCAAAGTGGGAAGTGGGCCTGTGATTTGATGGCTCATTAGTCATTATTCTTTGTGGTATGACGACCTGGGTGACTCTCACTTGGAGTTTTGCGTGCATGGCAAGTGGACCAGGATGGTCGATGTCCCACATGTTGGCGAACGGAAGTATTCTTTCCGATATCGAGGAGCAAGGAAACCGCGTGGTATAGTATCATTGCTGATTGGTTCGCAAAAAATAGTATCACTGTTGATTTATAATTATTTTTTATTTCTGATGAATGCTAGCGTTTCAACTCTTACGATGAAAGGTGCCAAACACGGCACGTGCTGGATGTCCCACATGTCAGCGAAAGGAGTGGGACATGAACAGCGTGGTAGAGCCCAGCGTAAAAAAAAGCAGCGTGGTAGAGCGTCTCCACTTCTTTCACTTCTGGGTCGGAGACCACACGTAGTAGTACTTAGTGGTATGAACAATACAAAGTGCGACCTGGAGAGAAAGACACGTCTAGTTGGAAGGTCTCGGGGCATACACGTAAACAAATATAAAAGTTAATATGTGCCTCCAACTAATATAGTAGTAGTAGAGTACTTAGGCACGTACTCCATAACATCACCGTGCATTGCACGTACAACATTTAGTGGTAGTACGTAGTAAGAGACAAATGCCACCCAAGAGTTCCCTTCTCGACCTACTTTCGGGTGTTTGGTAGAGTGTATGGAGGGTGCATGAGTCCACACTAGTTTAGCACAAATACACTAGAAGCATGCATGAAGAGGGGTGTTGAGTTGAGCATGCATGAAGAGGAACAACTATCTTTGAGGCGAGAAGCAACCAAACACACCCTATATGCCACGCATGTTCATACCATTTGTGCCTTTCTACTTCACTTACTGTGCTACATTACTCAGGTTCGTACGCCCACTCCTGTGTACATGTCCGTCTCGTAGTTGCAGTCCCACGTGTTCTTCATATAGATGGAACGATCCTTGCATAATATGTGCACCTTGATGCTAGATGTCTCGCGTGTTGGCAAAAGGATGAACAAAGCTCACGTAAAAAAATAGAGTGGAAGAACATAGATTTCGGATGACCGAGAAGGAGCAAGGAACCTCGTGGTGGAGCATTTGCACTCATAATATTTAATATTATTTAGTGATATAAAATTAACCAATCATCTCCACGATGGATTTGGAAGAGTACGAAACACGGCAGCCAGTGTAGTTACATCATACTAGTACATGGCTAACCCATGCTATCAACATATTTCTTGGCTTCCGTGCGACACCTATCTCTAGTAATCCAATGACTGTATCGCTTCTCCTCCTCGTCTCTATCAAAGTGCGGCGGGCTGGCGTTTACCGTCTATTGAGGTCGGTTAACTATCACATGTTAGTGACATGTCAAGAGCATTCTAAAAAATCCTTTCACGTTACATTTTCAAAAGAAAAAAATCCTTTCACGTACGAATTTGCCTGTATGCTTTGAGCAACTTGCATGTCCTATACCGCTCATGTTTGATACTCTAACTTAGCTAGAGGTTAGACTAACTCATGACTAACCCTGAACTAACTGTAGCCAAAGAGGTGTTTGGGTGACAGGGATAGATTGACAATAAATGCACTTCATGGAGAGAGAAAAGTGATTTTTCAGTGGTCCCAATGAGAACTATCTCGATTAGCACCTCTTGGGTGGGATAGTTTTTTTGGTGGGTTCGGTGCAACTTGCTCCAATTAAAACCCTCATGCTTGGATACTTTAGGGCTATTTAAGCCCCAACTAGCTCAAACTAACTCCAACCATTGGATCCAAACAGGGCCTATGGCCAGTCTCGACGCGGAGCAGTCGCGTGCACCGAGAAGCGGCGCTCTCTCGGCCGTCGTGCCACTTCAAAGCCGGCGCTAGTGAGAGGTCGCCTCCGCTCTGGCCGGGCATTAATGCGGCACTGATGCTCCAGGGCGACGCTGACCGTTTCACGCGGGAAGCGCGCGCTGGCAAGGGAGTACATGTTTTGAACCGTTTCAGGTGTAGTATTGGTAGTTTGCAAAACTACTCAATTATTGCACTCAGTTTCCTAAGAAATTGTGGTAAAAAACGTTACTCCACAGCCCGCTTCCCTTCTCCTTCCTCTTCCACCGCCCGCGCATGTCCATGGAAGCGACCGTCAACCCTTATATAGGAGTGCCAAAGACAAAAGATGCATGCATGACCACTAAAATTTCCATATTAAAGCACTTTGCTCCGTGAGAGTATGGCGTATGTTGTTACCTTCGGCCGGCCCATGGCTCTGCAAGGCTGACGGCGACCAGAGAAGAGGCGGCGGAGGGAATGAATGCAGCTACTTGTTTGGGTTCGCCTTCCGGCTTAAATAAATCTGTGACATCACGTGTACCCAGGTGCACAAATTGTAACTTATCACGATATGCCGCTTAAGTGGGCGTCACGTGGCGGTGTGTGTGTGTGAGAGATATTACGAGAGGCAGTGCGTGTGTGCAACTCTACTCTTGGACATGTACTCAACATTTTGTATCGGGATATAAGTATAATGGTATTTACTTTAGCTAGTGATTTACGTGGCCATGTTAACATGGTTGTGTCAAAAATGTCACTTCACCTTTCGTGATTTGCGTTATATAATTAGAAGCAAGATTCTCGTGCATTGCACGGAACATCAATATGCATTTTTACAAAACACATTGTGATTGACCCATGCGGGAGTAATCCCATGTGTAAAAACTAATGATATCTCGAGAATTTTATCGGAAAACTGGTATCTCGAGAATGTCATCGAAAAAATGAAAGATGAGAGATAAGGCGAGGAGGAGTGGGGCATGGTGGTGGTGGTGGTCGGAATGGGCGGAGGCATGGGGATGGGCGCCCGGGCAAAGCGGCAGCCACCATGCATGCTAGATTGTTCGAGACTTACTCCTTTTTTAATTGCTGAGCAATGTGGTTACGGAGATAATGATGTGGAGAGAGGTGCGGGTATCTTTTGTAAAATTATCATAGTTTGCTTTCTATCCGTCGGGATATAGATCATCTGATGCTGTATTACAAGATGGCAGGCACACCATCATCGCCAACTCGCTTTTTTATAAGGTGCAGATGATAAGTTTGCTTGACTACTAAAGTAAAGTGGAATTTGTCCATGTTATGCAAGTAAATAAAGGTGATTGTTTATCATACGGGTAAGGTTGGATGAAGGGTGGTAGGAACAAATGCTCCGCCTAGAGCATGTGTGTGTGAGATGGAGTCTTAATTAGTGTGTGTGTGGGTGTGTGTGTGTGTGAGAGAGAGAGAGAGAGAGGAGAGAGAGAGAGAGATGGAGTCTTAGTTTGTGTGTGTGTGTGAGAGAGAGAGAGAGATGGAGTCTAAGTGTGTGGGGGGTGTGCGTGTGTGCGTGTGTGTGTGTGTGTGAGAGATATGGAGTCTTAGTGTGTGTGTGGGGGTGCATGCGTGTGTGCGTGCGTGTGTGTGTGTGTGTGTGTGTCGCGGGTCCTCTGTGGCAGATGTAATTTAAGTGTGCATGTCTTCATCATAGAGAGGTGATGTGTATGGTAGAGGCCACCAACGATGCGGTGCGAGAGAGAAAATGCCCATAGAGAGGGAAGAGAAGGTGTGTGCGCGTGAGAGGAGTCGATATCGAGAGAACGTGTTTGTTCGAGAGACACCAAGGAAGACTACTATATATCGATGGTGCATGTAGGCGGGAATTAAACAAAGGGATGGTCTTATTGGTTTTGGGGATATAGGGGAAGAGTGAGAGGCGCGGGGGGGTAGCTAGAAGGAGATTGTTAAGTGTGAGTGTGTGTTTTACCCATCCAGGCGGAAGTTATGTGCACAAAAGAGGAGAACGATTCGATGTGGCGTAAGGATTGAGGGTAATTAACTACGTATGGAGACATAGAGACCTTGAACGTGCATGTGTGAGAGGTATACATGTATATGTGGGATGTGTGTGTGCTGCCACATGATCGAGATAAAAGAAAGAAGACATAAGTCATAAGATCAACGACATGGGAGAGACGGATCGGTATGAAAATATGCATGCATGTGAGAATGCAGGGAAGAAGGCCCGACAATTGAGCATGTGTTTTTGTCTTTAAGAGATAGTTGCGTGGTGGAGCATGCATCTATGGCAAGCAGAGGGAGTGAGGCGCAACGATTGTGCAAAAGAGATCAACCTATAAATGCATATGTATGGAGAGACATATATAGTGTGGGTGATAGGAAGCAAGACTCTGTGCGAGAAAGAAATGTTGACGGAGAAACTTCTGAGATAGATCTGAGAGATGGAGATGCTAGCTAGAAGGACATCCGCTAGTTTGGGTGTTCGAGATGGCCGTCTGGTGGTTCAAAGGGTGAAGTTATATATGTGTGTGAGAGGGCACTTGACTGCATGTAGAGACAAACATATGTAGTGTGCGTGATAGGAATCAAGAGTGAGGGCGAGAAAGAAGGTTGATGGAGAAATAGATAAACAGAAAGATAAAGATGCTAGCTAGTGTGCGTTAGAGATAGGAGTCGAGTGGATCAGAAGGCTGGGTTATGTGTGTGGGTGTGAGAGAGATAGAGAGAGGGTGCATGTGAGTCACATACAAACAGATATCAGAGAGAAATGAGATCCAGAGAGACAGAGTTTTTTGTCTGCGAGAGAGAAAGATATTTCACAACGAGAGTGATAGCTAGAGAGACATATGAGGGAACGCAAGATATCTCTAAGGAGAGAGGGTGTGTGTGAGCGACATACAAGAGAACAATGGAGAAATATGAGACCCTGGGAGACAAAGTTTGTGTTTGTGTGTGAGAAAGAGATATTGAAGAGGAAGAGTCGTAGGTTCTCATATCTAAGGAGCGAAATACATCTCTGTATGAGGGGTGTGCGAGTGGCACACATGGGAATAGTAGAGAGAAATGAGACCCCGGGAGACAAAGTTTTGTGTTTGTGTGAGAGAAAGAGATTCCACATGGAGAATCATAGTTAGAGACACATAGCAGGGAGCGAGATATACTTAGAGAAAGATAGAGTGATGAAGGTCGAGGGAGAGAGTATTGTCAGTTTGTTACGAAGATAAAAGATCATTGTCGACATACAGGTAGCACGAGGGATACCTGAGAGACGATGAACGTGTATAGGTCTAGAGAGATAGTCCTATATAAGCATGAGTGATAGCTATATGAGACGAATATCTGGATTAAAGGGGATTCAAATATTTTGTAGCGACCCGACCCGAATGGATCAAGTCTCTGTGCTTAAGTGTCATCCCTGGATCGGTATGCTGACACACACAGTACTCGAGGATTTATAACAGAGGTAAATCACATGTATAAAGTAACGTAAATACTATTACCTCAATCCAAATAGCGGAAGTAACAAGGTTGTGGATTCCCATCAACACCAACGGCAAAGTTGAGTGTATAAATCGTAACCCTAACGTATCACTTACTGTCAGAAGATCACGCAACAGGAGATGTTGCAGCCACAAAGGGTCGATTACATTGAATGTCTTGGCAAATTCACAATCAGAGAGCAATGCTGAAATATGGCTATCACTACATGCATATATGGCTGGTGGAAAAGCTCTATCGTTATAAGGTTTTATGCGTAAAGCCAATTTTCCCTCCGCAAAGGAATATATTTTATTTAACTATCATGGTGGTTGTTAAACATTGAGAATGGGTGACAGCATTCTCAATCCCAATTAAGCATCATCATTAAAACCCAACAATATTAATTTAAAGTATCATGATGAGATTCACACGAAAATCCAAGTACTAGATACTCAAGATGTCCATAACCGGGGACACGGCTAATCATGATTAGTTTATACACTCTGCAGAGGTTGCGCACTTTTCCCCACATGACTCGATCTCCTCCGTTGGTTTTCTACTACATGGTGTTTGAGAAGCGAATGACCGAGACATAGTCTTTGAAGCGCTAGCACCTTACGATGGGTAGACCGGTACACCTACTTTCCCCTACATCGCTAGTCTACCCTTTGTAAGAGTTCGCACAACTTAATCAACTATGCTAGAGCCCATAATAGCATGTGGCTGCACACGGAAGTTTCTAGCATGAATAATCTTATGATCCCTTTGAGCCTGGGTGGCGGTCCATAAAAAAACAGGCAATCCTGGTCTACCCAGGTGCCTAGACAGGCCATTCTGGAATACCCAGGTGCCTCAGTCCACCCAGATGTGTGTTTAAGTTGCCACCTTAAGTAAACCATTAATTAACAATCTCACATACATCATGAATACTCTCAAAACCCAATCCACGTCTATGAGCATAGCATGGCGATTGTAAGCATAACGTATTAGTAACTCCCAAGGGTTTGATAATAAGCAGGTAATAGGTACTACCTCAACTACTTCCCATCCCACAATTTAATTAGATCCTAATCATGCAATGTTTGAGGATTGATCTAATGCAATAAAAAGCTGGGTAGTAAGAGGTATGATCAATGTGTGAACTTGCCTGCAATGTTGGCGAAGATGGTTTGCACTCAAAACTCTTGATAGTTCTACTCGTCACACTCCGGTCAATCTATCGTAAGCAAGCAATAGTAACCACACATAAGCAATCACTCAAAAGATCGGAAAGAACGAAGAAAACAATTCGGAAAACATCAAAAACCAAGCAAATAACTCTTGCAACATAAAACAATTTCTAACAGTACCAAAATTATGTGAATTTGGCCTTATCAGAAAGCTTAGGTCAAGAGCTTCGATTTGCAAAAAGAATCAACTAAATCGGAGTTAAGAGACTCAAGTTATGATCAAATGAAGTTCAAATTAAAATCTGATATAATTAAAATTTTAAACTTTCAAAAACATGGTTGAGTTGGATTACGGGATAGAGGGGATTATAACGAAGAAATAGGCGTTGGTTTCGTCTAAGTTGGACAAACGGGTAGAAAGTTGTGAGCGTTTGAAGATCAGGGACTAATCTGTAAATAAAATATTCACTGATGGGTCCCTGGCCGAAAATTAAAAAGAAAAAGAAAAATCCTATCAAACGAACGTTCGCTACGGGGAACTAAAGAACGAACTTGTTCACTGCAGAAGCTAACATAGTGAACGTTTACTGATTAACATAACTTAGAAAATAAACCGATCTAATAAGTAAAAAACCAACCTAGTAAATAAAACTGGACGAGTTAACGGTTTTGTACCGGTTCGGAAAAAACCGGCAGCGGCAGTTTTTCCGGCGGATCTCTGGTGCAACGGCGGCGGCGGTGGTTCGGGTTTGGCCCGGGCGGCGGCTCCGGTCGTCGAGGGCGGCGGCAAAGTGGTCGGGGAGGGGCGGCGCGGCGAGGCGAGGAGGTTGGCGGCGGTGGTTCCCGGCAACGGAGCGGGCGAAGCGGTGGATCTCGCCGTGGCGTGGATGCGGCAAGAAGGGCGGCGGGGAGCCGAGAGAGAGGCGGGGGCGCATTTATAGGAGGCGGGGCCTCGGATGCGTGGAGGAGGGGCAAGGCGAGGCGCGAGAGTCCAAAGCGGACGGCGGCCATGTCGGCCTGACGGCGGCGGGAGGAGTCCCGCCGGGAGGACGAGGCTCATGAGCGTCGGCTGGGCCGTGGCTCGGACGGTTGGGCCGCCCAGTTCGGAAAGGTTTTTTTACATTTTTTTGCGCACAATAAATATATAAATGCAAACAAACTAAAATATAACATAGGCATATAATATATCAAAATTTTCGTAAAAAAGTTTTTCTACAAGATGAACATTAATCTAGCTTCAAATAAAATCTACAAAAAATTCAAATAATTCAAACAGTTCTCTGACTCTAATAAAATCAAATAAAAATCATTTTCAAAATACCAAAATGATTTCAAATTTATTTCTCTCCAATTTTCTGATGTAGGGAATCGTTTTACCCTAATTTCTGTATATTTTATTTTTGGAGAAAAATAATTTGAATAAAACCCAAATAACTCCCAATTGAAAATAATTTCAAAAGGATTTTAAATTGGATTTCTCTTAAACTCCCAACTCATATTTCATAAAATTTGAAGAAGTCATTTTATGTTCTCTCTTGAAAATCATTGAGTTGCATGAAGTTTATGAATTGAAATATTTCCAAATGAAATTCAAATATTTTCAAATACCCTTTGTCATTTAAATAAATGGAAGAAGTCATGCCATCTTCTCTCTAGGGTGTTGTGGTGAAAAGAATTTGAATTCTCGGAGAGCATAAAAGCAAAAATGAAAGTTTGGGAAAGTCCTTTTATTCCCTCTCATTTAACTTTCAAAAGTTTCAAATTCACTCACTTTCAGTCAATCAATCACACAATAATCAAACAATCAATCAAATCTATCTATTTAATATAACATTCCAAAATTTAGAATTTTGGGATGTTACAAACCTACCCTTAAAATGAATCTCGTCCTCGAGATTCGGAGAGGCTAGAAAGAAATAGGTTAGGTTTGGGGTCTTCTAAAATCCATCGATCGTCACAGGGGTCTGGGGTGCTACCACCCTTAGAAGCATGGTTACGGTTCCTTCATAAACTCATATACCCCATCCTTATTACTGACAGTGTCGGTCTTCTCAGATCTTCAGTATAATTCCTTCTCTGGCTCTTTCGTAGCGGCATAACCTTTTCCTCAATTTCTTCTGTCCTTTTATCTTGGTAAGGTTATTCCGAGATTGGGTCTTCTTAATTTGGCGAATGCAGGCGCCAATACTAAACGACTATCGATATTCATGGTGGTCAACAATTTATGGTTTCTCCTGCAGGAAACGGGTCTGGGTTGATCCTCACCGTATATCCTACGGTTGGCAACAACTGCCTTGTATAAGGGGAAAAATGTTCATACCATTCTAAGGTTCAACAAGGTTTAATATCGTCGCCACTCTACTATAGGTAGGTCACTCAGATTTACAATCCCATATAGCAAAGCGAAAAATAAGAGTAAGTCGGTATGGTGATCAATCCATCCCGCACCCAAATCATTACCTTGTACATGGTTTAGCGAATCTCGCATTCTAACACTCGGTCATCCTCACAAGCATTGCAGAATTTCTCTTGTCGACGAACCAAGTTCGGAAAATCCATTAATTCTGCAAGCCAAATAAACATCTATCGTTTCTTCACAATTCTTGGGTTTTGCGTAAACTCCTATAAGATAAATGCATCGATAAAATCGTAACTTCTTCCAGGTTTTTCCTTGACAAGAATGTGCTTGCTTCTTGGCAAGGTGTCCCGGAGCACGTGGGTTATGGCCCATCTCATCACTTGCAAACCTTGAACACATCATCGGGGCAACTGATCATTATTCCAACATCCAACTCCCTAGCATCCTAGCATACTAAAAATCCATCGAATTGTATTGTCTCCCTTCCTTCTATTGGCACCAAACTAGGACACGATTACTCAGACTCATCATGGAATTTCCATCGATCCATATTTCCAACATCACACCTCCTTTATGTCCAATAGTAATTCATCTCTTCATCCTCGTGGGATATCCCACATACCGAGATAAAATCTTATACTTATGAAGTCCATACTCCACTTCGTGGAACATCATTATCCTTTCCAGGGTCAAGCGTCCATACAGGGGAGTATTGGCCATTTCTGCATGGTACTTGTTCAACTGGAATACGTGAAACCCATCATGAACTCCTCACAGTCCTTCGGGTGACTCCAATTTGTTGGCCACTTCTCCCATACGCTCCAAAACTCGGTATGGTCCTACAAATCTCGGGGCTAACTTTCCCTTAACTCCAAATCGTTTAAGTCATCGCAGAGGGGACACATGAAGACATGCTCTATCTCCAATTTCATAGACTACCTCCTTGCGTTTTTGAGTCTGCATAACTATTCTGCCTAGACTGAGCTACCTTCAGTCTATCTCGAATCAACTTAACATTCTCTTCTGACTCCTTGATCACATTTGGTCCAAACAACTGACGGTCTCCAACTTCATCCCACATCAACGGTGTCTGGCTCCTTCTCCCATACAAAGCTTAAAAAGGGGCCATCTTCAAACTGGCTGGGTAACTGTTGTTGTATGAGAACTCCGCGTAAGGTAGATTATCATCACTACTAGATCCATAACCTAACGCACACGCTCTCAACATGTCCTCCAGAATCTGATTGACTCTCTCGATTTATCCATCCGTCTGCGGATGAAAGGTTGTCTTGAACTCTAGCCTAGTACCCTAAATGCAGTGCGGTGATTCCAAAACTTTGAGGTAAACTGTGTTCCTCTATCCGACACGATGGTCCTCGGAACTCCATGCGGACATACGATCCTGGTCAAATATATCTTGGCCAACTTCTCACTTGTATAGGTGGTTTTCACTGGGATAAAGTGAGCCACTTTGGTCAAGCGAGTCAACTACTACCCAGATAGAATCATGTCCCGTTCGGGTTCTGGGAAAACCCGGTAATGAGATCCATGCCAAGCTTATCCCACTTCCATTCGGGTATCAGCATAGGCTGTAGTAATCATGCTGGCTTCTGATGCTCTGCCTTTACTCTCTGGCATACATCACCTACGACTACATACTCCGCAATATCCTTCTTCATACCAGTCCACCAGAAACACTCCTTCAAATCCAATTACATATTGGTGTTTCCAGGGCGAATCGAGTATGGTGAGTCATGATCCTCTTGAAGTATTAACTTCCTGATCTCTGCATTATTGGGTACACTATCCTCAAACCATAAGGTGTCGTGCTCATCCTTACGAAAACCTTTGGCCTTTCCTTTGCACATCCTCTCTTTTACCTCAGCAATCTCTTTGTCATCCTTCTGAGCTTCACGGATCTTTCCCAACAATGTAGACTGGACTTCCATTGCTGCAACAAAACCTTTGGGAACAATCTCCAACCGAAGTTCCACGAGATCCTCGGCTAACTCCTTTGATAATCCTCCGATTATGAGGGTATTCGTCCTTGTTTTCTTTATGGTTGTGTCCTATTTCTCCACAAAGCTTGTATGCACAAGGTTTCTTCATATCCTTTCCATAAGGCCTTAATTTCTGGGACTCTAGCCAAGACTTTAACAAAGTCCACTTAAATTCTTTCCAAGTGGTTATTCCTTGCCATCCATTGATGGTTTGGTACATCCTCCACCCAGGTAGCAACACCTCTTTCAAAGAACGGAAGAGCATGCTGGGCTATATCCTTTTCGACTATAGGGTTATTCTCCATGCGATCCTCCATGTTCTGAATCCATCGGTTTGTCTCCAATTGACTCATTGGTCCAGAAAATACAAGCTCATCTCTATTCATCCTCTAATGGGTCCGTGGGTTTTGGAGTGGGATAAGAGAGATAGAGCGGGATGCACACAATACAAACAATGGTTTTGAAGAGACAGGTTTTTATTGTGGCTGTCGAAAAAAAACATCAAACAAAATGACAGCTCACAATCGTCGCATCTAACGTAGGTATATAACTGGGGTTTGGTCTTCTAAAGGTCAATGTCATCAAACTCTTCAAGTCTTGTTCATGTCTCCGATGGCTTCTTCCGATCATGCTTGTCCTTCTAAAATTCTTTTGCTAGATCATCTCTGTTGACGCGAAATCTCTCGTGGCGTCCTTTAATATTTCTGGAGTTTCATTCCAAACTTCTGGGTTTCAATGCTCCATGTTCCAGTCTTTCTTCGATACACCCTGATCTCGGGTATTGACAACTTCCTTAGTCTGACAAGCTCTATCAGAGTAGCCTTCCTAGGTCATACCAATCTAGAAATTCTTCAAAGCCTTCAAATTCTCCTAGTCTTCGGAGTCTTCACCGTTGTAGTTTCCGTCATTGTAATGCACGGTAAAAATCCTCTTTATTCCAAAGTGGTCTTAGTTGTCCGATATCTTGTACTTCTTGGTGTGGTCTCATCAGCCGAATCTTCATGCGGTCAAAAGGAGGAAAGGGGTATAGTCTCTCTAAAGGGGAATATTTGAATAAGCTCAGAAGAGAAGAGAGGCAAAAGATCCTTTTTGAAAAGAAAGTTATAGAGAAAAATCTTTTACTATGGGCTTGCCAGTTTCTAGGGTCACGTCCTACAGTCAACATGTGCTCTGATACCATCTTGTAGCGACCCGACCCGAATGGATCAAGTCTCTGTGCTTAAGTGTCATCCACGGATCGGTATGTCGACACACACAAGATTGACGATTTATAACAGAGGTAAATCACATGTATAAAGTAACGTAAATACTATTACCTCAATCCAAATAGCGGAAGTAACAAAGCTGTGGATTCCCATCAACACCAACGGCAAAGTTGAGTGTAGAAATCGTAACCCTAACGTATCACTTACTCGTCAGAAGATCCTCGCAACATGAGACGTTGCAGCCACAAAGGGTCGATTACATTGAATGTCTTGGCAAATTCACATGAGAGCAATGCTGAAATATGGCTATCACTACATGCATATATGGCTGGTGGAAAAGCTCTATCGTTATAAGGTTTTGCGTAAAGCCAATTTTCCCTACTGCAAAGGAATATATTTTATTTAACTATCATGGTGGTTGTTAAACATTGAGAATGGGTGACAGCATTCTCAATCCCAATTAAGCATCATCATTAAAACCCAACAATATTAATTTAAAGTATCATGATGAGATTCACACGAAAATCCAAGTACTAGATACTCAAGATGTCCATAACCGGGGACACGGCTAATCATGATTAGTTTATACACTCTGCAGAGGTTGCGCACTTTTCCCCACATGACTTGATCTCCTCCGTTGGTTTTCTCGCACTACATGGTGTTTGAGAAACGAATGACCGAGACATAGTCTTTCAGAAGCGCTAGCACCTTACGATGGGTAGACCGGTACACCTACTTTCCCCTACATCCGCTAGTCTACCACTTGTAAGAGCTCACGACTTAATCAACTATGCTAGAGCCCATAATAGCATGTGGCTGCACACGGAAGTTTCTAGCATGAATAATCTTATGATCCCTTTGAGCACGGGTGGCGGTCCATAAAAAGCAGGCAATCTGGTCTACCCAGTGCCTAGACAGCAATCTGGAATACCCAGTGCCTCAATCCACCAGATGTGTGTTTAAGTTGCCACCTTAAGTAAACCATTAATTAACAACCTCACATACATCATGAATACTCTCAAAACCCAATCCACGTCTCACGAGCATAGCATGGCGGTGTAAGCATAACGTATTAGTAACTCCCAAGGGTTTGATAATAAACAGGTAATAGGTACTACCTCAACTACTTCCCATCCCACAATTTAATTAGATCCTAATCATGCAATGTTTGAGGATTGATCTAATGCAATAAAAACTGGGTAGTAAGAGGTATGATCAATGTGTGAACTTGCCTGCAATGTTGACGAAGATGGTTCGCACTCAAAACTCTTGATAGTTCTACTCGTCACACTCCGGTCAATCTATTGTAAGCAAGCAATAGTAACCACACATAAGCAATCACTCAAAAGATTGGAAAGAACGAAGAAAACAATTCGGAAAACATCAAAAACCAAGCAAATAACTCTTGCAACATAAAACAATTTCTAACAGTACCAAAATTATGAGAATTTGTCCTTATTAGAAAGTTTAGGTCAAGAGCTTCGATTTGCAAAAAGAATCAACTAAATCGGAGTTACGAGACTCAAGTTATGATCAAACGAAGTTCAAATTCAAATCTGATCTAATTCAAATTTTAAACTTTCAGAAACATGTTTGAGTTGGATTACGGGATAGAGGGGATCATAACAAAGAAATAGGCGTTGGTTTCGTCTAATTTGGACAAACGGGTAGAAAGTTGTGAGCGTTTGAAGATCAGGGACTAATCTGTAAATAAAATATTCACGGATGGGTCCCTGGCCGAAAATTAAAAAGAAAAAGAAAAATCCTATCGAACGAACGTTCGCTACGGGGAACTAAAGAACGAACTCGTTCACTGCAGAAGCTAACATAGCGAACGTTTACTGATTAACTTAACTTAGAAAATAAACCGATCTAATAAGTAAAAACCAACCTAGTAAATAAAACCAGACGAGTTAACGGTTTTGTACCGGTTCGGAAAAAAACCGGCAGCGGCGGTTTTTCGTGATCTCGATTACGGCGTGGCGGTTGAGTTTGGCGGCGGCTCGGTCATCGAGGCGATGGCGAAGTGGTGAGGAGGCGTGGCGAGGAGAGGTTGGCGGCGTCGGCGGTGGTTCCCAATGACGGAGCAGGGCGGCGGTGGTGGATCTCGGCGGCGGGATGCAGTGCAAGCGGCGGCAGCGCATTTATAAGGCGGGGCCTCGGATGCGTGGAGGAGAAGGCGGCGGCCTTGAGGAGTCCGTGAGGCGGCTGACCATGTCGGTGTGACGGTGGCGGAGTCCCTTGGGAGGACGGCAGGCGTCGAGCTGAGCCATGGCACGGCCGGTTGGCTGGGCCGGCCCAGTTCGGCGGAAAGGTTTTTTTTAACATTTTTTTTGCAGACAGTAAATATATAAATGCAAATAAACTAAAATATAACATAGGCATATAATATATCAAAATTTTCAGAAAAAGTTTTTCTACAAGATGAACATTAACCTAGCTTCAAATAAAATCTACAAAAATTCAAATAATTCAAACAGTTCTACAGCTCTAATAAAATCCAATACAAATCATTTTCAAAATACCAAAATGATTTCAAATTTATTTCTCTCCAATTTTCTGATGTAGGGAATCATTTTACCCTAATTTCTGTATATTTTATTTTTGGAGAAAAATAATTTGAATAAAACCGAAATAACTCCCAATTGAAAATAATTTCAAAAGGATTTTAAATTGGATTTCTTTTAAACTCCCAACTCATATTTCATAAAATTTGAAGAAGTCATTTTATCTTCTCTCTTGAAAATCATTGAGTTGCATGAAGTTTATGAATTGAAATATTTCCAAATGAAATTCAAATATTTTCAAATACCCTTTGTCATTTAAATAAATAGAAGAAGTCATGTCATCTTCTCTCCAGGGTGTTGTGGTGAAAAGAATTTGAATTCTCGGAGAGCATAAAAGCAAAAATGAAAGTTTGGGAAAGTCCTTTTATTCCCTCTCATTTAACTTTCAAAAGTTTCAAATTCACTCACTTTCAGTCAATCAATCACACAATAAACAAAAAATCAATCAAATCTATCTATTTAATATAACATTCCAAAATTTAGAATTTTGGGATGTTACATATTTAAACTGGAGATCATGACATCGATAATATCATAACGCAAATTGGTGTGCCAAACATGCATATTCATTTGAATTTGGGCACACGTGTAATGTTATATAGTTTATCAATATTGGTGATCCATAGATTCTTCAATTACAAACAATGCATGGTTTATATGCAATTAATGTCTAAACGCGATTACACTATATGTTGCGTGTGTGAAACACATTATACATGTTTGAGAAGTTAAAAAACCCCGCATGAAACACACATTAATTGGAGACAGTTAGCGAGGAATGCATACATTGGATTTCAACATAAAGTGGTTTCAAATATTTGAAAATCCAAATTGATGGATACAACCTTATGAATCTGAGATCATGCCATTTGTAAACCATATTTATGTATAAATGGTGTTGTGCTTTTGAAAGTATATATAAAAATGATGTATATAGAATGTAATTCCAATTGAAAATGGATCCGCTTGAAAAATAGAATACAAACAGGATTCGAATTCAGTTGTACGGTAAACATGCACTCTGCAAAATTTGAACGAAGCGGGGAAAGTCAAGAATCACTCAAACCAAAATCTGCGAGATGGAAATCACTATCGCATATCCTCGCCACGCAAAGCCTATCTGCTGGATTTCTATAGGTTTCGATAGGGTAGGTTTATAATTTCACCCAAACGTGACGTAACCGCCTCACCCGGATACATACCCGGTGGGCGCCAAAACACAGTGTCTCCTTGGCCGAACTCGACTCCCTCCTCGATTCATATTCATACACGATGGGCGCCAAAAACAAACTCTCGTCGGCAAATATTCGGTGTATGCGAGATTACCGTCCTATCCCCAACCGACTAATGTTGTTGTGATGTAGTAGAAATTTGAAATGGGGCTAAGTTTGTAAATTTCCTCGCATTTGCGACAAGCGTGCCCTGAATACATGGTTCCCCCCTTCCTCTCTACCTCCCTTTTCCCCATTCGTACTCCGTGGGCGCCAAAACACCCTCTCCACCCCACCCTCCTCCGTCCACCGCCGTCCGCCACCCCATCCACCGCCGTCCTCCTCCACCATGCCGGAGCTGCTACCCCGATGCCGCCGTCCATTACAAGAGATCGACCTCTCTCATCCACGCCTTCGGACCGGGATCCTTGCATCCCGTCCTCTCGCTTCATCCCCGCCGTCGTCCACCTTGCCAGCGCCGCTCCTACGACCATCTCGTCCACCGTGCCCCGCCGCCACCGTCTACCCTCCTAGATCTGCTTCCACGCTGCCGACAGCCATCGCTACCGCATCACCGTCAAATTCTCAACAGATGCAGACATCGTACGGCGCCGCACTGAGGCGGTACTCTTTAAGATATCTGCTCAACTTATTTATCGCAGCAAGAAAATAGATCGCCACCGCTTTACTCGATTTCTTGTCTTGGTTGCGAAGTTGCCTTTGTCCGGTTTGCACCTTCAGATCTGCCATGGCACGCTCAACACTATACTCCCAATGCTTATGGTTTTCCTTTTATATTCCACACTAGTTAAATCACGAGACTAAATTTCAAAATTGGTCACCGACGGCAGAGCTCACGGAGTTCACCGTGCGATCAAGGGGCTCGGGTGGTTGTGGGGCCTCACCGAACGAAGAGAACTCGACGCTGGTGGGGGTTGGGGCGGGTGGGGTGGGGGGGTGGCGGAGGAACACAAAGGTGGGGGCGGTGGTCGGCCCGGCCGTGCGGTGTTCTGTATGGGAAGAATCGAGACGAGGAAGAAGAAGGGTTAGGAGACGTGGGATCTTCATCCAACCGCTTTGAAATGGTCGAGACAGCTGGGAGATGCATTCTTAATGCACTCTGGTTCATCATGTGGGCACCGCACAACCAACATTTTATTATCCAAAATCGCTTGCTCTTCTTTACCATGTTCGATAGAGCTGGCTCAGACGTGATCGATAGGCTTTCAATTACTAGCGGCAATACACCACCGTATTTTCAAGCCGCCCACTTTCCAGATTTATATATCGTGGTTATGGTGTACCCACATTATGTACACTATGATCCGCCTAGTTGTTGTGTGCTCTTGTTATCATGGTTTGGCAATAAACTCTCTATACAAGTATATTATGAATCTATCATCCGTCCGCCTATCCTTACTCGGAGCCTAGTTTTTGTGTACTTGTGCGGATTATATAAATGCACGCACCATATTACAGCACACATGAGCTCTCTCATCGTAATCCAAAGTGATAGCACATAAGTGTTTCTGGGCGCCTATATTAGAATATCATCTGCATTACAAAGATAATCTCACAACTATTTATGTTTTCATGGTTCTCGAGATATTATACGCAATTACGTGAATATCGAATCCACGCATCGAAGAATATTGTGGAACACTACAATGACTTACAAAATTGGCACCAAGGCATTGAGTGCCATTCGAAGCAATGAAACTCGTATGCTCCCCACTGTTGATTCTTGTTAGAATATCATCCTAATGACTATTCTAACCTCGAGGAGTCAAAGGCGGATGGCCTGTCCTGTTCACCCATCAAGGTGCCTGTTCTAATTTGGCAAGGTTTTATTGATTGCGGCGTATCTTGCATATGTTGTCTTGCATTTCTTCTACTTTGTTGCACCGCCATCTGCTTAGTTTACTCATCATATAACTCGAGATGCCATGCCCATCCATTATCAATACATATTCCATCTGTCATCATACCATGTTTTTTCACGCAAATGTTGTTCTTGTGCATCAGACATCAAAAAGGAAGAGGGTGATTGCCGAACCTGAAGGAGCACCAAAGAAAGTCCTTGAAAAACGTGGTGGTGCCGGAGAAATCAGACAGCGCCCCACTTATATTGGCTGTGCAACCAGTGACACAAAACATAGGACCGACTCCAGCAGATTGTACCCATACTTCACTAGCCACACCACTAGCTCCACCACACAGGACCTGCACTCCAGCAAAAGGTATACCCATTTCATTTGCCATAGCACCAAATTGCATCAGAAAAAATCCCACTCCAAAGAAAAGTACAAAGAAGTCCACCGACCGAAGACCTATCCCAACTGCAGAGACGGCCAATTCCTGCAGATTGGAACCCCATTCCATTTATTCCCAGTTTAAAAGACAATGCTTTCAATGTTGTTAGGGACTACATACATATATTTCCATCATGTGAAGATTATAGTGAAGACAAACACCATTTTCAAATCTTCCTGTCCAACTTACGTGTAAGTGCTATTATTCATGGTTATTATTTTCCTGTTTTCTGCTGATCGAACACATCAATGATTTACATTACATTGTTGTAACTAGGCGAGGGTCAATCTGGATAGTCATGACCTTTTCAAGGAAGCATTGCAGCAGTATCGGTGTTACCTGAGGAAATCACACTTTGATGGCAAGTCTATAAACGAATTTCCGGTGAAGTCTCCTGTGCTAAATTTAGAAGACATCGAATGGAAAAACCTTGTTATGCAATCGGTCTCGTTCGGGATGAGGTATTGTCTATGAAATCCCATGACAATTTGAACTTCTACTTTTCTCGCATGTGCCTTACGGATCTTTTTGCGTGAAATCTGCTCGAAGAAGAATTCGATTTGAAAAGAACGACATGATATCGCAAATATGTTGCCTAACGCTTTGCTCTTGTTAGTACCTATTGTCATGTATCACTGCATTTGCATACATACCGGTTCATTATGTGACAACAAGATGCATGATAGCTTGCTTATCAATTGTTCGCTCCAAATTATTTGATCTGTATGAATGGTTACATTAGTGTAGAATATATCCAATGCCAATGAATTTTTTAGCTCGCATTGTTCTTGTAAGTACATGTTGTCCTTTATCGGTGTACTTATATTGACAGTAGTTGTTCATGTACCATCACTGCATCTTATTTTCCTTTGCGCTCCATTTTCTACACATCGGATCTATATTTACTCTTACCATAAGGTTGGTCTTGAAGAAGTTTAGTTGTGCATTGCTCTTGGCTATGCCTTTTGCTGTATCGCTGCACATACATTTATAGCTACTTGGTTATGTAGCATCACTCTTCATCTTATCTTAAATATTCTCCATTTTTTTGTATATTATCACATCTATATTTACTCTTAACAAAATGTAGAATAAAGGCAATGCTTATGAAGAAGATTTTGTGCTAAACTTCTTGAATTGCCACCCCCCCCCATCAGCATGGACAAGGGCTTTATAGAGCCTGTCTTCACCAGTAATGTAAGTTTGTCCTTCTCAAGCCTTCAAACTTTGTTGTGTATATTTGGTTATGCATGACTGCAACAGCTGTTTATTTTTGGTGTTTGCATCATATTGCATGTTTAAAGTTTATTTTTTAGTTCATAAAGATAAATTTTTCCTTCTCAATTTAATTTTTCATTTGTACTTCCAAGTTCATTATTCATACCATGTAAATTAAACTATACTGAGCAAGTGATCTTCTTTTTGCACTACATGTATGCTTCTATTCTTCATCAAGAATCCGGTGGTGTGGTGAACCTACCCACTACAAAGACAATGTCATATTCTGCAATGTCTTAACTATGAACAATGTCATATCATTCTACTATTATTTAAACCGCCTCTTTATTTGCCAATCGAAATGGGATAAATTGACAAAGACACTAACCATTGATACTTATGAGTTCTTGATCTGTAATCCAATGTTGTCGTGAAGTCGCCAACTCCTTCACAATGTCATTTCCTGCCATGTCTTGACCTGAGCAATACCATATTGTGTTAATGCAATTTTAAATTGTGTCACTTTATTCGTCAGTAAGAAATGTGATGAATTGCCAGCACTGATACTTTTATGTGCAAAACCTGTCATCTGTCTACTTGTTTATCTTTTAGAGTGAGGAAGATATAAGTGTTGAACAAGCCTTGATCTCATCATCTTGCTTTCACCGCTATATGCAGCTCCCAATGAGGCTAACCTTTCTTGAACTCTATTGAAGTCTTTGTCGGTTTTGTGTATTATTTTGTCGGCGTGTTTATTTGCAATCGGTGGCGATCTTTGATGCCCGATGTATGTAATCTATTGTCTGCTTGTGCTTTATTATCATAGTGGCGAACTTTGATGCCCAAAGGATGGATGTAATATGCCGTAATTTCCTTAGTCTAGGTTTTTCTTATTCACGATGCTGCAGTTATTTTACCGTATATATATCATGTCTTCGCAAGAAACCGCCAAACCGTAAAATTACGGTACATAATCGGGCCGTCATGCAATCACGATGTATGATCCGCATCATGGGCCCCGCCAAACCGCCCACTAGTAGATTCGGGCCTTTAATAGGCCGAGTAACCCCCGCCCTCTTTTCGCAAGAAAACTCAATGGGCTTTTAGGAGGCTGAGAAGTAGGTTGGGCCTGAAACATGCCGAATAGCTCACGGGCCGGCAGCAGCCCGAAATGGACCCCGACCCATGATTGTGCGAATCAAATCACGGGCTTTTGACAGGCTAAAGTTGTCTCGGTCCTTGTTTGGCCCAATCAGATATCGGCTGAGAGCAGGCCGGATGCAAACCGGATCGTAGTTAGGCCCAACTATATGACGGGCTTTTAACAGGCCGAAATTAATATAGGGCCTAAATGTTAAACGGGCCCTTAACAGGCCGAAACTAATATCAGGCCGAATTACTAAATGGGCCTTTAGCAAGTGGGCCCAAAAACATAGCGTCCAGTTAACGGGCCGAATCTGATATGGGCCATAATTGAGCCCAAAGTCTCTTAAAGGGTCAGACCTGATCCGGGCCATGATTTGTCCCAGAAAGTGGGAGTCTTTTAACGGGCCGGATCTTATATGGGCCATTATTAGGCCCGGAACGTGGCAGGCCATTAATGGACCAGATCAAATATGGGCCGGCATTTGACCCAAAACATGGCAGCCAGTTAATGGGCCGGCCTACTAGGGTCCTCAAAATCTTGTGGGCCTACAGCTGGGCCAGCCCATTAATGATGGCGAAATCTCGTGGGCCTTTAGCTGGGCCGGCCCATTATGATCCGCAAGAATTTTGTGGGCCTTTACCTGGGTCGGCCCATTATGGCACACAAAAATATTGTGGGCCTTTACCTGGGCCGGCCTATTATGGCCCGTGAAATCTTGTGGGCCTTTAGGTGGGCCAGCCCATTATGGTTCGCAAAATCTCGTGGGCCTTTAATGGGCGGCCCATTATGGTCCGCAAAAATCTTGTGGGCCTTTAGTTGGGCCGCCCATTTAAACTTGATGGGTGCGTGCCACGTGTCGACGTATCACAGCGCCTTCCGTCCAATGAGTGGATGACATACATCCCCAACGATGAGCCGACACGTGTTTCCTCCACCAATGATGATTTTACACGTGGAAAATCCCGATTGCTCGGGGCTTTTACAGGGTTATAGGTTCCATAACCCGACCCGCTAGCTTAACGGCGTATGCTACGGTGGATGCCACATGTCGGTCACCCTTGACGAAAGCACTTCTGTGACACGCGATTTATCGTCATAGAAGTGGACACTTCCGTGATGATAATTTTGGTAATGTCATGGAACACTTCTACGACAGCACAGGTATGACTATCTTGATTTTGTCATAAAATCGTCATGGATGTACATGCATGACAAAAAATACGATCTACTGTGACAAACATGTATCATCACGGAAGTGGATTTTTTTGTAGTGTAAGCTGGAATCTGCAAGCATTCAACTCAAGAGAGAAGACAAAGTAATATGGGCTCCAAGTTAAATAAACAATCATGCATAAGAGAGCCATTAAACATTTTCAATATGGTCTTCTACTCTTGACCCCCAAAGGAAAGAAAAGAAAATAAAACTATTTACACGGGAAAGCTCCCAACAAGTAAAAGAAGAACAAGAAATATTTTTGGGTTTTCATTTTAATTTGTACTACAAGCAAGGAAATTAAACTAACTATTTTTTTTTTGTTTTTCTTAAGGTTTGTCAAACACACAAGAAGAAAACTGGAAAAAGAAATTAAACTAGCATGGATAATACAATGAAACATTATGAGCACCGACAACTAGAATAGTGTGTGAACATGAATGTAAAGTCGGTGAGAAATACGTACTCCCCCAAGCTTAGACTTTTTGCCTAAGTTGGTCTAATGCCAAGGGTAGCCTGGCTGATATCCGTAGTTGTAACTGGGGTCGTACTGAGATGTAGCAGCAAATGCCTCCTGAGCTGCGGCATGTTGGCGAGCCGCCTCCGCTCTCCCCTTGTGTTCAGCTGCCTCCTCCCTGGTAACAACATATCTTCGTTTTGCCTGGTAATAAAAAAGGAAAGGAGCAGGGAGAGTAACATGGATAGAGCTATGTCTGTCAAAGATTAGTCGATACTGGAGGAATTGTTCATTCCTCACAAGAAAATGATGTTTAACCATCGCACCATAATCTAAATAAGCAGGAGGCAATTCCATATCCCCCTCTTGTGGGGCTATACCAAGATAATTAGCCACACGGGTTGCATAAATTCCTCCAAATAAATCTCCAGCCCTACCATTATAATGCAACCTACATGCAACTATTGCCCCCAATTTGTAATCTTTATTACCTAACACAGCACTCTTGAGGACACAAAGATCAGGGACACAAATGTGACATGCTTCATCTTTACCGTTAATGCATCTACCAATGAAGAGAGCAAAATAATGTATAGCAGGAAAATGAATGCTCCCTATGGTAGCTTGTGCTATATCCCTAGATTCTCCCACAGTAATACCAGCAAGAAAGTCTCTAAATTCAGATTTGTGGGGATCATTAACATTGCCCCACTGCAGAAGTTTGCAAGCAGTTGTAAAATCCTCTAAGTCCATGGTATAAGATTTATCATAAATATCAAACAGGACACTCTGAGAATTACGTGAACATTTAAATTTAAACCTTCTCACAAGTGAATCAGACAATTGACAGTACTGAGGACACTTATCTTGTAAGAAGTCCTCAAGATCGGCATTACGCACATATGCATCAAATTCATCCTTAATGCCTGCATTGATCATAAAATCGTCTGATGGCCCCTCACAAGCTCGCACTTCTGCGTCCCTCGGTAGTTCATCGTCTTGCTCACGCATAACAAGCATGGGTCCTTTCTTTATTGAGGAACCACCTTGATACATTCTCCTAGGCATATTTCTTTTTCTGAAAAATTTCTGAAATTTTAGTAACTTCAAAATAAAAGTGAATAAAACTAAACAAGATTGATAGCAACTACTCCTACAAGTGCCTAGAGCCTATATCATGCATTAGAATTGCTTGGGACCTCATAAATTTGACATGCAAGCCCAAGAACAGGGTCACCTATGCAGCAAAAATTTGCAATGAATAAAACTATAGAACAAAAACTCATTGGACCAATGGAGGAGTCACATACCAAGAAACAATCTCCCAAAGCAGTTTTGTGAATGGAGCTTTGAGCAAGGAGATCGAAAATTGCAGCAAGATGAGCTAGAACTCGTGCTTGAGCTGGATGGGGATTTTTTTGGGAAGAAGATGGAGTGTGTGGGTGTAGGAATAAGTGGAGGGGGGCCACCCCGGGCCCACGAGACAGGGGGGCGCACCCAGGGGGTGTGGGCGCGCCCTCCACCCTCGTGGCTAGGTGCTTGCCCCTCCTGCAGTGTTTTCAGTGCCTAAAATCCTCAAATAATCCATAAAAAATCATACTAAATTTGCAGGGCATTTGGAGCACTTTTATTTTCGGGATATTTTTTATTGCACGGATAATTCGTAAAATGCATGATAATACTATTTTTGCTTTATTTATTCTAAATAACAGAAAGTAAAAAGAGGGTACAGAAGGTTGTGCCTTCTAGTTTCATCCATCTTGTGGTCATCAAAATGAATCCACTAACAAGGTTGATCAAGTCTTGTTAACAAACTCATTCTGAATAACCCGGAACCGAAGAAATTTCGAATAACACTAGGTTACCTCAACGGGGATATGAACATCCCCTACAATAAGAATATCATACTTTTTCTTGATATTAGGAAGAGGAAATTTAAAACCTCCAACAATGATAGTTGGAACTTTTCCAATAGAATTGATGCTATGAACTTGAGATTGTTTCCTCGGAAAGTGTACCGTATGCTCATTACCATTAACATGAAAAGTGATATTGCCTTTGTTGCAATCAAGAACAGCCCCTGCAGTATTCAAAAAGGGTCTACCAAGGATAATCGACATACTATCGCCCTCGGAATATCAAGAATAACAAAGTCCGTTAAGATAGTGACATTTGCAACCACAACAGGCACATCCTCACAAATACCGGCTGTGTATGGCGCTTGATTTATCGACCATTTGCAAAGATATTTCAGTAGGTGTCAACTTATTCAATTCAAGTCTATGATATAAAGAGAGAGGCATAACACTAACACCGGCTCCAAGATCACATAAAGCAGTTTTAACATAGTTTCTTTTAATGGAGCATGGTATGGTTGGTACCTCGGGATCTCCAAGTTTCTTTGGTATTCCACCCTTAAACGTATAATTAGCAAGCATGCTAGAAATTTCAGCTTCCGGTATCTTTCTTTTATTTGCAATGATATCCTTCATATACTTAGCATCAGGATTCACTTTAAGAATCAGTCAAGCGCGTACGTAAGAAGATAGGTCTAATCATTTCAGCAAAGCGCTCAAAATCCTCATCATCCTTTGTCTTGGATGGTTTAGGAGGAAAGGGCATGGGTTTTTGAACCCATGGTTCTCTTTCTCTACCGTGCTTCCTAGCAACAAAATCTCTTCATAACGTTGATTCTTTGATTGTGGGTTATCAAGATCAACAGCAGGTTCAATCTCTACATCATTGTTTGCTAGGTCGAGCATCAACATGAACATTATCTTTAACATTATCACTAGGTTCATGTTCATCACCTGATTGTGTTTCAGCATCAGAAATAGAAATATCATTGGGAGTCTCAGGTTCACTAGAAGCATGCAAAGTCCTATCATTTTTCGTTTTCTTCTTTTTAGAAGAACTAGGTGCCTCTAAATTATTTCTCTGAGAATCATGCTCGATTCTCTTAGGGTGGCCTTCAGGATACAAAGGTTCCTGAGTCATTCTACCAGTTCTAGTAGCCACTCTAACAGCAAAGTCATGTTTATTATTTAATTCATCAAGCAAATCACTTTGAGCTTTAAGTACTTGCTCAGCTTGAGTGGTAACCATAGAAGCATATTTGCTAATGAGTTTAAGTTCACCTTTCACTCTAGCCACATAATCACTCAAGCGTCCTATCTCAAAAGCATTATTCTTCAATTCTCTACCAACATAAGCATTAAAACTTTCTTGTCTAGCCATAAAGTCATCAAATTCATCTAAGCATGGGCTATGGAATTTAGTAGAGGGGATTTCAAATTTATCATATATAGAGAGAGAATTTACCTTTACTACCTGTGACGGGTTATCAAGACAATGTGTTTCTTCAACAGGCGGTATATTAAGACCATGTATTTCTTCAATAGGAGGTAAATTCTTAACATCTTCAGCTTTAATACCTTTTTCTTTCATAGATTTCTTTGCCTCTTGCATATCTTCAGGACTGAGAAATAAAACGCCCCTCTTCTTCGGAGTGGGTTTAGGAATAGGCTCAGGAGTTGGCTTAATTGGCTCAAGAATTGGCTCAGGGAGAGTCAAATTATTTTCATTAGTAAACATATTATTCAATAGTAATTCAGCTTCGTCGACTGTTCTTTCCCTGAAAACACAACCAGCACAACTATCCAAGTAGTCCTTGGAAGCATCGGTTAGTCCATTATAAAAGATATCAAGTATTTCATTTTTCTTAAGAGGATGATCAGCAAAGCATTAAGTAATCGTAGAAGCCTCCCCAAGCTTGTGGGAGACTCTCTTCTTTGATTTGCACAAAATTATATATTTCCATAAGGCAGCTTGTTTCTTATGAGCAGGAAAATATTTAGCAGAGAAGTAATAAATCATGTCCTGGGACTATGCACACAACCAGGATCAAGAGAATTAAACCAAGTCTTAGCATCACCCTTTAATGAGAACGGAAATATCTTAAGGATATAATAATAGCGAGACTTCTCATCATTAGTAAACAGGGTGGCTATATCATTCAACTTGGTAAGATGTGACACAACAGCTTTTGATTCAAGGCCATAAAAGGATCAGATTCAACTAAAGTAATAATTTCAGGATCAACAGAGAATTCATAATCCTTATCAAGAATACGTATAGGTGAAGTAGCAAAAGCAGGGCCAGGTTTCATTCTAGCATTAGAAGATTGCTGCTTCCATTTAGCTAATAACTTTTTAAGATCATATCTATCTTTGCAAGCAAAGATAGCTCTAGCAGCTTCCTCATCCATAACATAACCCTCAGGAACAATAGGTAATTCATAATCAGGGGGAGAAATTTCATCATCACTATCATCAATAATAGCATCTTCAATTATTTCATTCTCTCTAACCCTAGCAAGTTGTTCATCAAGAAATTCACCTAATGGCAAAGTAGTATCACGCATAGAAGTAGTTTCATCATAAGTATCATGCATAGCGTATGGCATCATCAATAACATGCGACATATCAGAATTCATAGCAGTAGCAGGTTTGGGTGTCGCAAGCTTACTCAAAACAGAAGGAGAATCTAGTGCAGAGCTAGATGGCAGTTCCTTACCTCCCCTCATAGTTGAGGGATAAATGTAGTTTTCGCGTCTTTCAAGTTCTTCATAGTGATCAACAGATATAAATCCCAAGTGACTCAGAGAATAGAGCTATGCTCCCCGGCAATGGCACCAGAAATTAGTCTTGATAACCCACAAGTGTAGGGGATCGCAACAACTTTCGAGGGTAGAGTATTCAACCCAAATTTATTGATTCAACACAAGGGGAGCCAAATAATATTCTTAAGTATTAGCAGTTGAGTTGTCAATTCAACCACACCTGGATAACTTAGTATCTGCAGCAAAGTATTTTGTAGCAAAGTAGTATGATAATAAAGGTAACAGTGGCAAAAGTAAAGATAATAGTTTTGTAGTAGTTGTAACAGTAGCAACGGAAAAGTAAATAAGTGAAACACAATATGTGAAAAGCTCGTAGGCATTGGATCAGTGATGGATAATTATGTCGGATGCGATTCCTCATGTAATAGCTATAACATAGGGTGACACAGAACTAGCTCCAGTTCATCAATGTAATGTGGCATGTATTCCGAATATAGTCATACGTGCTTATGGGAAAGAACTTGCATGACATCTTTTGTACTACCCTCCCGTGGCAGCGGGGTCCTAGCGAAAACTAAGGGATATTAAGGCCTCCTTTTAATAGAGAACCGGAACAAAGAATTAGCACATAGTGAATACATGAACTCCTCAAACTACGGTCATCACCGAGAAGTATCCCGATTATTGTCACTTGAGGTTATCGGATCATAACACATAATAGGTGACTATAGACTTGCAAGATAGGATCAAGAACACACATATATTCATGAAAACATAATAGGTTCATATCTGAAATCATGCCACTCGGGCCCTATTGACAAGCATTAAGCATAGCAAAGTCATATCAACATAAAACTCATAACAAAGTGTATAAAAGGGATCAAACCCTATAAAAACAAACTTGATTACATGGTAAATCTCATCCAACCCATCACCGTCCAGCAAGCCAACGATGGAATTACTCACGCACAGCGGTGAGCATCATGAAATTGGTGATGGAGGCTGGTTGATGATGACGACAGCGACGAATCCCCCTCTCCGGAGCCTCGAACGGACTCCAGATCAGCCCTCCCGAGAGAGATTAGGGCTTGGCGGCGACTCCGTATCGTAAAACGCAATGAAACTTTCTCTCTGATTTTTTTCTCCGTGAAACGGAATATATGGAGTTGGAGTTGAGGTCGGTGGAGCGTCAGGGGGCCCACAAGACAGGGGGCGTGCCCCCCACCCTCGTGGACAGGGTGTGGGCCCCCTAGCCTTGATTCTTTCGCCAATATTTTTTATATTTTCCAAAACTTATCTCCGTGGATTTTCAGGTCATTCCTAGAACTTTTGTTTTCTACACAATAAACAACATCATGGCAGTTCTGCTGAAAACAACGTCTGTCCAGGTTAGTTTCATTCAAATCATGCAAGTTAGAGTCCCAAAAAAGGGCAAAAGTGTTTGGAAAAGTAGATACGTTGGAGACGTATCAACTCCCCCAAGCTTAAACCTTTGCTTGTCCTCAAGCAATTCAGTTGATAAACTGAAAGTGATAAAGAAAAACTTTTACAAACTCTATTTGCTCTTGTTGTTGTAAATATGTAAAGCCAGCATTCAAGTTTTCAGCAAGTATTATGAACTAACCATACTCACAATAACACTTAGGTCTCACAATTACTCATATCAATGGCATAATCAGCTAGCGAGCAATAATAATAAAACTCAGATGACAACAATTTTTCAAAACAATCATAATATGATATAACAAAATGGTATCTCGCTAGCCCTTTCTGAGATCGCAAAACATAAATGCAGAGCACCTTTAAAGATCAAGGACTGACTAAACATTGTAATTCATGGTAAAAAGATCCACCAAGTCATACCCAATATAAACCAATAGTAATGAATGCAAATGACAAAGGTGCTCTCCAAATGTGCTTTTTAATAAGAAGGTGATGACTCAACATAAAAGTAAATAGATAGGCCCTTCGCAGAGGGAAGTAGGGATTTGTAGAGGTGCCAGAGCTCGATTTTAAAATAGAGATGAATAACAGTTTGAGCGGCATACTTTCACTGTCAACGCCACAACTATGAGATGGCTATATCTTCCATACTACATGCATTATAGGCAGTTCCCAAACAGAATGGTAAAAGTTTATACTCCCCCACCACCAACAAGCATCAATCCATGGCTTGCTCGAAACAATGAGTGCCTCCAACTAACAACAGCCCCGGGGAGTTTTGTTTAATTAATTTGATTTGCTTTGATCTTTTGGATCATGGGACCGGGCATCCCCGCCATTCGGCCCTTTCTCGTGAATGAGGAGCGGAGTCCACTCCTCTTGAGAATAACCCACCTAGCATGGAAGATATAGGTAGCCCTAGTTGAAACATGAGCTGCTCGAGCATACAAAACAGAATTTCATTTGAAGGTTTGGAATTTGGCACATACAAATTTACTTGGAACGGAAGGTAAATACCGCATATAGGAAGGTATGGTGGACTCATATGGAATAACTTTGGGGTTTAAGGAGTTTGGATGCACAAGCAGTATTCCCACTTAGTACAGGTGAAGGCTAGCAAAAGATGGGAAAGCGACCAACTGAGAGAGCGACAACAGTCATGAACATGCATTAAAATTAATTTACACCGAGTACAAACATGAGTAGGATATAATCCACCATGAACATAAATATCGTGAAGGCTATGTTGATTTTTTTCAACTACATGCATGAACATGTTCCAAGTCGAGTCACTCAATTCATTCAAAGCAGGACACCATCCCATCATTGTCGGGGAGGCTGATCGGACCCACGAACACCTATGGGACCGGTGGACCGAATCCCTTTTGGTTCGGAGGGGGGCGGAGATCGCACGAAGAGAGGATCGAGGCGAAGCACACGAGCAGTTTACTACCTTCCGGAGCTCTCCGGAGAGATAATACTCCTACCGCCGCTTGTCCGATTGTATTGTGTTCTTGCTAGGGAGCGCCGAGAGCTACAAGACCTAGCGTGAGTGTTCTCACGTTACGTTGGAATCGAACCGAACCCCCCTCTACGCTGCGCATGGGCCTCCTTTTATATGCTCAAGGGGTCTCCGGCAGGTGGCAACGTAGATGAGGGTACAAATGGAAAAACAGTAGTTGGTACACCTACTTGTACAGTGTACAGTGTACTCTACCTAACCCTGACGGCAAGGGACAAAAGCATTAAATGCCCGTCCCTATCGCCTAAACAGTGCAACAGGGACCGTCAGGCTGCACAGGCTCTTGACACGCGCGCATGGAATGGTCCCATGGCGACACGTTGGTGGATGAGCTGGAGCGGAGATGAAGAGAGGTTACCTGCCGCGGCAAGCGCCTTGCCGCGGCTGAATCCTTGTCGCGCCCGGAAGCTTGTCGCTCTCCGAGCCTTCCCGCAAGCTCCTCTTGCCGGGTCTTGTCTTCTGCGTGCCTTGAGTGGCCTTCCCGGCAAGCTCCTCTTGCCGGGCCTTGTCTTCTTGGTTAAATACTTTGTTCTTGAATGGCTCCAAAGGAACCACGGAGGATCTTGGCGGTGACCAGGCAAGCCTTGTCGCTGGTGTCAGAATCGCCTGCGTGCACGAAGTTCGGGATACTAGGGTACCCCTACTCTAGTACACCGACAGAGCCCCGGCTCGGGCCAAGACAGTGTCGAGCGCTGTCGGGCCAGGCCCAAAACAGTGCACGGTCACACGCGGCCTTGATCACGCCGTAACTTTCTCTGGACCCACCACGTCTCCCACGAATGGCACGCACCGAACGTGGCGTCGTGGGAGAGATCGTGGGTGGTTTCTTTATTAGGAAAAGCGGAACGTCCGCCCCCTCTCCCTCCTTATAAACAGGGGAAACAGGGGCAGGTCGCCCACCTCGCCATTGCTGTCTCGTCTCGAAGACCACCGCCGCTCCCCCTTCTTCTCTAGTGCGAAGAGAGCAGCGCCCGCTTCTTTCGCCACCAGCGCCATCAACGCCGCCGGTCTCCACCGCCTCCGCCATGGCTCAAAGCCGACAAGGGAAGGGCGTGAAGTCGGCCGAGGCGCAGCTGCTCGCTGCGCCGTGAAAGGAGCGGGCCATCTTCTCCCCACTCGACGCTAAAGCGAGCCGAGGGAGGGCTTCTACCTCTTTTGGTCGACGGAGACGCGCGCGCATCCGCGCACGCAGGTACTCCCCGCCCGCGCTTCGGAACTCGCCCCCACTGGGGACCCTCTCTTTGCGCTTGTCTTCGATGGCGGGCTCTGCCCGCCCTTTTCTGAATTCTTCTGCGACATTATGAACACCT
This sequence comes from Aegilops bicornis, assembly GCA_021605145.1. NCBI lineage: Eukaryota > Viridiplantae > Streptophyta > Magnoliopsida > Poales > Poaceae > Aegilops > Aegilops bicornis. The sequence goes on along the minus strand of CM038669.1, from coordinate 610,910,405 downwards.
ACGGGTTCCGCCTCCTTGATTTCACCCCCAACGCCAGTCTGACCATGGCAGTTTTCGCACACCTTTGCGAAAACTTTGTCGGGATCCACCCAAACGTAGCCCTCTTCCGCCACTTCTTCATGCCCCGCATTGAGAGAGGGGAGCCGCTGTCGAGGGGATTGCTTGGGTCTCCTGTGGTTGGCAAGAAGGAGGCCTATTCAAGGAGAGCTCCGGCAAATGGGAGGAGTGGAGAGCCAATTGGTGTTGGATCGTTGAGGAGAACCCGCAGCCCTTCATCGCTGCAGGCGCCAAGCCCCAATAGTGCGCGGCAACGATCGGAGCAACTTGGCGCGGAAGATGCTAGGTTGAAGATAGTCTGTGACTCAGATTTTGGCGCCTCAGGCTTGCCGGACTCACCGTAGGGCGCAGCTTGGCGCAGATTTCCTTCACCACCGCGACGCTTCCCTTGCAGGAGAGGAGGAGACCTGCTTGGGAGTTCCAAAACGCAGCGGACATCATGAGGCTGCGCCTGGGCCTCAACTGGAATTTCACCGCCCCGAGTTGGATGCGATGCTGCTAGAGCTGTTCAAGAATGACCCGATCACCCCGAGTGGTTTAGGGTTGCCGAGGGGTCGCCCCATTGTGCAACAACTCTTCGCCGACCGCATCCGCGCCATGATGCCGCTAGAGATTCTCATGGGATCGTTCCGACCGGCAAGAGCCTTCCGACGACATCGCGGCGGCAGTTCTTCGACAGCTTGGAAGAAGTGCCGATCCGCCCGACGAAAGCGAAGAAGCTCACCGCGACACCACCGACGAAGAGATGATGCGCATTGCCACAAGGTTGAAGGAGGCGGCAGCAGCTGCCGCTACCGGGCGCCTTCGGCACACCGTGGAGGAGGCAGATGCAGAGGCGGCAAGCCTTGCCGAGCGAAGGGAGTTCGGGTGAGGAAGAGCTTGTCAACCCGAGGCCGAGTCGAGCGAACCAGCCGAGGGCGCTTCTTCCCCACCATCCAGCGGCTTGTCGCAACGGAGCCCCTGGCCCGCTTAAAGAAGCGCCTCCGCAAGGCCGGAGACGAGACGGGCGGCAGACGGGCCCACAACAGCGCTGCTGAAAGCGCCATCATGGCAAGCGATGTTGCCGCTGAGCACCCCACACCGCTGCGACAACCGGGCGGGATCCTCCTGTGCCACCGCCGACGCCCGCCAAGCGGCCAAGAGAGCCCACTCCTCCGCCTCGTCGCACTGGAGGCGAGCCGGAGTTTGATCTCTCCGCGCTCAGCTCCGACGAGGAAGAAGAAGAGTAAGCTTCAATATTGTGCTTGTATTTCTTCAATCTTGTTGCTTCATCTTGAATCTGATTTGCTTGCTCGAACTCTTTCCTTTTCGTGACGCTGGCCCGAGAGAGCGTCGAAGAGAGTTAAGACCCCGGTGGTCGCCGTTGAGGACGATCCACCCGTGGCAACAGGGGCGTCTGAGACCCCCTTGCCGCATTGTGCAACCCTTCCTTAGAGCAGCCCCAAAGACAGCCCCGTGAGTAAGTATGCGGTTTTCTCCTTCTTGTTAGGTGTGCATGGGTGCTCCTTCTTCATTGATATCATTTGTTGGTTTGTGTAGGAGCAGAGCAGCCTCATCGGGAGGGGCCCGAGGCCGCCTCAAATTCTATCTGCCGACCACGCCGCCAAGGGAGGATTCCCCGGCAAGGGAGCGCCCCCGGGAAGGGAGACTACTCCGGCAAGGGACAGCACCAGTGATCCTCCAGTGGTCGAGACCATGGCTGCAGATCCCATTGCAGGTAATCCTCTTGCGCGAAAATTTCCCTTGGGCTTGTTTTCTTCTGTTTTTCTTTGAATATTCGCTTGACTTTCTTCATCCGTCCGCCACAGAGCCGATGGAGACCGAGGTCGCCAGCGAGGAGGACGCGCGCGGCAACACTGACGAAGCCGCCGCCGAGGAAGAAGAAGTCGGCGCTGACGAGCTCGCCGAAGAGGCCACCGGCTGCCGCCGCAGAAGCCGGGCGAGGGTCCGGCGATCGTGACCGACGCCCCGAGGCCGCAGGAGCGCCAGGCGCTACACCGACCGTCGATCCCTCCGCCGCTGCCGCAGCGTCAGGCTCCGAGGAGCCTCAGCCCGGCGCCTACTTGAAGGTCGGCGACGGCGTCTTTATCAAGCTCCCATGGGAGTCGAGCTCCAGGGCGCCGGTCGAAGGAGAGACCTTCGATGGAGAGCTGCCCGCCGCTGGCCGACGCTGTGGACGCGCCAAGCAGCAGCATCGGCGAAGTTCGAGGAGGAGCAAGCTGAAGAAGCTGTTGTCGCTCTACCGCTACCGACAAGCCAAGTTGGAGTCCCGGAAGCACTTGTCGCGAGGGCGGAGCAGACATGGAGAAGCGCGGAGGAGCTCCGGCCGCAACCAGAAGCTCTCCATCCTTGGCGGAGGAGCGGAGCAACTTCGCCGAGGAGCGCACGACATTCATCCTCGAGAAGGCCGCACTGAGAGGAGGAGCGGCTTGTCAGCCGAGAAGCTGTCCGCCAGAAAGCGAAGCCGGGCGAGCGGAAGGTCAACCCGACAGCCACGAGGAAGAGCTTGTCGCACGCGAGGAGTCACTTGGCGGGGCTCTTAAGGAAGCGAAGGATGTTGCCGCAGCCGCCGAGGCCGCCAAGAAAGAGTTGGAGACGAAGGTGACGCAGCTGGAGGCCGCCTCGGAAGAGCGGCGAGGAGCTTGCCGCACTCAAGCACGAGCGCGAGAAGGACGCCTACACTCTTGGCGAGCTACAGGGCCGTCTCGCCGATAGGAGCAAGGAGCTCGACGCCGCCAAGGATTCCAAGGCAGATCTTGAGCTGAAGCTGGCCACCCTGATGCAGACGCTGGACGGCACCAAGGAGTGGGAGGTGGGCTTGTTGGAGAAGAACAAGGCCAACGAGGAGCTGCTGGCGAATGCTGTTGCCACCCAGAGCGCCTTGAGGGAGAGTGTGGAGCACTGGACCGAAGGTCTCGTGGATACTGTCGCCGCCATCCACAACGAGTTGATGGAGCTGGGGATGGTGGATCTTGGATACTCCTCCGACGAGCACCTCCAACCCAGCGCCAAGCTTAGCTTATTCTTCAAGGGCGTGGACGGCTCTCCAAATGACTCGGAAGAGATCCCAAAGAAGCTGGCCGAGGAATCGCGCCAGATCTGTGCAGGAGCCCTCCGAAGGTGTTGATGAAGGTGGCCTTCCGCAATCCAGACTCAACCTCAACGGCGTCCTCGGATCCTTGCCGCCAGATGCCGACGCGTGAAGGCGCTCAAAGCCCTTGTCGCACCCATTGTGGACAAGGTGGGCAAGATCAAGCGGGTTGATGGCGACCGCGTAGACTAGGCCGCCAATTTTATCTTTCCCTTGTCGCTGCTAATCATGTTTAGAACAATTTATTAGATCTGCGACAAGCTATTTTGTAATATAACTCTATCTTAGGCGATGATTGCAATGTTATTTCCTTTACTTGATTCCTTCCTTTGTAATGCTTACGCCGCGCGCTTTTAGGGAACTTCGTCGGTGCAGGCACCTTTTGCCGCGAAGCTCGAGTGCGGAACGTCAAGCTGCCGGGCGGTGCCGCCTCGACAAGCAACCTTGTCGCGACTAGCTGCAGCTCACTTAAGTTGTTGAGCGGACTCGAAACAAAGTAAGGGCGCGACTAGCCGCGAGTTGGTTCCTCCGCGCACAGGTTTTCCATACGCTGCCGCAGCGTCAGGCTCCGAGGAGCCTCAGCCCGGCGCCTACTTGAAGGCCGGCGACGGCGTCTTTATCAAGCTCCCATGGGAGTCGAGCTCCAGGGCGCCGGTCGAAGGAGAGACCTCCGATGGAGAGCTGCTCGCCTCATTGGCCGACGCTGGTGGACGCGCCAAGCAAGAAAGATCGGCGAAGTTCGAGGAGGAGCAGTGCTGAAGAAGCCGCTTGTCGCTCTACCGCGCCCGACAAGCCAAGTTGGAGTCCCGGAAGCACTTGTCGCGAGGGCGGGAGCAGACATGGAGAAGCGCGGAGGAGCTCCGGGCCGCAACTGTGAAGCTCTCCGGTCCTTGGGGAGGAGCGGAGCAACTCGCCGAGGAGCGCACGGCCTTCATCCTCGAGAAGGCCGCACTGAGGAGGAGCAGCGGCTTGCCGCCGAGAAGCTGTCCGCAGAAAGCGAAGCCGGGCGCAGCTGAAGGTCAACCTGACAGCACGAGGAAGAGCTTGTCGCCATGCGAGGAGTCACGGTGGCTCTTAAGGAAGCGAAGGATGCTGCCGCAGCCGCCGAGGCTGCCAAGAAAGAGTTGGAGACGGCAGACGCAGCTGGAGGCCGATCTCCAAAAGAGCGGGCGAGGAGCTTGCCGCACTCAAGCACGAAGCGCGAGAAGGACGCCTACACTCTTGGCGAGCTGCAGGCCGCCTCGCCGATAGGGAGCAAGGAGCTCGACGCCGCCAAGGATTCCAAGGCAGATCTTGAGTCAAGCCGCCACCCCGATGCAGATACCGGACGGGCGCCAAGGAGCGGGAGGTGGGCTGTTGGAGAAGATCAAGGCCAACGAGGAGCCATTGGCGAATGCTGTTGCCACCAGTGCCTTGAGGGAGAGTGTGGAGCATCGGACCGAAGGTCTCGTGGATATCGCCGCCGCCATCCACAACGAGTTGATGGAGCCGGGATGGTGGATCTTGGATACTCCTCCGACGAGCACCTCCAACCCAGCGCCAAGCTTAGCTTATTCTTCAAGGGTGTGGTGACGGCTCTCCAGTGACTCGGGAAGAGATCCCAGCGGTGGCCGAGGAATCGCGCCAGATCGTGCAGAGCCCTCCGGAAGGTGTTGATGAAGGTGGCCTTCCGCAATCCAGGCCTCAACCTCAACGGCGTCCTCAGATCCTTGCCGCCAGATGCCGGCGTGGAGGCGCTCAAAGCCCTTGTCGCACCCATTGTGGACAAGGTGGGCAAGATCAAGCGGGTTGATGGCGACCGCGTAGACTAGGCCGCCAATTTTATCTTTCCCTTGTCGTTGCTGATCATGTTTAGAACAATTTATTAGATCTGCGGCAAGCTATTTTGTAATATAACTCTATCTTAGGCGATGATTGCAATGTTATTTCCTTTACTTGATTCCTTCCTTTGTACGTTTTTGCCCTACGCTTTTAGGGAACTCGTCGGTGCAGGCACCTTTGCCGCGAAGGCCGAAAAGTGAACGTCAAGCCTGCTAAGCGGTGCCGCCTCCGACAAGCAACCTTGTCGCGACTAGCTGCAGCTCACTTAAGTTGTTGAGCGGACTCGAAACAAAGTAAGGGCGCGACTAGTCATGAGTTGGTTCCTCCGCATACGTGTTTTCCATACAAAGTACTATCGCTCGAGGAAGATAACTTAAAAATTTAAGAACTGATTGCTCAAACTTTGGCAACTTAGCTTTACGTCGTTTGCTTCCCGATAAGGTGAAACTTCCTCGAGCAACGCTTGGTCCATAGTATTATCTTCTCCTTCTCCCCTGGTTAACTTGTGCGCGAGGGAACCTTCCTTTCTTTGAGAAAAGAGAAAGAAGAGAAAATAAAGTTATGGAGCCCAGCGGCTCGATATTGCTTATCGAGTGTGGGTGCTGCACAAAGTGTTAGCCAAAACATGCAATAAAATGATGAAAGCATGAATTTGACGAGTTGTGCGCAACACATGAGCTTTACTCACTACTGGAATCTGGCACTTTGCCATCTGTCATGGCAGATGGCAAAGGCATGGTCGCCGGATGGCAAAGGCTTTGCCATCTGCCAGCAGATGGCAAACAGTTTGTCTGAAACCCCGCGGTAAAGGCTTCTTTGCCGTCTATTGGCTGATGGCAAAGAGCATGTGCCTTTGCCATCAGCTGGCAGATGGCAAAGCCTCTTAACGGGGTTAGCCCCGTTAGAAGGCTAACGGCATACTTTGCCGTCTACCAGCAGATGGCAAAGGCTGCAGGCTCTTTGCCGTCTGCCGCCAGATGGCAAGGCTGCATGCTTTGTTGCCGGCCACAGATGGCAAAGAGCTTTGCCATCTGGCAGATGGCAAAGAGCCCAAATAGGCCAGCCCAAATTTGACATGTAGATGACACGTGGCCTCTTTGCCATCTCGCCACCGGTGATGGCAAAAGCTCTTTGCCATCTGCCAAATAGATGGCAAAGTGATCAGATTGCCCCATTTAATTTTGATTTTTCTTATATCATTTCTTTTCACATAAAATCAAACACAATTATATTTATATGACCAATATAGCATATTCAACACATATTACCAATAGTCATGAACACATATATATATCCAACACATGTTACCAATAGTAACAAGTTTCATCCGTACATATACATAGTTTCATCAATATTACATAGTTTCATCCATAGGTAGCAAGTTTCACAAGGTCAAAACAAAAACTAAATACAAGCATTCCATCAACCCAAGCTTCCGTGATCTTAAGCAAATCTGTAAAATGGGAAAGAAGAAAGTTAGAAGAAGAAGACTAGAAGAAGAAGATTATTATGATGCGGAAATATGCATGGATTGTCAAAACTTGCATTATCCTACTATCACTAGTACAACAAAGTCTGCAGGTTGGCATAGTTCATGAACCATGTACATCATGACAAATACAATATCATCCAATGCTCGACTATGAACAAAATTGAACAATTACACCTCACAAAGGCAGAGCATAGAACCAACAAGCAAGTATGAGGGGTATAAGAGGACTTGAGGAGCTCACTGGAGGGGGTTCTAGCCTAGGCCGAGCTACATCACCATGGATGCGGCTAGGGAAATCAGACGAGTCTACCATCATAGGAGCAAAGAAGACCACCACCGCCAAAAACTGGAATGGCGGAGCGAATCACCATCATATGTGTACAACTACCCGGTGTTGTAGTACTTGAGGAAGATGAATATAACACAGCTCACACACATATGTACAAATTAATAGAATACGAGACAAGTTACTAAGTGGAGTAGTAGTAGAAGGGACCTAAGCTAGCACCCATGCCAAGAGACATACTACTAGTAAATTGTTGTTATGGGTGAGACAAGAGCACAGGTGGTGCTGCTAGAGAGGGAACTATGGGCACTCGGAATAAATTAACAGAGTATGCATGCATGGGAAAACTCAAGAGTAAAATTGGAAGTAAATTGAGCCATCTAAAGTAAAAAAAAATAGCACAAGCAAGAATGTAAGTTCAGCAAACAATTTGGAACCACTACGAACCGACTAGCAGTAAATCCTTCATGGCTAAAATATAATAACAGAGCAAAAGGATCCAGACGGCTCACGCATCACTCGCCAGATTAAATAAGATGTGTCAAGCTCGCAAACTACCTTCACTTTCTTTGTCAAAGGAGTTCCACCTCTTCGATCCGCAAATTTATCTCACGCCAACACTCTCATCAAGTAAGGACTCCATAGTGAGAAATTGCGTTACAATCTGTAAATAGTTAAGAACATCGTTCAATAAGAAATTAATGTGGGCCTGCTCGGGAAACGATCAAGAGTAGTGGTGGATGGCGGTATGGAAGGATCCCGACAAGTTCCTATCCGAGATTACCACCGCCCCGCCTCGAAATGACTTCTTTGCGACAAATTAACATAACATGAAAAATGCATCATCGAAAAGAAATATAGTGAACAATAAGCAGCCGAGTTTTATAGTTAGGTTACGCACGTGACTACAAGAAACATTTAGTAACTTTCGGAGAACCAACACACCAAATTACAAAACTGATGGCATGTGGGCTGTGGTAAATACTAAATACACCATCTAAAAATGCCTAGGGAGAACACTGCTATGCATGGTGGACCACTTGGAAGGAAATAAATGCGAGGATCATGAAAAATAAACAAACAACACCGCCCGTGCTCTCTCTAGGACATTAGCCGGGAGTAATAGGATCACCTGCTTGATCCAATCGGCCATTGGAACCTCATTAGACTTTTCGGGCATGGTTTAGTTTTTCCTGCAGCGCCATCTCGGCACTTGGGCTAAGCCACGGTTGTAGTTGTATCTCGATCGCTCTGCTCTTGTATTTCTACCCCTACCATTTCAATGAAAAGTTGCTGCACAGCCTTTTCAACAAAAAAATGCAGGTTTGGATTGTCCAAGGCATAGCCCCACCTCATGCCTTAACGCTTAATAGTTGGGGCACGGGTAGGGTGCGTCGCCTCTTCTTTATTGCCTTAAAAACCATGGTCAATTCAAGTCACTGCTAATGTAGCGAGAACAATTTGAAGAATACACACTAATAAACTAGTATACTAAATCTTCATAACTTTCCGAAGGAAAGTCTTTTAACATTCGATAACCTAGAGAAGAGTCCATATACAACAAAGAACCAAGCATAATATTTTCTGAAAAATCAAGTACAAGTTCTGAAATATTAATAACTTAAGTTTACAAAATCAAATTTATATCAGGTGCAACTAACATAAATGAACTGTTGAAAGCCATGATGAACACCAACAAAGACCTTATTGATGATAATAGAGGTATCAAGAAGTACAATCAATGGAGTCACAAGACATCGGTGCAAAGGTCAAAATTAAGTTGAAATATTATTAGTATACCATTTGAAAACAATCGCATTCTCCCCATTCATGCGAATCAGCATGTCACCGTGTTTCAAATGTTTGTCTGCAGGTCCATCCGGCACCTGCAATAATGTAATTACCTGGGCTCAGTATGAGATAGAAAGGTACTACCTCTGTAAAGAAATATAAGGGCGTTTAATTCGCTACTTTAGTGATCTAAACACTCTTATATTTCTTTATGGAGGGAGTACAATGGAAGAAGCAACAAGTCGAGCATAAAAGAAAACATGTTAGAAATAACAAAACTACTGAGAATATTGGATAGCTGAAAAGAATTACTGTATGTAGAATGTATTGAAATCGTTGTAGCCATCCCTTTTAGAAAAGTAAAACAAGGTTAGGACTTCGAATTTATGCAGCAATACATAATGATCCATGGATTGAATATGCAAGCTTTGGTCATGTAAAGCAAGGCATACTTTTGGTAGTTTGGTGCTTCTCTATCAAGTTGAGCCAATGTTCTCGGCAAGATTGAAACCTATATCCAGTCAACATGAATCAACATGCAACCCATTGTATTGGATACATCGGCGGAGCTATGTTGAAAGCTGAGGGGGCCGTGGCCCCCCCAACCCACGTGCAATTTTTTTATTAGGTATGCAATCCATCAAAAGCCTTCTACGTAATGTGTACGTGCAAAGCTAAGACTCAACCAAATAGCCAAGGTGTTAATCGATTTCTTGGCTAGTGTAGATGTATGCATGTGAACCTAGGCTTTCACTAGCGCTAGTATCGGATGGATTGATCGACTCTCTCAACGGAACTCGCGTACACTTAGGAGGCCAAGATGGGAGGAACAAGGGCACGCTTTGAGACGGTCGTCTTTGGTTCTTTGCCACTAGCCGTTGGTGGTCGTCGGCCGGCCGGCATGCCGCCTCCTCGTTGCAGCCGCCCCCATACCTAATTTGTCTACTTGATTTTGCAAGTGCCATCTACTCAGCTCAATTAAAAACACTAAACTACTGGATCCCTTTTTGCAATGTTTGCTCGCACGAGTAAATTGGGGGCAACACTAAATTTGGAATATCTTGTTTTAATTTAGAAATTAGTATGCTTATTCATTTGACCTAATTTGGGGTATTTTAACGGAATTCAGTGTCTTCCAAGTTTGAACGCTAAGCGGCAACTTGTATATTTTGGTGTGTTTAGTTCTCTTATGAAGCATATATATTGCTAATCATACACGTATTTTGTGATAAATATGGGTAACATAAGTATAAATTTTCCTAAAGGCTACAAGTTCTTGTTTGTTGAAGTTGTTTTTTTCTTGTCTTCGGCCCCCCCATAGATTTTTGTCAAGCTCCGCCACTGATTGGATAACTCTCTAGTAAGGGATGAAATCTCCAATTTTTAGGTGTACAACATGCATGTAACTCTATGGGCTACTTCAGAGCAGAAACTAAGCAACAGATTGAAGTGATTTTAAGGGCAGAGATTTGATTTTCGCCATCTCGGCTCGGGGCAAAATAAATCCCTTTCGGCCAAATAATTACAGCCCGGTGAATAATCCCTTTCCACCGCCTCCGAGGACACGGTCTCCATCGCCACTCGCCGCCAACCTCCGTGATCAATTGAAAGTATAAGCGGGGTTTTACGCCCCAAACTACGTATGTCGTGTTCTCCACAGGGACTAGGTGACGACGACTATGCTCGGCTAAAGCTAGGTAGCACAATTAAGAGATAAATGCAGAAAATAAGAATCTAAACTAACAATGATTGTACCCAAAGATAATCCACCAAGAAAATGCAAAATAGCAAAGGGAGGTTAAGATATTACTCACTATCTTTTTGGTATTTTGTTTTATTTGAGGAATTAAAATACTAACACAAACAGAGTCGATATCAAGTATAGCTACAAGACAAGGACACATTAGTATCAAACATATAACAATAGGAAGAAGCGACAATATATGACAGAATATAATTGTTTCAAATCAAACACACACACGCATATTCATATATCACAGGTACATAACTGATACGGGGACTACAGAACACACAAACCCACACATATGCGAACAGGATACTACACCACTGTTCAGGTTACACAAGTGACAAAAGAAACGAAATATTACAAGCCACAAGATTAGTACCCACAGATCAACACAACAGTATTTAACAACTAAAATTACTGATAGAATTTAACTAGTACAATGAGAAGAAATACACAGTGGTGAACACACATATATGCCGACAGTAACACTAATTACCAAAGTAACAAAATATTACATATTAGTTAGTTCCCAAAGCAACAAGAAATCCACTATCTCGAACATAGAATTTATGACATGATATTTAACAAGTACAAACTGAACAAACTAGTTGGTTGCAAACACTTATCAAAATCTGAACCTTACAAGTGCTACACATCTCAATTAGAACATTTCAAAATCTTGAACATTACACTACTCAAGATTACAGAAAATTAGAGAATAGAGAGAGGGAGAAGAAGCAGCGGTTTTGAGGTTTCAGAGAAGAGCAGCAGCAAGACGTTGAGAGGAGAGCAGCAATAGTTTTCTGGTCCAGAGAAGATTAGGAGGAGCAGCGGAGCAAGAGAAGGAGGCAGCAGGAGGGTGGAGAAGGGAGAAGCAGCAGAGAGGCGTGGGGAAGAAGAGAAGCGGCAGGGGCGAAGCAGGAGGGAGGAGCAGCAAGAGATAGAGGGAGGAGTGGAAGTGGTGGGTGGCGCGGCGTGGGTTCGGGTGGTTCGGGGTCTGTGTGGCGGCCGATGGTGGATGGCAAATTCCCTGCTTTCCAAGAGTGATCGATGCACGGGTCTGCGCCCGCTTTGTACAAAGGATTACATGCAACAGCGGCAAGACTTGTACAAAGGTGGTTGCTTGAACAGGTTCCGCAACCGCGCATCTGAGTAAAACTTACGAAGATGTTCAATGTTCCAGAGTTGCTCACCGGAATGCCATCTTCGGTCTCAAAGGCGGACAGCGCTTGAGCCTAGTGACTCGCTTTCACCCGATAAGGGCCTTCCCACTTCAAGGCCAACTTGTTTGAATTCTTGGCGGACTGAACACGCCGAAGAACAAGGTCGCCTTCCTCGAGACTTCTGGCTTTGACTTTGCGGCTATGGTAGCGACGCAAAGCCTGCTGGTACCGAGCAGCTCGTACAGTAGCCTGAAGACGATCCTCCTCAAGGAGCAGCGGAGGCTGATCGGACCCACGAACACCTATGGGACCGGGGGACCGGATCCCTTTTGGTTCGGAGGGGGGCGGAGATCGCACGAAGAGCGGATCGAGGCGAAGCACACGAGCAGTTTACCCAGCCGAGCTCTCCGGAGAGATAATACTCCTACTGCTGCTTGTCTGATTGTATTGTGTTCTTGCTAGGGAGCGCTGAGAGCTACAAGACCTAGCGTGAGTGTTCTCTGGTTACGTTGGAATCGAACCGAACCCCCTCTACGCTGCGCATGGGCCTCCTTTTATATGCTCAAGGGGTCTCCGACAGGTGGCAACGTAGATGAGGGTACAAATGGAAAAACAGTAGTTGGTACACCTACTTGTACAGGTGTACGGTGTACTCTACCTAACCCCGACGGCAAGGGACAAAAGCATTAAATGCCCGTCTCGCCGCCTAAACAAAGGCAACAGGGACCGTCAGAGCGCCACCGTTCGCCACGATGGCAAGCTTGTCAGCCGCTTATCATCGCTTCCTCACCGGCTGCACAGGGCTCTTGACACGCGGGCATGGAATGGTCCCATGGCGACACGTTGGTGGATGAGCTGGAGCGGAGATGAAGAGAGTTGCTGCCTTGGCAAGCGCCTTTGCCGGGCTGAATCCTTGTCGCTACCGGAAGCTTGTCGCTCTCGAGCCTTCCCGGCAAGCTCCTCTTGCCGGGGTCTTGTCTTCTGCGTGCCTTGAGTGGCCTTCCCGGCAAGCTCCTCTTGTCGGGGCCTTGTCTTCTTGGTTAAATACTTTGTTCTTGAATGGCTCCAAAGGAACCACGGAGGATCTTGGCGGTGACTAGGTAAGCCTTGCCGCGGGGTGCTGTAACTGCCCGTGCACGAGTTCGGGATACTAGGGTACCCCTACTCTAGTACACCGACAATCATACCACATCATAATCATTTTAATAGCATGTTGGCACGCAAGGTAAACCATTATAACTCATAGCTAATCAAGCATGGCACAAGAAACTACAATCTCTAAATGTCATTGCAAATATGTTTACTTCATAATAAGCTGAATCAGGAACGATGAACTCATCATATTTACAAAAACAAATGAGGTCGAGTTCATACCAGTTTTTCTCATCTCAATCAGTCCATCATACTCCCTCCTTCCATTAAAGAGTGTACTTCCAACTTTGTTGGAAAGTCAAACTTTTTTACATTTGACCGTATTTATACAATAGTACATCAACATTTATGCCATCAAATTAGTAGATTTAGATTCATCATATACCCATTTAGTTTCACAAATATTGATATATTTTTGCACTAACTCGATCAAATCTTGAGACAGTTTGACCCTCCAACAAAGTTGGAAGTACACTTTGCCTTCCACTTGCACGACCGAACAATGTGTATAATAATAATAGTGCATGTGCATTGGACTAAGCTGGAATCTGCAAGCATTCAACTCAAGAGAGAAGATAAAGTAATATGGACTCCAAGTTAAATAAACAATCATGCATAAGAGAGCCATTAAACACTTTCAATATGGTCTTCTACAAGCGACCCCCAAAGGAAAGAAAAGAAAATAAAACTATTTACACGGGAAAGCTCCCAACAAGTAAAAGAAGAACGAGAAATCTTTTTGGGTTTTCATTTTAATTTCTACTACAAGCAAGGAAATTAAACTAACTAATTTTTTTTGGTTTTTATTAAGGTTTATCAAACACACAAGAAGAAAACTGGAAAAAGAAATTAAACTAGCATGGATAATACAATGAAAGAGTATGAGCACCGACAACTAGAATAGTGTGTGAACATGAATGTAAAGTCGGTGAGAAATACGTATTCCCCCAAGCTTAGGCTTTTGGCCTAAGTTGGTCTAATGCCAAGGGTAGCTTGGTTGATATCCGTAGTTGTAATCGGGTCGTCTTGAGATGCTGACAAATGCCTCCCGAGCTGCGGCATGTTGGCGAGCCGCCTCCGCCTCCCCCTCGTGTTGCCTGCCTCCTCCCTGGTAACAACATATCTTCGTTTTGCCTAGTAATCAAAAAGGAAAGGAGCAGGGAGAGTAACATGGACAGAGCTATGTCTGTCAAAGATTAGTCAATACTGGAGGAATTGTTCATTCCTCTAAACAAAATGATGTTTAACCATCGCATCATAATCTAAATAAGCAGGAGGCAATTCCATATCCCCCTCTCGTGGGGCTATACCAAGATAATTAGCCACACGGGTCGCATAAATTCCTCCAAATAAATCTCCAGCCCTACCATTATTACACAACCTACGTGCAACTATTGCCCCCAAGTTGTAATCTTTATTACCTAAAAAGCACTCTTGAGGACACAAAGATCAGGGACACACATGTGACATGCTTCATCTTTACCGTTAATGCATCTACCAATGAAGAGAGCAAAATAATGTATAGTAGGAAAATGAATGCTTCCTATGGTAGCTTGTGCTATATCCCTAGATTCTCCCACAGTAATACTAGCAAGAAAGTCTCTAAATTCAGATTTGTGGGGATCATTAACATTGCCCCACTGCGGAAGTTTGCAAGCAGTTGTAAAATCCTCTAAGTCCATGGTATAAGATTTATCATAAATATCAAACAGGACACTCTAAGAATTATGTGAACATTTATATTTAAACCTTCTCACAAATGAATCAGTCAATTGATAGTACTGAGGACACTTATCTTGTAAGAAGTCCTCAAGATCGGCATTACGCACATATGCATCAAATTCATCCTTAATGCCTGCATTGATCATAAAATCGTCTGATGGCCACTCACAAGCTCGCACTTCAAGGCCCCTCGGTAGTTCATCGTCTTGCTCACGCATAGCAAGCCTGGATCCTTTCTTTATTGAGGAACCACCTTGATACATTCTCCTAGGCATATTTCTTTTTCTGAAAAATTTCTGAAATTTTAGTAACTTCAAAATAAAAGTGAATAAAACTAAACAAGATTGATAGCAACTACTCCTACAAGTGCCTAGAGCCTATATCATGCATTAGAATTGCTTGGGACCTCATAAATTTGACATGCAAGCCCAAGAATAAGGTCACCTATGCAGCAAAAATTTGCAATGAATAAAACACTAGAACAAAAACCCATTGGACCAATGGAGGAGTCACATACCAAGAAACAATCTCCCAAAGCAGTTTTGTGAATGGAGCTTTGAGCAAGGAGATCGAAAATTGCAGCAAGATGAGCTAGAACTCGTGCTTGAGCTGGATGGGGATTTTTTTGGGAAGAAGATGGAGTGTGTGGGTGTAGGAATAAGTGGAGGGGGCCACCCTGGGCCCACAAGACAGGGGGCTCGCATAGGGGGTGTGGGCGCGCCCTCCACCCTCGTGGCTAGGTGCTTGCCCCTCCTGCAGTGTTTTCAGTGCCTAAAATCCTCAAATAATCCATAAAAAATCATACTAAATTTGCAGGGCATTTGGAGCACTTTTATTTTCGTGATATTTTTAATGCACGGATAATTCAAAAAACAGACAGATACTACTATTTTTGCTTTATTTATTCTAAATAATGAAAGTAAAAAGAGGGCATGAAGGTTGTGCCTTCTAGTTTCATCCATCTCGTGGTCATCAAAATGAATCCACTAACAAGGTTGATCAAGTCTTGTTAACAAACTCATTCCGAATAACACGGAACCGGAGAAATTTCAAATAACACTAGGTTACCTCAACGGGGATATGAACATCCCCTACAATAAGAATATCATACTTTTTCTTGACAGTAGGAAGAGGAAATTCAAAACCTCCAATAATGATAGTTGGAACTTTTCCAATAGAATTGATGCTATGAACTTGAGATTGTTTCCTCGGAAAGTGTACCGCATGCTCATTACCATTAACATGAAAAGTGACATTGCCTTTGTTGCAATCAATAACAGCCCATGCAATATTCAAAAAGGGTCTACCAAGGATAATCGACATACTATCGTCCTCAGGAATATCAAGAATAACAAAGTCCGTTAAGATAGTGACATTTGCAACCACAACAGGCACATCCTCACAAATACCGACAGGTATGGCAGTTGATTTATCAGCCATTTGCAAAGATATTTCAGTAGGTGTCAACTTATTCAATTCAAGTCTACGATATAAAGAGAGAGGCATAACACTAACACCGGCTCCAAGATCACATAAAGCAGTTTTAACATAGTTACTTTTAATGGAGCATGGTATGGTTGGTACCCCGGGATCTCCAAGTTTCTTTGGTATTCTACCCTTAAACGTATAATTAGCAAGCATGCTAGAAATTTCAGCTTCCGGTATCTTTCTTTTATTTGTAATGATATCCTTCATATACTTAGCATAAGGATTCACTTTAAGCATATCTGGCAAGCGCATACGTAAGAAGATAGGTCTAATCATTTCAGCAAAGCGCTCAAAATCCTCATCATCCTTTGTCTTGGATGGTTTAGGAGGAAAGGGCATGGGTTTCTGAACCCATGGTTCTCTTTCTCTACCATGCTTCCTAGCAACAAAATCTCTTTTATCATAACGTTGATTCTTTGATTGTGGGTTATCAAGATCAACAGCAGGTTCAATCTTTACATCATTGTTATTGCTAGGTCGGGCATCAACATGAACATTATCTTTAACATTATCACTAGGTTCATGTTCATCACCTGATTGTGTTTCGGCATCAGAAATAGAAATATCATTGGGATTCTGAGGTGTGTCTACAACAGGTTCACTAGAGGCATGCAAAGTCCTATCATTTTTTAATCTACTTTTATTTACTTACAACTGAAAAATTACAACTCAAAACTTAGAACAAATATGACTCTATGGGAATGCCTTCGGTGGTGTATCGGGATATGCAATGAATCAAGGGTGACATGTATGAAAGAATTATAAAGGTGGCTTTGCCATAAATACGATGTCAACTAGATGATCATGCAAAGCAATATGACAATGACGAAACGTGTAATAACAAAGGGAACGGTGGTAAGTTGCATGGCAATATATCTCGAAATGGCTATGGAAATGCCATAATAGGTAGGTATGGTGGTTGTTTTGAGGAAGGTATATGGTGGGTGTATGATACCGGCGAAAGGTGCACGGTATTAGAGAGGCTAGCAATGGTTGAAGGGTGAGAGTGTGTATAATCCATGGAATCAACATTAGTCATAAAGAACTCACATACTTATAGCGAAAATCTATTAGTTATCGAAATGAAGTACTACGTGCATGCTCCTAGGGTGATAGATTGGTAGGAAAAGACCATCGCTCGCCCCCGACCGCCACTCATATGGAAGACAATCAATAAATAAATCATGCTCCGACTTCATCACATAACGGTTCACCATACGTGCATGCTACAGGAATCACATACTTTAGAACAAGTATTTCTCAAATTCAAAACTACTCAACTAGCATGACTCTAATATCACTATCTTCATATCTCAAAACAATCATCAAGTATCAAACTTCTCATAGTATTCAATGCACTTTTTATGAAAGTTTTTATTATATCCATCTTGGATGCCTAGCATATTAGGACTAATTTTATAGCCAAAGCAAATTACCATGATGTTCTATAAGACTCTCAAAATAATGTAAGTTAAGCATCAGAGATCAATAATTTCTACAAAATAAAACCACCGCCGTGCTCTAAAAAGATATAAGTGAAGCACTAGAGCAAAACTGTCTAGCTCAAAAGATATAAGTGAAGCACATAGAGTATTCTAATAAATTCCGATTCATGTGTGTCTCTCCCAAAAGGTGTGTACAGAAAGGATGATTGTGGTAAACTAAAAAGCAATGACTCAAATCATACAAGACGCTCCAAGCAAAACACATGTAATGTGGTGAATAAAAATATAGCATCAAGTAAAGTTACCGATGAACGAAGACGAAAGAGGGGATGCCTTCCGGGGCATCCCCAAGCTTAGGCTTTTGGTTGTCCTTGAATTTTACCTTGGGGTGTCGTGGGAATACCCAAGCTTAGGCTCTTTCCACTCCTTATTCCATAATCCATCAAATCTTTACCCAAAACTTGAAAACTTCACAACACAAAACTCAACAGAAAATCTCATGAGCTCCGTTAGTGCAAGAAAGCAAACCACCACTTTAAGGTACTGTAATGAACTCATTATTTATTTATATTGGTGTTAAACCTACTTTATTCCAACTTCTCTATGGTTCATACCCCCCCCCCCCCCGCGATACTATCCATAGATTCATCAAAATAAGCAAACAACACACGAAAAACAGAATCTGTCAAAAACAGAACAGTCTATAGTAATATGTAACTTTTGAATACTTCTGGAACTACAAAAATTCTAAATTAAATTGGTGGACGTGAGGAATTTGTCTATTAATCATCTGCAAAAAGAATCAACCTAAAATCACTCCCCAGTAAAAACTGGCAGCTAATCTCGTGAGCGCTAAAGTTTCTGTTTTTTACAGCAAGATCATAAAGACTTCACCCAAGTCTTCCCAAAGGTTCTACTTGGCAAAAAAAATAATTAAAACATAAAACCAAATCTAACCAGAGGCTATATTAATTATTTAATACTAAACAGGAGCAAAAAGTAAAGAACAAAAATAAAATTGGGTTGCCTCCCAACAAGCGCTATCATTTAAAGCCCTTTTAGCTAGGCATTGATAATTTTAATGATGCTCACATCAAAGACAAGAATTAAAGCACAAAGAGAGCATCATATAGCATGTGAAAAACACATCTAATTATAACGTACTTCCTATGTATAGTCATCTTATAGGAAAACAAATTATCATAGCAAGCAAAAACTAGCCTATGCAAGGAAGCAGAAAGAAACAATAGCAATCTCAACATAACGAGAGGTAATTTAGTAACATGAAAATTTCTACAACCATATTTTCCACTCTAATAATAATTTCACGTGGGATCATAAGAAAATTCAACAAAATAGCTATCACATAAAATATTTTCAACACGATCCACATGCATGCGAAGTTGACACTCTTCCAAAATAGCGGGATTAACATTAACTAAAGTCATGACCTCTCCAAACCCACTTTTATCAAAAATTTCATAAGATTGAACATTCTCCAAATATGTGGGATCTAAATTTGACACTCTTCCAAACCCACTTTCAATATTATTGCAAACACTATTATCAATCTCATATTCATCATGGGGCTTAAATAAATTTTCAAGATTATAAGAAGAATCACCCCAATCATGATCATTGCAACAAGTAGTAGACATAGCAAAACTAGCATCCCCAAGCTTAGGGTTTCGCATATTATTAGCACAACTGACATCATGAGAATTTATAGTAAAATCATTGCAATCGTGCTTTTTATTCAAGGAGTTATCGTGAATCTCTTCATAAATTTCTTCATCCCAATTTTCAGATTCACGAATTTCAAGCAAAGCTTCATAAAGATAATCTAGTGCTCAAAACTCACTAGCAATTGGTTCATCATAATCGGGTATCTTAAAAAGATTGGCAAGCGGATGAGGATCCATAGATCTTAGGTTCTCTATTTAGCAATAAATAAACAACTATTCCAACCAAACGAGCAAACGAGCCAAGTAAGACATCAAAGCAAACGAAAAGATGAACAGAAGAAGGGTGAATAAAACGGCAAGGGTGAAGTGGGGGAGAGGAAAACGAGAGGCAAATGGCAAATAATGTAATGCGAGGGAGAATAGTTTGTGATGGGTACTTGGTATATCTTGACTTGTGCGTAGACTCCCCGGCAACGGCGCCAGAAATCGGCACATTTACGGGAGATCAAATCTTGACTTGACTTAGCGTAAGCCTCCCCGGTAACGGCTCTAGAAATCCTTCTTGCTACCTCTTGAGCATGTGTTGGGTTTTCCCTTGAAGAGGAAAGGGTGATGCAGCAAAGTAGCGTAAGTATTTCCCTCAGTTTTGAGAACCAAGGTATCAGTCCAATAGGAGGCTACACGCAAGTCCCTCGTACCTACACAAACAAACAAGAATCTCACAACCAACGCGATAAAGGGCTTGTCAATCCCTTCACGACCACTTGGGAAAGTGAGATCTGATAGAGATAATAATAAGATAAATATTTTTGGTATTTTTATGATATAGATTGGAAAGTAAAGATTGCAAAATAAAATAGATCGGAAACTTATATGATGGAAAATAGACCCGGGGGCCATAGGTTTCACTAGTGGCTTCTCTCAAGATAACATAAGTATTACGGTGGGTGAACAAATTACTGTCGAGAAACTGATAGAAAAGTGCATAGTTATGAGAATATCTAGGCATGATCATGTATATAGGCATCACGTCCGCGACACATAGATCGAAACGATTTTGCATCTACTACTATTACTCCACACATCGGCCGCTATCTAGCATGCATCTAGAGTATTAAGTTCATAAGAACAGAGTAACACATTAGGCAAGATGACATGATGTAGAGGGATAAACTCAAGCAATATGATATAAACCCCATCTTTTTATCCTTGATGGCAACAATACAATACGTGCCTTGATGCCCTAACATCCTTTGGGAAAGGACACCACAAGATTGAACCCAAAGCTAAGCACTTCTCCCATTGCAAGAAAGATCAATCTAGTAGGCCAAACCAAACTGATAATACAAATAGACTTGCAAAGATAACAAATCATACATAAAAGAATTCAGAGGAGATTTAAATATTTCTCATAGATAAACTTGATCATAAACCCACAATTCATTGGATCTCGACAAACACATCGCAAAAAGATTTACATCGAATAGATCTCCAAGAAGATCGAGGAGAACTTTGTATTGAGAATCAAAGAGAGAGAAGAAGCCAACTAGCTAATAACTATGGACCCGAAGGTCTGTGGTAAACTACTCACAACTCATCGGATAGGCTATGGCGTTGATGTAGAAGCCCTCCATGATCGATTTCCCCTCCGGCGGAGCGCCGGAAAAGGCCCCAGGATGGGATCTCACAGGTACAGAAGGTTGCGGCGGTGGAAATAGGGTTTTGTGGTGCTTCTAGATGTTTTCAAGGTACGTGAATATATATAGGCGAAGGAAGTCGGTCAGGGGAGCCACAAGGGGCCACGAGGGTGGAGGCGTGCCTCCCTGCCTGGCTTCTTCATTTGCTTCTTGACGTCCACTCCAAGTCTCCTGGATTGCATTTGTTCCAAAAATAACTCTCCCAAAGGTTTCATTCTGTTTGGACTCCGTTTGATATTCCTTTTCTGCGAAACACTGAAATAGAAAAAAAAACATTTTGGGTTGGGCCTCCGGTAATAGGTTAGTCCCAAAATTAATATAAAAGTGTATAGTAAATCCCATAAACACCCAAAACAGATAATATAATAGCATGGAACAATCAAAAATTATAGATACGTTGGAGACGTATCAGGGCATCACCCCGGTCGTAGCGCTAGTAATTCATGACTATAGTGAGTAGTCATATCACAGGTCTTTCCAGTAGTAACGCGTCGTCAAATCGCATAGCCCGACCTTTCCAGCAGTAAGTTTGAGAATCCGCCACTCCCTCAACCTCCTCGCCTCTCTGTCAAACCGCCTACCCAAAAACTGCCGCGTGTACTGCCTGGGAAAAGCCCTGCCCTCAACTTTTAACTACACAAAAATAGTTCGAGCTTGTTCGTTCTATATAAATACTTATTGTATGTTTATTCACCCATGGGGTTGTTCAATGAATGGAGGGCCAAGGAGCACAAGTGAACAATACTAGTACTACTAGTAGTAAGTAGGGTCGTACAGTTAGTCACCTTAAATAGAGAGTTTCTTTTCTTTAATGCCACGTACATAAATTGAAACGCTTGTTGTGGAGAGAAAAAGATAATCACTCCACTATATATGTACGCAGGGGCCTGAGCGCTTGCTTTACTAG
Organism: Aegilops bicornis; assembly: GCA_021605145.1. Classification (NCBI taxonomy): domain Eukaryota; kingdom Viridiplantae; phylum Streptophyta; class Magnoliopsida; order Poales; family Poaceae; genus Aegilops; species Aegilops bicornis. Next base: position 610,888,861 of record CM038669.1, on the reverse strand, counting down.
GGTTGCTCTCTTCATTCTCTCATCCTCTCCAGATCTAAACAAGACAGCGGTAGTGACATTTTCTCTCTGCTCACCGCTGATCACAGATCTGGCCGTATCCCTTCGGCCGGTGTGTGTACAGGACTAAAAGGTGCATCCTTCACGCGATCATCACCGCCGAGCGAGGAAACCCACAGCTGTCGGCGAAGCCTGATCCACTGTCTGTGTTGTTCTCTCCAACACAGCGCCGGCTCGGGAGGTCCTCCGACCCTTCTTCCTCCCTGTCGTATTGTGCGCAGATCGGACCTGCTGCCACCGACATCCCGACGAACCTCAGCTACAAGTTCTTCGAAAGCGACCTTGCTCTACTGCCCCAGCTCCCAATGTGTCTGCATGTGCATCTTTTTCTACTTCCATCAGCTCTTCCAAATCCACCTAATTTTTTAGTATTATTAGAGGTAAAGCTACTTCATGCATTCGAATCTAGGACTTGGTTCAAACAATGAAGAAAGGGGGAAATCGTAGCATGAATCTAGGACTTGATCAAAAGAGAAAATAACAGGGGGAAAGTAGTAGAGACCGGGTACCCAACCGGTCTCTTGGTTGAAAAGGGAAATAATGGGAAAACTTAGTACAAACTGGATAAGGAACATATCTGTTATTGGTTGAAAAAAGGATAGAAAGTGGCGGCTGGTGGACAAGTCAACAGAGTATGTCCAGGATTAGATTTGCTGCTCTCACATAGTAAAGGGTCTTCAGGATTAGATTTGCTGCCCTCACATAGTAAAAGGTCTCCAGGATTAGATTTTCTCCCCTCACATAGGAAAAGTTCTCCAGGATTAGATTTGCTGTCCTCACAGAGCATGAACAAACTCGGCATCACCACTTTATGCCTCCTTGTAGGTACATTGTGCTGATGCGTCCACTGTCGCATGTCCTTATACCATCATTTTGCTGTTGTTAATGTAAGGGCGCATGTAAAATGAAGCGATCACACTGTTACCTTAAGGACATGTCTAACCAGTGTTATTGTTAATCTAATGCCTCCAGTGATATGATGCAATTAAACTATGTTAACAAATGGTACTCCTGCCGTTTTCCCAAGTATGATAAGTAAGTTGCTTCTTTACGCTGCTGAGTGACCTGATGTCCCCATGGTCCCATGCCCTTAAACCAACTCTTTAGCTGTTGTTGATTTACTGTATCTGGTAAACAAGCAATGCCACCATTAAAATAATCCCATATTTGACGAATGTCATAATTGATCGTAATACTTCCGGTAACATGAAGCATTGCTGACGTTTTAAAATTTCTACTGTCCTTGTGTGATTGCCATGAACACAATTAATATGCTTCTTTTCATTTCGTGTATGTTTCGTATATTCTTATTGACCAGCAATTGTTTACTTTCTATCTTTTTGTGCAGATAGGGATATCCATTTCACCTGTTGTTATTGTGACCTTTTGGTGAACTGCACAAAACACTTTCTTTTGGAATGAGTGTCTTGTGCAGTTCAACTAAAATGTCACGTGAGCAACATCTCTCAATTTTGGTGGAACTGCACAAAATGGTGATTGGAGTTTCCAAAATCTCCATCAAATTCTGCTGGTAATCTCGTGCAACATTTTATTAGCTTTTGCAAGATGAGCCGTCACTATCACCACAATAGCACTTTATTTTAGTGGAACTGCACAAAAGGATAAGCAAATTATAGTTGCACCTTACATGAGCAGGACAGCCAACCTCAATGTTGCTGAATTTTAGTGCAACTACTAAAGAAGAACACCGCCACTCACGAGAGCAAGTACTTCTTGCTAGCTGAATGATGCAATCTTTGCTTCATTTCAGGTGAACTGCAGAAAAAGGCGCATGAATTGAATCATGGATCTGTAGGTTGACCTTATCTGAATGGAGTTGCAGGTTCACCACATCGAGTCATGGCGGTATAGGGCTCATCACACTAGTTGCTTCAACTAGTGCCACTATTATAGTAATCATGCTCTTTCTTATATGTGCAAACAGGAATACTCTACTACAGATGTTGTGATGGTCAAGAGCATTCGCCAAGTTCTTCGGTTGTATGACACGGCTAGCCAAGATGGATTTAATCCCGATATTCACTTTATCAGAAGGCTCTAATGGGTTGGTTCTGAATCTTGCAAGCTGGGAATCAATGAGATGTGTAGGCATCTTTGTTGTACTTATTATTTGAATCTTATTTGTTGGTTCTGAATCTTGGAAGCTGGGAATCAATGAGATGTATAGGCATCTTTGTTGTACTTATTACTTGAATCTTATTTGTTGGTTCTGAATCTTGCAAGCTGGGAAACATGGCATGATGATGCAAAGGACAACAACCATAACAAACGGTTCAAACCTGGTAGTATTTTGTTTGTGAAAGTGCGGCAAATGTGTTGATCATGTGCGTCCTTAGAATAATAATTCTAATTGTTGTGCATGTTGACCCTGTGGCACTGATAGAACGAGCCAATGCATTGCTTGTTTTAAGAATACATTTTAATTAAAGCTAATTAAATTTAAGTAAAGTGACCACTAACACTTGTTATTATAGTACCAATCTGAGACCCACTCGTGAACCGGCGTGTGTGGCGGAATAGGTTTCTTAATGGAGGCGTTTACGCTACCGAGGGTGCATATTCGACGGGCGTGCAGTGGCGAAGGAGGGTAGTAATGCTTGTCGCCTATACACACTCGGGCCATCGTTGAATCCATTTCCCAAGAGCTGAAAACGAATCATTGCCGCCGCCTACTCACTCGCTTCACTTGAAGAGACTCCAATGGCGATCCGAGGGGTGAGCCTGCTGGATATGGACTTCAGCAAGGAGTTCACCTTTGAGTTCTCCGTTCAGTCCCATGGCGGCACCAAGTTGAATGTGATGTACACCAATGATCTTGACTCGATGAAGCTCTGCCTCGCCGAGTTCAAGCAGTACCTACAGGACGAGAAAGCACAAGGTCGCAGGACTAGACCTTGTGCCCATCCATTCGTCTCCTGACATGGACCAGCGGATCACGGTCGCCCAGGTATGCGTACGAGACGAGGTTCTCGTCTACCACTGCTGTAGGGCCATCAGAGGTTCTGGAGCATTCGCCCGTTTCATCGGCAGCGCCGACTGCACCTTCGCTATGGTGGAGAGAAGGAAGAACGTGGCGATTCGGCCATCTGGTGCAACAAGCTTGTCGACATCCAGAAGCAATACAAGATCATCGACAATGGGCAGGAGAAGGACTCCGTGGTTGACCTCGCCAAGACCATCATCAACCCCTGCTACGCCAACATGAAAGAAGACAACGATACCAAGGAGCTCCACCGGCCACCCTACATCCGAACAAGTCAACCCTCGTACCCCCCTCCGCTTGCGTCTTCCCACGCTCCGGTTCGTTCGGTCCACGGTCTCGACGTCGTCCTCCACCTTGGTGCTCTGGCCGTGGCGCCTCCGTCTGTCGTTCCCAACATGGTCAGCAAAACAAGAGGAATAGGGAGACAACTGTTCGTCGAGAGGCTGACAGTCCCGGGCCCACCAGGTCCATGGCCTGGGTTTTGTCGTTTAACATGGGCAGCCCACGACATGTTTCAACGTTTTTTGGATCAAGCGGCCTCTGGGCCTCCCAACCTAGCTTGTCTATAACATCAGCAGCCCAAGTTATGTTTGTTTTTTCAAGACGACGCACAACTCAGTTCTTTTTTCTATAAGAATGCAAAACTGAACCTATGTTTTCCCAGTCTGGGGCCTCGCCGTCGTCCACCTCCTCGTTGTGCTCGACACGGAATGGTCAACAAATGAGATTCATCGGAAGAGGACTGTACGTGAGAGCCTGACAGCTGGGACCCACGAGGTCCATGGTCGCATGCAAGAAAAGTTCCTCCTTATTAAGTTGTTTCCTCCCCCTGACAGCTGGGACCCACCGGCTGTATCTTCGCACGGAAGGAAGTGCCTCCTTGTTATGCGAAAAAAAATATTCCTCCCAATGACAGCTGGGACTTGGCAGATTTGGTGGCTGACTTGTGGGCCTACTAAGCAGACATGTACGCAGGGCTTTGTCAACTTAATCAACAAATGATTCTAGCAGCTGGACCGTTGGATGTTAATCCAACATCCGTGCTCCTTCTTCAACCTCTGTTCTTGCTCCTGTCTCCCGTGGCTGGCAGTGATGTCGCGCACCCGGACCAGTCAAGTTTCCCACTCCTCTCCATCCGTGATTCCACTGCCGCATCTTCCCCATCTCCGGGTCGTTCCAGTCTGGGGCCTCTCCGTCGTCCATCGGCCTTGGTGCGCTCGGCACGGTGTGGTCAACAAACGAGAGTCACGGAAGCCTCACACCGCAGCCGAACCAGTGAACCCTCATACTCCTCTCCGCACAGGCTTCCACTGTCGCGTCTTCCCCGGCTCAGCGTCGTCCCCTTCCTACGCCTCGCCGTCGTCCACCGCCCTGGTGCTCTCGGCACGGTGTGGTCAATGTGGTCAAGGAAGGACTTCCATCGGAAGAGTACTGTACATGGAGAGGCTAACAGCTGGGTCCACGGCGGCCGCAAGGAAGTGCCTCCTTATTACGCGCAAAATAATTATTCCTCCACCTAACAGCAGGGACCCACCGGACGGGCCACCGTATTTCACGAAAAAAAACGTTTCCCCCCTGACTGCTGGGACCCACCAGCTACATCTTCACACGCAAGGAAGTGCATCCGGGCAAAAAAAATGATTCGCCCCTGACTGCTGGGACCCACCAGCTACATCTTCGCACGCAAGGAAGTGCGTCCATATTACGGGCAAAAAAAATGATTCGCCCCCCTGACTGCTGGGACCCACCAGCTACATCTTCGCACGCAAGGAAGTGCTCGATACCGGGACCCACTGGTCGAAGCGCACGAAGCGTTGTCATTCGGGTCGCGAACGGTAATGCGTACATATTGGTCGATGTAGAGGCGCGCACGAAAAGTAGTAGAGGCGCACACGTAGCATATACACGTACGTACAGCGGCCAGGGTGCAAGAAAGTAAATACGGCCATGTACGTACATATGGGCGGGGTCTCGAACGCCTACTCGTGCATACGTGCGGCCAGGGCTCGCGTACATGGCTGGGTTAGAACGGGGAAACTGCGTCATCGTCGTGTTCATGGGGAGGCAACGGAATGCGTCGTGTTCTTCGGGAGGCAACAGAACGCGTGGGAGCCAACCAACTTGGACGGAACAACGATGGAAACGAGGCCTGGCTTACCGCACAACGGAGGAAACGGCCTTGTGTTCAACCGACCACGTTCGAAACGGGATCCTATTCATCGAGAGGGGTCTGGCATACCGCAAAATGGAGGAAACGGACTTCTGTTGGACCTCCTGCGATCGAAACGGGGTCCTGTTGATCGGGAGGGGTGTGGCGTACCGCAAAACAGGACTCCACGGGGTACTATTCATCTCCACCGTCGACCTCCTCCATCCTCCACGGGCTACTGTTCATCCACCGTCGACCTCCTCCAGCCTCCACCTGCGACTGTTCATCCACGGGCTCCTGTTCATCCAGCCTCCCCCGCGCGCTTACTCCATCGGCCATCGTTCAACCAGCCCTCTCCATGGGCTCTCGCTCAACCACCCCCCTGCCATCGCTCATCCAGCCCTCCACCGGCTACTGTTCAACCAGCCCTCCACGGGGTCGTCCTATTCATCCAGCCCTCCACGGGGTCTTGTTCATCCAGCCCCAACCGGCTCGATCGGTCGGGGTCCTGTTCATCCAGAGGCAACCACGGGGTCCTGTTCATCCACCCCCACCGGGGACTGTTCATCCAAACCCCCCAGCAACGCTCACTGTTCATCAAGGGAAGGAGGCAGCAGGGTTCGATCGGCTTGATTAGCGCAGAGCGGCGAATCACTCGGGTTCAGTAACGTAGCTAGTGCAATCACTAGGGTTCAGTTAGAGCCCAACGCCTCGCTCGGGTTCAATTAGAGCCCAACGCCTCGCACCCATGCGTGTATGGTACGAGAGAAACACGCATCACTCGGCCCCCGACCACCCACCACTACTAGGGAAAAGCCTAGCAGCAGCGCGGGTTTTGGGTGTATCAGTAGCGCGGGTGCCCGCGCATCGTCTGGCGCCATAACTAACTTATAGCAAGAGCATCGCGTGTTGACACACGCCATCGCTATACATGGTTAGTCAGAGCGCATGGCGCCGCAAACAGCGCCATCGCTAATTAGTTGTAGTGGTTCTTATACCCCACGCTACTGCTATTACTTTCAAAAATAAAAAAAATCTCGTTCCCGTGCGTGCTGTCAATGTCAGCAATGGTAAGATCTAGCGATGATTGGCGTCGCCAGAGGCATGAACGGACAATGAAGACCAGATCCAAAGTTGGGCATTGGAGAGGGCCCGTTTCTATGGCAGAGCCAGGCCGCGGAGTGGGGCTCCTCTTCCCGACCATGCCAGATAGCTCCGGGTCATCCATGGTGATGACCTGCACGGGCATGGACATGGGAGGGTGTCAAACCAGAGGGAGAGAGAGAAAAGGAAAACCGAGGGAGAGAGGAAGGTGATGTAGGGAGCAGCGGAGCTAGTCAACGGTGGCGAGGTGCTCCGGTGTGGTGGCGCGGGGCGGCGGCCTCCTAGACGTCGGTGGAAGACCATGAGCTCCCTAGACACCGGTGGTGAGGCGGGCGGCCTCTTTCGCGCCATGGAGGAGGATGGGTGCATGGGCAAGAGGTCCATGTGAGAGCGTATGGAAAGTGAGAGGAGAGAGTGGTGGAAGAGAGGAGGATTTGGGGAGGAGATGGGGATTCGACCAAGGATATGGCGATTTCACCTACCTCGTACTTAGTAGTAGCGAGGGTATAAAACCGCTACTACTATCAACTTAGTAGTAGCGCGGGTTTATACCCCTCGCTACTACTATGGCATGTGTCGGGGGGCACGGTAGAGACCACTTAGTAGTAGCGAGGGTTAAAAATCCGCGCTACTACTATCAACTTAGTAGTAGCGAGGGTTAAAAACCTGCGCTACTACTATCAACTTAGTAGTAGCGAGGGTTAAAAACCAGCGCTACTGCTAATTAGCAGTAGCGCTTCTTTTTGTGCCGCGCTGCTAAGATTCTGTGTATAAGGTTTTCCCTAGTACCATAACCGGGAACTCCCCGATATTTTCCTCGCCCTCGCTTCTACCACAGTTTTTTCTGTCATGGACGGCCCAAAGAATGTCATGCAGCTGTGTCTCCGGCCCGCCCAGGACGAAAAGCCCATTTTCTGTCATGATTTTCTGTCATAGAAGTAGGAGCCCACCACATCATGATGATACCGGATTTTGTCACAATTATCGTCATAGAAGTGTCATAAGTATGACAGAAAAAAAATTCGTTCGGCCCAAAATGTCATGGGTGTGTCTTTTTTTTGTAGTGTAAGTGGAGGTTCAACTTGGGCAAAGACGCCGCTACCATTTCTACCACTAGATAAAGGAACTTTATCACAAGAAGCTTCCCCCTTATCGGTAGCATCCGCCACCTTATTAGTGGGAGCCGACACTTCCAAAGATGCGGTGGATAATTTAAGGCCATCAAGAAACTCTTTGAACATGCCTTTGACCTCGGTCGTCATGGAGGTTTTCAATGTGTCCAAAGCCACATTGAATTCCTCACGTGAGACCGGGGATCCCCCATCGGTCGTAGACGAAGACGGATTCACACCGGGGTGCTCCTCCTCACCGTCTATGGTGTCAACCATACTCTTTGGACGGTAAAGTCCTTAATAAAGATACGAGGCTCTGATACCAATTAAAAGGATCATTATAGTTGACTAGAGGGGGGTGAATAGGCAACTTAACAATTTTTAGCTTTTCTTTACCAAATTGAACTTTGGATCAAAGTAGGTTGTCTAGATATGCAACTAGGTGAGCAACCTATATGATGCAACAACAATAAGCACACAAGCAAGCAAAGGATATAACACAATAAAGCTTGCACAAGTAAAGGTGAGAGATAACCAAAACTGGAACTGATGGAGACGAGGATGTGTTACCGAAGTTCCTTCCTTTTGAGGGGAAGTATGTCTCCGTTGGAGCGGTGTGGAGGCACAATGCTCCCCAAGAAGTCACTAGGGCCACCGTATTCTCCTCACGCCCTCACACAATGCGAGATGCCGTGATTCCATTATTGGTGCCCTTGGAGGCGGCGACCGAACCTTTACAAACAAGGTTGGGGCAATCTCCACAACTGAATTGGAGGCTCCCAACGACACAACGAAGCTTCACCACAATGGACTATGGCTCCGCGGTGACCTCAACTGTCTAGGGTGCTCAAACACCCAAGAGTAACAAGATCCGCAAGGGATTAGTGGGGGAATCAAATTTATCTTGATGGAAGTGTAGATCGAGGCCTTCTCAACCAATCCCTAGAGAACCGACAAGTTTGATTGGCTAGGGAGAGAGATCGGGCGAAAATGGAGCTTAGAGCATCAATGGAGCTTAGAGGTGGAAGAGGTAGCCAACTCGGAGAAGAAGACTCCCCTTTTATAGTCAAGGAACAAATCCAACCGTTATCCACTTAACCAGCCCGCGACATGCGGTACTACTGCACCAGACAAGTGGTACTACCGCAAGGAGTTGCGGTACTACAGCAAGGCGGTGCGGTACTACCGCACCCACGGCAGACACCAGAAAAGGCCCTTTTGCGTTGACGCTACGAGCGGTAGAACCGCCGGAGCGGTACTACCGTGCACCCTTGTGGTACTACCGCAAGGCAGGGTTTGACTAGGCTGGGAAGGCACGGATGAATAAAATTACATCCGTGACTACTTTCGTTGAGTTTAGAACGGTGCAAAAACCTGACGCGGTACTACCGCATAGGGCGCGGATGAAAAAATTTACATCCGCCCCTACTTCCGCGCGAGTAGCAGTGCTGGGCCAGAAGTCACGGTACTACCACAACCTCGGAGCGGTACTACCGCAAGGAGGTGCGGTACTACCGCATCCTCGGACGGGTACTACCGTGAGCCTCTGCGATACTACTGCTCCCTTGAGCAGTACTACCGTACGCCACAACACACTACCACTTGGAGTCGTTCGTTTTGCAAAGACACGGATAACTGATCGGTGCTCCAAAGAGGCAAGGGGAAAGGTGGTGCAAAGGAACAGACGTGTACATGATGATTCCACCCTAACCTTTCCGAAGCGGACCCCCTCCTAATAGTACGGCTTTCCTACGACTCAAATTCACCAAAAGGAAACGTAGAAAAACGTCGTCTTCACTAGGCTCCGAGGGGCACACAATCTTCTTGTGCCTATACATGAGATACCTGAAATGCTCAATGCACACGATTAGTCCGCAAAAGCATTGTCATCAATCACCAAAACCATTTAGGGAGAAATATGCCCTTACACCCCTGTTATGTCCACTTTTCACGACTTGCCTTCCTCGTCGGGCTCCCAATTAGAGGATGAGTTTGTCTAGCCCGCTTCCAATTGGAGGATGAGTTTGTTTGCCCGAATGATGATGAGTTTATTCGCAAAGAGTTATTCGATTCATCGTGATTGGGCGTCGATGTTGAGTTGATGATGATGATGAGCATCCTCAAATCAATGGAGAAGGAAGAGAGCCATGTTATCAACTTGAGGGGTTCAGCACTGGGCAGGATAACTATTGCTCGGATAAAATCAAAGCCAACTCAATATATCTATGGATTGCACTGGAAAATTTCCGCTCTCTCCTCTCATGAATGTACTACTGCTACGAGGTTGCTTGCATATGGTACAACTGCAGATGTCGTTCATGTTGGGTAACGTTGCATGAAACAAAAAAAATTCTACGCTCACCAAGATCAACCTAGGAGATGAACATCTACAAGAGGAGAGATTGCATCTATATACCCTTGTAGATCGCTAAGCGGAAGCGGAAGAAACGCGATTGATGTAGTCGAACGTCTTCGCGATCCAATCATGATCCGTCCCGCGAATTCCGATCCAAGTGCCGAACGGACGGCACCTCCGCGGTCAATACGTGTACGGCTTGATGACGCCTTCACCTCCTCGATCCAGCGAGTGGTGGTGAAGTAGTAGCTCGAGTCCTCCGGCAGCACGACGGCGTGGTGGCAGGGATGATGGTGGAATCTCAGCAGAGCTTCACTAAGCACTACGGAGAAGAAGAGGGCTGCGAGGGAGAGGAAGGGCAACGCCGTGGCGTGGAGATGTACTCATGGGGTACGGCTGCCCTCCACCATTGTCATATTATCCATTTCTAGAGCATCTTTATTTCACTGTAATTTTATTTTTGAGATCGTGTTGTTAATTATAAAGCACATAATCTAGTTAAGTTCACATTATTGTTCCCTGCAAAAAAAAAGTTCACATTATTGTTGGGTCCGAGACTGGTTTGGCCAATCCCATGACCAAAATTGTATTCCACATCATTATTTTTGATGAATACATAAAATTTGGTTCCCCCAGAAAAGGTCAGAAAACAAAAACCGCAAAGAGAGAGAGAGAGAGAGAGAGAGAGAGAGAGAGAGAGAGAGAGAGAGAGTTGTGCTAAAGAGTGTGTGAGAGAGCCGGGTCGGGATGGCTTGGTCTGCAGCTCGTCGGCTGCTCGCGCTGACAAGGTAGCAGAGCTCGTGGATCGCCGGTGGCCGCCGATCTGTCCACGACGGCCAGAAGGTTCGTCTTATGCTCTGAAATTGCTCGATTTTGAAACAAGTTTGTAGCATCAGCTTGGCTGACGCTCCCAAACCCTCCCAGTAGTAATCTGAATCGCCGCCCACGGTATTCCCAAACGCGCGTCTGCTTTGCCCTCGCTGCCGGCCGCTCGGTGTCTCTTTGGACGGCAGTGTCGCGGCACTCCTGGCCCGGGGTGGCGCTCCGTTCCGTGGTTCCCCTGGCCGGCGGCACGCCGGTTCGCGGCCTCGTCGGAGCCGTCACCTCCGGCCGCAGGTTCTGCTGTTCCTACTTACCCCCGGTCGTGGTCGTCTGGTGTGCGCCCGTTCTCCGCTGCTCCCCTTCATTTCGGTTGTTCCTGGCCTGATCTGGCGGTGGCCCGTCTCCGGCATCCTCCTGTGCCAGTCTCTCCATACCCGTAGGCCATGTCCACTGACCATTTCATATATGCGCTTAAAGCAGAAAAGATCAATATTTACCGGATGGCATATGTGTAAGAGTACATACGATTCTAACGTCAATAGCTATCTGCAGGCGCTACAGATATTTCAGATAAGCTACAAATGGAGGTACTAATATGGTTATTAATTATTAAAGCTGTGACATACCTGAACCAGCTCATCATTTTGTTGTTCTGGGATTTGATCATTCCAAAACGCTCAGATGCTTGCTAATCTTTGCAATGATGGATCCATTTTTATCTCTGAGATTCTAGAATGTTCCTTAACAACTTGTAGGATGGTACATCATCTGATAGTTGCACCATAAGCATTGCATCTTTCACGAGTTTGAATTACTCTGGTACCAGAAGAATGCAATTTTAGCGATGATAAAATGAAACTCGTAATAGTAATATTAAGCAGTCCACATCATTCCCCGTGGCTGCTAAAATAAATTAGTAGATAGTACTAAGAGTAGATAGCTACTCAATCCGCAAAGGCGACGCAAATCCACTGTTGTTGCTTTGCTTGAAGACCACTTACACTTGCTGATGGTTTACTCCACTTTTCTGCCAAAATAACATTAAAAGTGTTAAAAGAACTTGAAATGCTTAACCAACATAGCTCCTATCCAGCTCTTCCTTTCAATTGTACACACTGTTGAAACCTATATGCAACAAGAGAAATTTTCATAACCAAATGCAATACCCTATAGCGATTCTCTGAAGTCCAATGCAACCATCTCAGAAGCATCAAGCAAGCAAAATGCTGATGTCAAAATCAGACAAACATTGAATTACGCCGTAGCAGACAAAGGTTAAATAGAAACTTTTGGCTAACCATTGTCAATCCTTAATTTTTTTTGGCAGGACTCTTCTAAAGAATTATTTAATCATTTCTGTTCCTTCGGTTGCCATTAATCTCATCATCCAAAATCCCAAACTTTGTAGCAGTTAGTAGTTCAGAATAAGCAGTAGAAGAATTGTAAAAATAGATAAACGAGCAATAGTACTAAGCTGCAATGGAGAATCCAAAATATTATTTAACCCCAGTGACAGGTCCAGAAAACCGCAATAAAGAGCACCTACGTTATATTTTAGAAAGATCTGAACCAAACAAAAATGGATCTGTCTGTTCTGCACCCAATACACTCCCACTGCGTTTACGTTAGCATTTGTGAACCAAACAATGCTAATATAGTGTTTGTTTTCTTCTGTTCTGTCATTGGCATGTGCAGGAATCTCTTCCGTGGCTGAATATGAGGGAAAAACCCACTACTTGCACCTGGAGCTGTTCCAACGGCTTGGGCTGGAGAACCCTACTACTTCAAGAAGGTGGGATCACAGGAGTTATCTGAAAATGATCAAGTTCTGGATGAACTATGAGCCCAGGGCTACGCCATCAAGAAGAGCAACTGGTTGGAAATCAATGGCCTCACCGACGAACTCAAAAGTCCTGGAGATGCCTTGTCTGCAAATGGCGAAAGAAAACGCAGCGATGGTAGCTCAGCTCTCAGGCTCAGAAGCCAAGCCCTGAGGCCGGATGAGAAAGCGCAAGGTGGTCGGTAATTCAGGCCGGTGGATTGGATTTGAAATGTTTGTGTTGAATCTTGTGTACTTCCTCCGTCCGAAAATACTTGTCTTCAAAATGGATAAAAGGGGATGTATCTAGAACGAAAATACTTATCTTCAAAATGGATAAAAAGGATTGTACCTAGAACGATACAATCATTTTTATCCATTTTGAAGACAAGTATTTTTCGGACGAAGGGAGTACGTTGGTTAACTAGAAAAATAAACAAATCATTTCATCACTTTTTTTTGAGGCAAAAATCGTTTCATCACTTGAACTGGATTTGTCGGTTCCTTTGCACGGCAGTATTTTCCCTCTTGCTCTAGCTGAAAAGCTTGATTTTTCATGTGGTGGTGAGCTGTGGCCTTCTGATTGGCTAGTTCCCTTGGAAATATGTCATCGGGCCCAATCAGGAGGCGTCTTCTTGGTCAACAGAGGAAGGAGGTGGCACTAGCCGTCGATGGAAGAGTGGGGGACGCCGACGGCCTTGATTGCCACTTCGGATCTTTTAGCAGGACAACTAAAGCTCCCTCATGTTCACATAATGGACCTTATCCTTTTCGTAATATTGCACAATGTCACCGAAAATCCAGACTGAGGCAAAGAGAAATACTTTTCCTAGACTGATCGTAGACCTTATCATTTTTGTATTATTGCACATTACCACTGAAAATCTAGAGAGGCAGAGAGGCAATGCTACCTTTGAGAAATCTATGAAAATATTCTACAATTGTGATTTCGGACTATGCTCTACAATCCTTTTAAAGAAAAAAATATCAATCGAACACCGGCTAGTTTATCTTGGGACTAACTAATCGTGCACACGGAGCACTAGGAGGAATTAGTGATGGGAAGCAGAGAGCGGAGGAGTCTATGTAGATTAAAGTGAGAGGATGAAGAAATATAGGAAGGAGGATAGTGAAGCAAAGAAGAAAAAGAAACTGATATTTCAATGGAAGAAAGAAAAAACCAAGCAAGATGACTGATTTGGATTTTGGAGGGATGTTCATTCTTAAGTTTGGCCATAACGGACATAGAAAGAGAAAACTTGTAAGACGACAATGACACGAGGCATGTGCTAAAAAATGGGTGTCAAGTTAATGTATACTAGTTTGGTTGAACCAAGCTAGAAATTTTATGGCAACGACAACACGGTTGATACCGAAACCAAACAAAGGTGTCCGACGATATAAATAGAGTCATATTTTCGTGTCCAAGCCAAGAGAAGAGACGCGGAGAATTTGTGTTGAATTTCAGAAAGATCCCACGTTATTCAGTGTTATGACTAATGTTTTGATTAATGTGAGGCAGATCATGATATGTCAGCATGGATTACATGCCCCGGCTAAAAATGGAGTATACGTCAATCCTTGTGCCGGTTCGGGCGCCTCACGTTGATCATGACATGTGAGCAGGGAGTAGTACCGTGGCTAAAAATGCTAGTATCTATCAATCCTTGTGCCGGTTTGGACGCCTAACGTTGTTCATGCCTTAAGCAATTCCAACGGGGCGATCTAAATTGTCCATATGTATCCGTTTGGGTCAAAATAGATAAAAGCGTTATCCAACGCGCCGACCCATTTCGTGTTCATTATGGATTCATTTCAATCCTAAATTTGTGTCATATTTGGATTAGAGGCATACACAAAAGCGAACGTTTTCTATGCCCGTCTGAAAGGATCGATATGGTTGACTAGAGGGGGGGTGAATAGGCAACTAACAATTTTAGGCTTTTCTTTACCAATTTAAACTTTGCAATAATAAAGGTTGTCTAGATGTGCAACTAGGTGGACAACCTATATGATGCAACAACACAAGCACACGAAAAAGCAAGGATAGGAACACAAATAAGCTTGCACAAGTAAAGGGATAAGATAACCAAGAGAGGAGCCGGTGGAGACGAGGATGTGTTACCGAAGTTCCTTCCTTTTGAGGGGAAGTACGTCTCCGTTAGAGCGGTGTGGAGGCACAATGCTCCCCAAGAAGCCACTAGGGCCACTGTAATCTTCTCACGCCCTCAAGACAATGCAAGAGCCGTGATTCCACTATTGGTGCCCTTGAAGGCTGACCGAACCTTTACAAACAAGGTTGGGGCAATCTCCACAACTTAATTGGAGGCTCCCAACAACACCACGAAGCTTCACCACAATGGAATATGGCTCCACGATGACCTCAACCGTCTAGGATGCTCAAACACCCAAGAGTAACAAGATCCGCAAGGGATAAGTGGGGGGAATCAAATATCTTATGGTGGAAGTGTAGATCGGGCCCTTGTCACCCAATCCCGAGCAAATCAACAAGTTTGATTGGCTATGGAGAGAGATCGGGCCAAAATGGAGCTTGGAGCAACAATGGAGCTTCAAGAGAGAAGAGGTAGTCAACTAGAGGTTGAAGAAGCCCCTTATATAGTCGTGAAAAAATCCAACCGTTATCCACTTAGTCAGCTCACGACGCGCGGGTACTATCATTGGGCGCGGTATTATCATGAGGCCGGACGGTACTACCGTGGCGGACTACGGTACTCATCAAGAAGAAGAAAGACAGCCGGGACTAGCTCGACTAGGGGCAAGATTACCGCTCATGCGGTACTATCAGCCCCCTTACTGCACTACCGCAAGGCGTGGAGTCACGACCGAGAAGGGCGCGGATGAAATAAATTACATCCGTGCCAACTTCCAATAAACCGCGGTAGTGCGAAAATCCGACGCGGTACTACCGCTTCCTCAGAGCGCAGTACATCAGAAGGCGTGCCTACTACCGTGACTCTACTAAGATGGTAGGAGGGCCATCAGATTACGGGCCAGGGAGCAAGATTACCGTGGGCCCTCAAGGTACTACCGGACGAGCCGGTACTCAGTGATGGGCGCGGATGTAAAAATTACATCCGCCCTACTATCAAGACCGAGCGGCACTAGGCTCGGGAGTCATGCGGTACTACCGCTTCCTAGGGAGCGGTAGATTATCACAGGTACCTGCGGTACTACCGCAAGTACAAAGGGCAAATGTCGAATTCCGCACAACCAAGATAACGAAGGAAGCTCCAAAGTGCAAGGAAAGGAGGGACAAGTGTACGTGTTGATTCCGCCCTAACCTTTCCGGCCGGACCCTCTTAATAGTACGGCTCTCCTGCGACTCAAATCCACCAAAAGAAACGAGGACGACGCCGTCTTCAATAATCTCCGAGGGGCACCGAATCGTCTCGAGCCTAGAGATGAACCATCTGAGGAACTCAAAGCATGCGATTAGTCTGCAAAAGTATCGTCATCAATCACCAAAACACTTACGGGATAAATATGTCCTTACAATCTCCCCCCTTTTTGGTGGATTGATGACAATACGGGATTTGCACAAAGATACAATAATATAGAGCAAGAGCAAACCCCTCCTCTCCAAAATATATACGGGCTCCCCCTAGATGTGTGCACTCCGGATGAATGCTTTGGACTGCATAACACACGATCTAGGATCACCACTCCCCCTATATTTTAGAGACAAAGGTCCGAAGAATAACATCTAAGCAACATATAGCACGATATAACATAAGCTTGCTAAGATAGATAGAGTGCATATGTCTTACACCATTAGAAGGAAAAGCAACTAAAACGAGGTTCAAACGATTCAAACGAGGTTCAACCGAAACGCAATAAACACACCAAACACGAACACAAGACTCAAGAATCCCTCACGCCTTCTCCCCCTTTGGCATCGAGACGCCAAAAAGACAGAGAGGACACCTACACACAAGCGGTGGCTCAGGTAGAGGGGAACTCGTCCCAACCCTCTCCGTCAGACTCCTCAAAGACTGTGGATGGACTCCTCGACGCCCTCCTCGTAATCACCCACTTGTAGCCTTGCTTCGCCATCCACTCGGCCTCCGGGGTGATGTGCTCCTCAGATCCTCCGCACACATCCTCACCATAGAGCTTCAAGATCTTCCTGTCCGTGACGGCTCTCCTTGGATGCCACATGAGTCCTCAGATCGCCTTGGCTTGCATGCGTAAAAGAGTCTTCATCTTGTCCTTCACTTCGTGGGCCCAAGAAGGCATAGAGGAGCTCTGGGAAGGCCTAGCAAAGATGGCCTTCATCAACATGCTCGGCGCCAAAGATCCTCCTTCTCCAACAAAGAGCCCTAGCTGCAGACGCCTCAACACGAGTAGTAGTGTTGGCCCGTTGGGTTTGACACCTTGACAGATGGGGTCATGGCGAATCGATCGAGGGCAAGGAACTCCTCACTGTGGAACATCTTGTCCCAAGCCCTCGAGATCGCAGAAACAGATATGGATCAGATATAGGCACCTTCTTGGTTGAACACGGCAAACCAAGCTCATACCACATGATGTGTGAGATATCAAGTGGTCGAGTCTCGAGACACACGAGCCTCCTCGCAGATGAGCATCATATCCACCATATAGGCATGAACCTTGTCCTTGTCACCAATGCGGGGAAACAAGGAGTTGCGGAAGATGCGGTACATGATATCCAAAAAAGAGTTGAGCACCAAACCTATCTTGCCACTTGGAAGTGTCTTCTCAACATAGAACGGTGCAAGCCTTTGTCCTTGTTGGCGTAGTCGGTTGGCATGGGGACGAACACCCACGGGGAGTCAAGCCCGCCATCGGGAACTTGGAGCAGATCCATGAACTCCTTCCGTGTAGCGGCCACTACCATTTGTCATCCGTGTCATTCTCCTTTCCTCATTGGGGTGAAAGTAGATGAAGCAAAGAACCCACCAATGAGCTCGTGGATCATAGTCAAGGTGAAAGGAGATGATATGCTCAATGCCAAACTGCTCCACCAAGTCGAGCCTCTCCAAAGTAGGCACGGAACTTCTCCTTCCTCAAGTGATGCATGTCAATCCACTTCTCATCCACATAGGTATTCTCGCTTGTTCCTAATGACGCCCAGATAGATGTTGGTTTGATGCTTGTTCAAACAGCTCACAACCCCGATTGAGGAACGAGGGGTCACGTACGGATCCATGTTCCGGAGGCGGACGTAGTCAGATTGGGGCATCTCATCCATGCTCCTGGAGGGCTCCTTGACCTTGGTGGCAGTTGTCTTGACATGGCGCTTGGGGTCAGAAGAGGAGCCCTCTGGTGCGTCACCGGGGTTGCGCAGACGCTTGGAGCCGGTGTCACGGCTGGGATTGGACCGGCGAGAGCCACCACCTGAACCACACACGCAAAGCACCAAAAACGCAAGAAGATCAATGCAAAGGCCACGAAAAAGCACACGGAAAACATAGGAGACATATGAGAAAGTTGGCATGCGATAGGTGTGAGGCACGGTAGGACGGTCACCGCTGGGTACTAAAGCGAGTAATCGCCCCAAACGCTGTAGTACTGCAGGCGGGTCACGGTAGTACCGTGGAGCGGAAGTAAAGCTGTAGTGCCAAGACAGGCACGGTAGTACCGCATCCGAGGGCGGTAGTATCGTGCGCGGTAGTACTGCTACCGTAGGGCGGTAGTACCGCCGCCGCAGCGGATCCAACTATCGATTTGAATCAAAAGAACCGCGAAACAATGGCGGTGCTACTGATGATCAGATCTAGCGCATGACAAAGAATACACATATAAATCCTATGCAATACTACACTCCTTCATCCTATTCTTGCAGAGATTAGGCCTATCAATCTCAAGAACACACAAGCCTCCCCAAAACCTAGAAACGCCAAACACCAACAACAAGGAGAGGGAATTGGGGAAAACCTGGGTCCATAGCAAGAGCACGCGGTGGAGAACGATCCCACCGGTCGGAATCACGGGAGGGCAGCCGGTGAAGGAGATCCGCGAGATACGCCCTCCGTTCTTGAGCAAGGGAGAGAAGGAGGCGATGTGGGGAGAAGGTAGCGAATGGGTATGGGGAAGTTAGAACTCCCGCCTGCCTCCTTAACCCCTCGCTCACAACCGTCCAGTATCACGCCTCATCGCGGTAGTACTGGGCGGAAGTTCCAAGACCGAGGCGGTAGTACCGGCCGGGCGGCGATAAAAAATTACTGCCGTGAGGTTGCGGTAGTACCGTGGCTGGTCATGGTAGTACCATGGTCGGTCTGCGGTAGTACTGCACCGGCCGCGGTAGTACCGTGAATCTCAAGTCACCGCATGATTCAAAAACGAAAAAGGGCCTTTGCAATGAAATTTTTTTCTTTTTCTTTTTTTTTCACACACAAGAAACCACAAACTCAACCACAAACTAGAGGCAAAAGACAACAAGAAACCACCAAACGACAAGGCCTCTCAAGGAGAGAGGGCGGTGGCCGAGGCCACCTATGTTTGAGTAGGATGGTATGGCACCGCGAAGAATTATCCTTGGGCCCATGACCAAAACTCGTCTTTGGAACACAAGTACCATAAAAAATGGCTAATGTGAAAGAGGTGATCGATTTATGCATAATGGGGGAGGGAGAGTTCATTGAGAGAACAATACTCCCCTATGTCCATGCCTACACCTAAACTAGACAACAAGTTGAGTGTGGTGGGAGTGCACGGCTCAAGTCACATTGCTCAAATCAATGATATTTAGCTCATGCCTTAACTCACAAATCTTGCTTCATCTAAGGGCTTCGTGAATATATCTCGCAAGGTTATCCCGAGTGTTGACATACTTGAGCTCGATCTCCTCGCCTAATGTGATCCCGGATGAAGTGATACCGAATCTCGATGTGCTTCGCCTTGAAGTGTTGCACCGGGTTGAGAGAAATCTTGATGGCACTTTCATTATCACACCAAAGAGGCACTTTGTCACAAATGACACCGTGCATTCCTTTAAAGTTTGCCTCATCCATAGGAGTTGAGCACAACAACTACCGGCCGCCACATATTCCGCTTGGTGGACGAGAGAGACACACAACTTTGCTTCTTGGAAGACCAACTTACCAAGGAGCAACCAAGAAATTGGCACCCTCCTAAGTGGACTTCCTATCCACTTTGTCTCCCGCCCAATCGAATCTGTAAATCCTTCAAGCTTGAAGTTTGCTCCTCTTGGGTACCATAAGCCAAAGTTTGGGGTATGAGCCAAATATCGAAAGATTCGCTTGACCGCCACAAAATGACTTTCCTTCTAAGTGCGGCTTGAAACCGTGCACACATTCCCACACTCAACATGATATCCGGTCTAGATGCACAAAGGTAAAGCAAGGATCCAATCATGGAGCGATATACCTTTTGATCCACCGCTTTACCATTGGGATCAATGTCAAGTTGGCACTTGGTGGGCATTGGTGTAGTAGCCGGCTTGACATCACTTAGCTTGAATCTTTTGAGCATGTCTTGAGTGTATTTGGCTTGGTTGATGAAGGTTCCTTCTCTTCTTTGTTTGATATCGAAACCAAGAAAGAACTTCAACTCTCCCATCGAAGACATCTTGAACTTGGAGGTCATGAGAGCAAAGAAATTCCTCATTGAAAGCTTTGTTAGGAGAGCCAAAGATAATATCATCAACATATAGTTGGCATACAAACAACTCCCCATTGACCTTCTTAGTAAAAAGAGTGGGATCGATTTGCCCCACTTCAAAACCACGATCTTGTAACAACTCGGTAAGGTGGTCATACCAAGCACGTGGGGCTTGTTTAAGTCCATAGAGTGCCTTATCGAGTTGATATACATGATCCGGAAGTAGGGGTCCTCGAACCCGGGGTTGCTTGACATAGACCAACTCATTAATGGGACCATTAAGAAAAGCACTTTTACATCCATTTGTTGCAACTTAAAGTTGTGATGGGAAGCATAAGCAATCAACAAACGAATGGATTCAAGGCGAGCAACGGAGCAAAGGTTTCACCGTAGTCGATACCCTCGACTTGGGAGTAGCCTTGTGCTACCAATCTTGCCTTGTTGCGTAATGCTGTTCCCATGAGCATCTTGCTTGTTCTTGAAAATCCACTTGGTTCCAATGACGTTGTGGTTCTCCGATGGCCTTGGCACCAATCTCCACACCTTGTTGTACTCAAAGTTGTTGAGTTCTTCATGCATGGCATTGAGCCAATCCGAGTCTTCGAGCCTCATAGACCTTTTGAGGTTCAACACAAGAGACAAACGCGTGATGTTCACAATAGTTTGCCAATTGTTCACGAGTGCTTACCCTTTTTCTTAGGCTTCCAACCACATTCTCCATGAGATGGCCTTTGGTAGTGAGTTTGGAAGCAATCTTGGCGGCACGACGCTCTAAATCCTCCCTGAGGTGCGATGAGGAGAGGTCACTTGATCATCTTGAGCGCCTGCCTTGAGCATGGCCTTCATCTTGAGCATGCTCGGGGAAGAGAACTCGACCTTGGGCATCATTTAAGGTGATATCATCATCTTGAGCACGATCTTGCCCTTGGTCTTGTTCTTGAGGTTGAGGGCCTTCACTTTGTTCTTCTAAGCGCAGGGCCTTGGGTTGGTGATGGCTCCACTTGAGTGGAGCATTGTCCTTCTCCTTCGCCACAAGGGGTTCCTCAATGGGTAGGATAAAGCCAACTCCCATTCTTCTTATGGCTTGGGGAGGAATTTCATCACCTACATCACAAGTGCCACTTTGCTCCACTTGGGAGCCGTTATTCTCATCAAACTCCACGTTACACGCCTCCTCAATAAGTCCCGTGGATTTATTGAGGACACGGTAAGCATGAGAGTTTGTAGCATAACCAACAAATATGCCCTCATGAGCTCTAGCTTCAAATTTAGATGCATTTAACACCTTTCTTGAGAATGAAACACTTACACCAACACCCTAAGTACTTGAGGTTGGGCTTGTTGCCGGTGAGTATCTCATAAGGAGTCTTGTTCAAGCCTTTATGGAGATAAAGCCGATTGGATGCATGACAAGCGGTGTTGATGGCTTCGCCCAAAAGTTGTATGGAGACTTGAACTCGCCATCATGGTCCTTGCCGCATCCATCAACGTCCTGTTCTTTCTCTCCGCCACACCATTTTGTTGAGGGGTATATGGTGCGTAATATTGATGCTTGATTCCCTCATCACTAAGAAACTCATCCAAGGTGTAGTTCTTGAACTCGGTGCCGTTGTCACTTCTTATAGTCAAGATCTTTGCATTATGTTGACGTTGAGCTTCATTTGCAAAGTCGATGACGGTTTGTTGGGTCTCACTCTTCCTCTTGAAGAAATATACCCAAGTGTATCTCGAATAGTCATCCACGATCACCAAGCAATACTTTCTTCTTCCAAGACTATCAAATGATGGTGGCCCAAAGATATCCATGTGAAGGAGCTCCAAGGGTCTCTTTGAGTATATGATAGTCGTGGGAGGGTGAGCCTTCTCATGAAGCTTTCCTTCAATACAAGCACTGCAAGCTCGGTCTTTGGCAAAACTAACATTTGTTAGTCCACGGACATGGTCCCCCTTGAGAAGACTTTGCAAAGATCTCATATTGACATGGGCTAAACGGTGATGCCAAAGCCATCCCACGTCAACTTTAGCCATTAGGCATGTCGTGGTCTTAGTGGGTCGCTCCGAAAAGTTAATCACATAGAGACCGTTTTCGACATGCCCAACAAAGTCTACTTTAAGAGTCTTGCTCCACAAGAGGTCCACGGTATCAATGTCAAAGAAAGTAGCATAACCCATGACTGCAAGTTGACGAACGGAAAGCAAATTGTATGCAAGGGACTCAACAAGCATGACTTTCTCGATCGTAAGATCATGAGAAATGACAACCTTGCCGAGACCCAATACCTTAGAATGTGATGCATCACCCCACTCGACATCGGTGGGCATAGATGGAATCTCTTTCACGTCCACCACCATGTCCTTGCTCCCGGTCATGTGATTTGTTGCTCCACTATCGAGCAACCATGATCCCCCACCAGAAGCAAACCCCTACAAGAGATCAATGCTTGGTTTTAGGTACCCATTTGGTAATGGGTCCTTTGATGTTAGTAACGAGGGTCTTAGGAACCCAAATAGACCATTCAATGTACTCATAAGAAGAACCAACAATTTAGCATAAACATGCCCATCACTAGCACGGCACAACACATAAGAGGGGTTAAAGTCGCGGGCTATGTTCATGGGGATGACGTTGTCCTTCTTGACATTGCCACCCTTTTGCAGACAGTTCTTCTTCTTGAAGCACCTCTCCCTCCCTCACAAAAGTTTGCTTGAGAGGGGAGGTTGCTTGGTCTTGTCATTCTTCTTCTTGCTCTTGGGCTTGGGCGCGAACCCAATCCCCTCCTTGGTTACAACTTCCTTTTGATTACTCAAAAGGTCGTTAAGGTTCTTCTCACCTTGAATGCATGTGACAAGGCCCTTTTCAAGTTGCTCCTTCAACTTAGCATTCTCCTCAACAAGATGCACATGCTCACAACAAGGGTTAGTAGCATTTGCATTATCAATCAATATCATATGAGGAAAGGTGGCTTTCTCCTTGGTTAGCTTCACTTGGAGTTGATCATGAGACTCTTTGATACTAGCATGAGCACCCTTCAAGACTTTGTGAGCCTTGTCGAGAGTTTCAAAGTCCTCGTTGAGTCTAGCAAGATCAACTCCAAGCTTTGCCTTCTCGTAATCTAAGCACACGAGACACAACAAGAGCATGATCAAGGTCTTTCTTTAATTTAGCGTGATCATCGTTGTGTGACTCCTCAAGAGCCAAACGAAGACCACGCTCTTCCTCAAGAGCATTGGAAAGATCCGAAATCTCATCGGCATAGTCACGACTATGCCCTTCCATCTTAGAAATGGTTTCTTCATGAGTCTCGATCATGACATTGGCTTCACTAATTTGTTCCAAGAGAGCAACGAAGTGCTTCTTGGATTTCCCTTTGAGTTTACTCATAAAGATCTCAAATTCATTTTCCTCTACACTAGTCCTCTCATGTTCATCAATGCAATCCACAAAGAAGAATGATTGATGATGGTAGTTTTGATGTTGGGGTTACCTTGTTGGTGGCTTTAGCCATGAGGCACTTAGCGGTGATGCTTTCATTGGGTGAACCAAGAGAGACACTGAGGAGTCATTGCAATGGCCACGGAGGCCATGGCAACCGATTCACCATCCTCATCATCATCATCATCCTCATTGTACTCTTCTTGAACCACCAAAGCTTTGTGAGGAGTCTTCTTTGGGAAGTTGCTCTTGTTGGGAAAAGACTTGGCCTTGTCCTTACGGATGAGCTTGCCACCATTGTCTTCCCTCTTCTCATATGGACACTCCGCAACAAAGTGACTCACATTTCCACAATTAAAACACGTCCTCACTCGTTGCTTGCCCTTAGAGCCATTTGAATTGCTCTTGTTGAAGTTGGGCCTTGAGTTCTTCTTGCTCCAAAATTGTCTTGAAGCAAGGGCCATGTGTTCATGATAATCATACTTAGTATCTTCGAGGTTGCTCTCTTCTTCTTCCTCCTCTCCATCTTCTTCGACACAAATCTTGGCCTTCAAAGCGAGGTTGGGCTTCTTTGCTCTTTGAGAGCGAAGCACCGCATTGTCGGCCGGTCTTGTCCAATATGCTCATAGCCACAAACTCATCCAACACATCACTTGAGGACAAGGTGTGGAAGTCCGTCGCTGACGGATGACGGAGGACATGGCTTTGTGGTAGGGCATCATTGCCTTGAGAAATTTGGCGCTTGATCCAGCTTGTCATCTGTGTCCTTACTTTCATGATCCCGGAGAGGGAGACAAGCTTGGTTACTCTCCGATAAAGCTCACGAGGTTCTTCTTCTTCCTTCATTGCAAACTCATCGGCTTCATCTTGGACCACTTCATAATTGAAGCGTTGAATGCTTGCGCTTCCTCGATACATGGAAACCACCTTGAGCCAAGCATCTTTGGCACGGGTGTAAGGCCGAGATGAGGGAGGTCTTCGGAAGGATTGCTTCTTTGATGATGAAGAGAGCATTCTCATTGAATTGATGGTCCACGACCTCTCTAGGAGAAAAATTGCTCGGATCATGCGGATAGAAACCTTCTTCAATGATTCTCCAAAGGTTAGTGTTCACATGATTTAAATGACGCTTAAAACGATAAACCCAAGAATCAAAATCCTCCTTTTTATCAATCTTAGGTGGTGGACCGCATGATTCAAATGAGTGGAAGGAATCGGTCCACCATAAACGGGAGGTTGCACATGGGCGAAGATGCGGTGCCATTCTTACCACTAGACGAGGGGCTTTCTCACTAGTAGCTTCCCCTTATCGGAGTTAGCATCCGCCTCCGTGTTGGCGGGATCACCCACTTTCACGGGTGCGGTGGAAAGTTTAAGCCCTTCTAGGAATTCCTTAAACATGTCCTTGACCTCGCTCGTCATGGAGTTTTTCAATGTGTCCAACGCCACATTGAATTCCTCACGAGATCGAGGTACTCCCATCTCCGTAGATGATGTCGGATTCGCACGGAGTGCTCCCCCACATCATCTACGACGTCAACTATACTCTACGGACGGTAAAGTCCTTAAAAGAGACGAGGCTCGATACCAATTGAAAGGATCGATATGGTTGACTAGAGGGGGGTGAATAGGCAACTAACAATTTTAGGCTTTTCTTTACCAATTTAAACTTTGCAATAATAAATGTTGTCTAGATGTGCAACTAGGTGGACAACCTATATGATGCAACAACACAAGCACATGAAAAAGCAAGGATAGGAACACAAATAAGCTTGCACAAGTAAATGGATAAGATAACCAAGAGAGGAGCCGGTGGAGACGAGGATGTGTTACCGAAGTTCCTTCCTTTTGAGGGGAAGTACGTCTCCATTAAAGCGGTGTGGAGGCACAATGCTCCCCAAGAAGCCACTAGGGCCATCAGTAATCTCCTCACGCCCTCAAGACAATGCAAGAGCCGTGATTCCACTATTGGTGCCCTTGAAGGCGACCAACCTTTACAAACAAGGTTGGGGCAATCTCCACAACTTAATTGGAGGCTCCCAACACCACCACGAAGCTTCACCACAATGGAATATGGCTCCACGGTGACCTCAACCGCCTAGGATGCTCAAACACCCAAGAGTAACAAGATCCGCAAGGGATAAGTGGGGAATCAAATATCTTATGGTGGAAGTGTAGATCGGCCCTTGTCACCCAATCCCGAGCAAATCAACAAGTTTGATTGGCTATGGAGAGAGATCGGGCCAAAATGGAGCTTGGAGCAACAATGGAGCTTCAAGAGAGAAGAGGTAGTCAACTAGAGGTTGAAGAAGCCCCTTATATAGTCGTGAAAAAAAATCCAACCGTTATCCACTTAGTCACTCACGACGCGGCATTACCGCTCAGGGCGCCAGATTATCATGAGGTCAAGACGCATTACTGCAAGTGGCGGACTACAGATACTCAAGAAGAAGACAGTGCCGGACTAGCTCGACTAGGGGCAAGATTACCGCTCATGCGGTACTACCGCTCCCCTTACGGTACTACCGCAAGGTGGAGTCACGACTGAGAAGGGCGCGGATGAAATAAATTACATCCGTGCTAACTTCCGCTGCGGTAGTCACGAAAATCGAATCCGACGGTACTACCGCTCCTCGTGAGCGGTACTATCAGAAGGCTGCGTGCCTACTACCGTGACTCTACGACTTGGTAGGAGGGCCACGGTACTACGGCTCAGGGGAGCAAGATTACTCAGTGGGCCCCAGTACTACTG
Organism: Aegilops bicornis; assembly: GCA_021605145.1. NCBI lineage: Eukaryota > Viridiplantae > Streptophyta > Magnoliopsida > Poales > Poaceae > Aegilops > Aegilops bicornis. Next base: position 610,862,648 of record CM038669.1, on the reverse strand, counting down.
CATGACGAAGCGGTACTACTGGTGGGCGCGGATGTAAAATTACATCCGCCTTTACTATCAAGACACTGAGCGCACTAGGTTCGGAGCCATGCAGATTACTACGCCTAGAGCCAGTATTACTGGCACCTCATGCAGATTACTACATGTACTGTGATACTACCGCAAGTACAGTGGCAAATGTCAGAATTCCCACAACCAAGATAACGAAGGGAAGCTCCAAAGTGCAAGGAAAGGAGGGACAAGTGTACGTGTTGATTCCGCCCTAACCTTTCCGACGCGGACCTCCTCTTAATAGTACGGCTCTCCTGCGACTCAAATCCACCAAAAAGAAACGTAGGACGACGCCGTCTTCAATAGTCTCCGAGGGGCACCGAATCGTCTCGAGCCTAGAGATGAACCATTTGAGGAACTCAAAGCATACGATTAGTCCGCAAAAGTATCGTCATCAATCACCAAAACACTTACGGGATAAATATGCCCTTACACCGTCTCGTTCGTCTATGTCTGGGCCTGGCTCACCTGTCACCCACCCACCCACCTTCCTCTTCTTATTTTATTTGCTGGCCCACCCCCACCCCACCTCTCTCCTCCTTCTGACGCCGAGGCGCTACCAAAGCTACTACTTCGACACGCCGCCTCGCCGCACCGCTGACCACCTTCTCGCCACCAGACACCCCAGGCCCGACTCAGCTACCGACTGCTTCGACCGATGCTCCGCCGCCAACGAGGCTGCTGATCCGCGGGAACGACGCCGACATGGGTGCGCGCATGTCGTTCCGCACGATGGCCGAGTTGGCGGGCGCGAGGGCGAAGCAGCAGCTGCGGCAGGGCGTGAAGTTGGCGCGATGGGCGCGGGTGGGGCGAAGCATAAAGAAGCAATGACGGCAGTGGGACCAGAGAACGCGAAGGCATGACGCCGAGCTCGCAGCGCGGGCGCGCAAGTGAGCTCACCCACCAGATGTTCAACCGAATGCCGATGCGGACATTGTCCAAAATGCGTCCTGCCCTGTTGGGCGCACCGGCCGATCAAAACAAAAAGACGGACACGAATGCGGGGCGGACGAACTAAACTAACAAAATTGGTGTCTGTTTGGGTCGGCCGGTTGGAGTTGCTCGGAGGAGGAGCCTCTTGGTACGAAAACCACTATCTCCAGGGTGCTGCGCGCAAAAGCGCGATAAATCCCAGACACTGGGCTCCAGTGGACCTCGCGATCGGGAGGTCTTCGTCTCCGCCTGGGAACGCTACAGAGATTTCTCCGTCCCTCTCCCCCCTCTGCCCCCCTCACGCACCCAGCCGCGACTCGGCCGCAATGGCGGAGCCCGTGGCGAACGCGGCGGCGCCCGCCCCCGCGCCCGGCCGCCTCCGCAACGCCTTCGGCGGCGTGCTCTGCGCCTTCACCCTTCTCCTCATCGGCGTCCTCGCCTTCTCGATCCGCCTCTTCTCCGTAAGATCTGATCCGCCCCCCGCCCCCGTGCCTCCAGATCCGGTCCCGCGTTCGGACAGAGGTTCCGGAATTGCCCTTTTTTCTCACGCGTCTCGCCGTTTCGGTGCCGCAGGTGATCAAGTACGAGAGCGTGATCCACGAGTTCGACCCCTACTTCAACTTCCGCGTCACCCAGGTTCGATTGCCCGGTTCCATTTTATCGAGTTCTGTTCTAGAGCGCGCGGAATTGAGTTGTCAACTCCTAGGGGGCTGCAATGTTTTGTTGTGGCTTGTGAATCTGGGCGGAGGGTTCTGGGTTTTGGAAATAGACTGATGCCTGGTAGATTTCGCTTACTATGGATGATTAGTCCAAGTATGGAGCACTGTATCTGTTCTGAATTACTCCTACTTGTGCAGTTTTTGTCGAAGAATGGAATCTACGAGTTCTGGAACTGGTTTGATGATAGGACATGGTAAGAGCCTCATAGGCAGCTGAATCATTTAGTGCTGTGCGGGTTATTTGTAAAGCGGAACGCACAATGAGAATACATGGCTGAATTATCTTCTGCTGCTTCTGTTTTAGGTATCCCCTTGGCCGTGTGATCGGTGGCACTGTGTATCCTGGGTTGACTTTGACAGCTGGAAGCATTTGGTGGTATGTTATCGTAGCAGCACACCACCCTTGCTCTCCTTCCAGTTACTGAAAATGTGCCTGAAATATTTGATTGGTCTACCTACTAGGTTGGTAAATGCTCTGAACATCCCGTTGTCGGTGGAGACTGTCTGCGTGTTCACTGCTCCAATTTTCTCAGCAATCGCTTCCTGGGCTACTTACCTCTTGACAAAGGTTGTTTTTTCACAGAAGCATGCATTCTCACAGTAGCCACTCATCTGATAATTCTGTTCTCATTAATGTTGCTTTTCTATAGGAGGCAAAGGGCACTGGAGCTGGTTTGATGGCAGCAGCCATTCTGGCAATGGTAAACCACACTTGATTTATAGATGTTTTCATTTTCTTATGCCATGGTCGAAGTGGAAATACAAATACTTTTGGATGAAGCTAGGGATGCCATTAGGTACCTTTAACTTTACCTGTCTTTGGGTGGGAACATAAAAGTTTCAATCGAGGAACAATTCGCCATACAATTAGTGCTTATTGATTTTTGTTAGGCCGAACCAGTATTTCTAAAATAGTTGTAAGTAGCTGAATGTATGAAACTGTATGACACTTGGAAATCTTGGTATAATACAAACGTCATTGACACTATTGAGAAGGACCCTTGATGTTGTCCTCAATTATCTGGAGTTCACAACCCATAGAACTCTTTCAGGATATGTTTTTTTCGTCCCCTCCTCTTCACAACCCATATAACTCTTTCAGGATATGTTTTTTTCACTCCCTCCTCCCCACACCAATGTACGGCAGGTTTAGACAAAAGCAAGACGTCCAATTTATTGCTGTTTCTTAGAATGCTGCATTACCTTTGTGTATTATCTTACGTATCATTATTCATTAATCAGACTGCTCTTAACATTGTTACAGGTCCCTTCGTACATCTCAAGATCAGTTGCTGGCAGCTATGATAATGAAGCTGTAGCAATATTTGCCTTGGTATTCACGTTTTATCTGTATGTAAAGGTAATGGTACATCTGATGCTTCTTCATTTGGCTTCATTTTTATATAACATTATGTACTGACTTATTTATGAATAATATACAGACACTGAACACAGGATCACTCTTTTATGCAACGCTCAATGCTCTCTCATATTTCTACATGGTAAGCTTGTTGATTTTGATCTATGGTTTTCAAATGAATATTTTAATCATGCACTAGCTTTTTCCAGGTCTGTTCTTGGGGAGGCTACACATTCATCATAAACCTTATACCGATGCATGTGCTGTTGTGCATTGTAACCGGCCGTTATTCTTCGCGACTGTACATTGCATATGCTCCCCTTGTAAGTGCATACATTTATGCCGCCGTTTCTTGAGTTTTAACACAATAAATGAAAATACATCAATTGAACATGTCAGTACTCACTAGTACCATTTGTCTGCGAAATGATCTTATATGCGACTAATTATTCCGTTTGCAGGTTATACTGGGAACACTTCTGGCAGCTTTGGTACCTGTCGTTGGTTTTAATGCTGTATTGACATCTGAGCACTTTGCATCATTTCTGGTACTACATTCATGTTCTTATGCACTCCTTCTCTTCCTCTTGTGTTTCTCTTTTCAGTAAAATATTATTGAATCAATTGACTCTTGCAATTTTCTTAAAACCGGTCCTTGTAAAATGAAGGTTTCTTGAATTGTTGAATTCTAGATGTGTTGCAAAACATAAACATCAGTTTCAGTCACGAAATGTGTTTACTGGATGTTGCTTCCTTTGGTCCAAATGCAAACACACATTTACCTTTCTTCAGTTCATCTATAAAATGCACACAATAAAAGGATATATCAAGTTAATGGTACTTCTTCTAAGTTGATTAAGTCACCTCTTGATTAGATGAGCAGTCCCAAAATACTGCAAACCTATGACACAACAAGCCACTTTTGCATAATTCTGGGGCGTAGCAACCACGGTTTTCCTGGAAATTGACCACAGTGGCCAGCTGAGGTCCTGCAACTCTTTCACCTTCACCCCCATGATCCCAGTAAAGTTATCCATCAGTGGCAATAGGGAGGCTGACATAATGGTCTCCATTTTTCTCGACATCTATGTGCAATGAATACGTACAATATTTCTGCAACTGCATTATGCACACAAACTAAGGAGGCGCTGAATTGAACAAAGTGAAACAACGCGAGATCATGCTAGCCTATTGGAAGAGATTGTCTAACCACTCAACCCCTCTCTTAACTTCACAAATACTGAATAGAAGTGAAGAAAATTCAATGACTGCACTCTTGATTTCATTGATAACGGTGTACTTGAATTGCAGGTGTTTATAATCCTTCATGTGGTTGCTTTTGTGTATTACATCAAAGGACTTTTGACTCCCAGGCTGTTCAAAATGGCTATGACTCTTGTTATAACTGTTGGCCTGTAAGTCTCTGACGTTATCTATCAGCTTGACGACATGAGGAACTATCAAATAATATCCCGCAAATATAAACCTTTGTTTTTGTTGAATTGGTGTCTTCCGATTCACCTTATGTTAATAGAGAATTCCTTCCCGCAGGGCTGTTTGTTTTGCAGTTGTAGCTATACTCGTAGCGTTGGTGGCATCTAGCCCAACAAAAGGCTGGAGTGGGCGCAGTTTGAGTCTACTGGACCCGTAAGTTCTCATGGATCTTATCAAATATACTTATCTTGCAATTTCAGTTAAGAAACTGGGTCAGCAAACTGAGAAGCATGATATAATTCTTAGTTTTGCCCAGCTGTATCCTTGGGTTTTGAAGTTGCTAACGAAATGTACTTTTGATGCTCATTCATTTGGACAAAGAAATGCAGTTTCTTTCACCAATTAGTACTTGCTTTCGATCTCTTTGATTGTACTTTCTTCTGTTCATACTGTCCTGATAGAGTGCATTTGCTCTGTTTCTTTTTTGTACTAAAAGCTGCACCTTTATTTTTACCTTTTTGACAGAACCTATGCAAGCAAGTATATTCCCATCATTGCCAGTGTCAGTGAACATCAACCCCCTACCTGGCCCTCTTATTTTATGGATATCAATGTTTTGGCCTTCTTGGTTCCTGCTGGAATAATTGTAAGCAATACACCATTTGAATTGTGGGTGAATTAGCATCAATCTTTATTCTAACTATTCATTTTTAACATGATCCAGTCATGCTTCTTGCCTTTGTCCGATGCAAGTTCATTCATGGTCTTGTACTTGGTCACTGCGGTATATTTTTCTGGAGTGATGGTAAGTATATGTTGTACAGATATTATGTAGTCTTATGTTTTTTTATATATCTACTATGTATTAACATCATGTTCACTGTCTGTTAGGTTCGGCTTATGCTTGTCCTTGCTCCTGCTGCGTGCATTCTATCCGGGATTGCTCTTTCCTCAGCCTTCGATGTCCTCACACGATCTATGAAATTTCAGCTATCAAAACTATTTGATGATGGCCCTGCTATTGTACGGTTGTTTCATCTCTATCTTTTGCACTGTCTGAATTGAATCACTAAATGCCTTGTTGAACAAGTTATTGAATACTTCTTTCTCCTGAAACTAAAGTCAGGGAATGGTAGCCCAAATGGTTCTAGTGCTAGCACGGTCAATACAAGTTCATCCAAAAATGAGAAGACTGAAAAATCTGAAGCAGCTCCAAAGGAAAAACAATCAAAGAAGAACAGGAGGAAGGACAAAGAAGTGACCGAAAGTGTTTCTGTGAAGCCTAAAAAGGAAAAGAGACTTTCGGTACTGCCTTTGGAAGCATCTATTGTGAGCACTCTTTTACTGATCGCGTTAGGTGGTTTCTATGTGGTAAGTTCACTGCCCTTAGTCTTGCCAGAAAGAATGTCTCTATACATAGACGGATACATTAAGAATGCCACCTTTGCAGGTCCATTGTGTTTGGGCTGCAGCTGAAGCGTACTCTGCACCTTCAATTGTGTTGACATCTCGTTCACGCGAGGGATTGCATGTTTTTGATGATTTCCGTGAAGCTTATGCATGGCTTAGCCATAACACAGATGTGGATGACAAGGTATGATCGCCCCATGCCTTTTATTATTATGTGAACTGTCTTCTGTTCTTACAGTAAGATGCTCTGTTGCAGGTTGCATCCTGGTGGGACTATGGTTATCAAACAACTGCTATGGCTAACAGGACTGTGATTGTAGACAACAATACCTGGAATAACACTCACATAGCAACAGTTGGTACAGCGATGTCATCTCCAGAAAAGGCAGCATGGGAGATCTTTGATTCTTTAGATGTTAAATATGTGCTTGTTGTGTTTGGAGGTCGGTGCTTTATGGACTTGAGAAAAAGAAATGATTGGCCTGGAACCAGCAAATCACAGATCTCTTAACATTTGAAGTTTCCTTTGCAGGTCTGGTTGGCTACCCTAGTGATGATATTAACAAGTTCCTTTGGATGGTTCGCATAGGAGGTGGTGAATTCCCTCACATCAAGGAGCCAGATTATCTTGTGAGTACTGGATTCCTTTCTTAGATGGTGCCCTCCACGTATTTTTGTTAGCATAAGGAGTAAAAGAATAGTTAAACATATGTGACCTTGCATATTTCATGTTTTTTCTGATTTTTTTGTGTCCTATATATTTGGTAGAGAGATGGCCAGTACCGTGTTGATGCTCAAGCAACTCCAACTATGTTGAATTGCCTCATGTACAAGCTTTGCTATTACAGGTATGTCGTGTAGAATTCAATAGGAGAAATTCAGCTGGCTTCAACCTTTTGACATTTGTTTCCCTTTGTTCCCCTCAGGTTTGTTGAGACTGATGGCAAAGGCTTTGACAGAGTAAGAGGGTATGAAATAGGAAAGAAACATTTCAAGCTAACACATTTTGAGGAGGTATTGTGATATTATTCTCCTTCCCATCAGCTGATGTTGATTTTGTCCGTTTTCTGATTTGTGCTTCCCTATCATGGTGATAAATGAAGGTTTTCACAACCCACCACTGGATGGTGCGCATTTATAAACTGAAACCTCAAAAGAACAGGATTCGGGGCAAGTTGAAGAAGTCGAAATCCGTAAGTCTGCCAGTGTACTAATTTTAACACCTATGCTTTCTTTCTTAGCCCATCCTGAACACACTTCATGATTTTGTTTGACCCGCAGAGTTCCAAAACTAGTTCGACGCTTGCAGCTGGCCGAAAGAAGAACCCATGGCAATGAAGAGAAACCGTGTTCCATTTACTTGAGGCTTGATATTGTAGCTCAACTGCACCAAGCTCAAAAGAACTAGAATACCACAGAACTAGATTAGAGATATCTGCATTGTTGTGCTCGTATTTGACCCCCTAATGTCTTCTTTCTGGAACCTGCCGAAGTGCTGATAGAATTTTTGATAGACGAGTTTGTTTCCCCCCCCTTTGTTGGGACACTACCTTTCGTGTCAACTTGCACCCCAGATGTTAGGACTGTCATATGTAGAATGGTGTCTACATGACACATGCCTGTTGCAAGTAGTTTTTCCGTACACAACATCTGGAAACTGGATGTCTGTTAACGCTTTCTAGGGGGGGAGCACTAGAAGCCCTTAATCAGCCTCAAGAATTGAACATGTCTACCAAAATCGGGTGTCGTAGTAGGCTAAGTATCCTTGAGAGCATGGTAAAGGGAATGCGAACGCAGTTGAGGGCTTGAGGTGGTGATGTTTTCCTAAGGTTTGGGTGGTGCTATCCTACTCGTTGGCAGAGGTTTAGCGATGTTGTTGCGAGGTTTGGACTATTGATGCTATCCTACTTGTTGGTAGATCTTCAGACAAATTTTTAAAAGTCAATTATACTCGCGGTGCTACAACTTGACGTAAACGATCACTTTAGTGCTACAAGTTGTGGTATACATTGAAATGATGCAAAAACTTAGTTTGGACATGCAAATACGGTTGCTTATCCTGTTTGTATACGAAATTTGCGTTGACTAGGCATGTAGACCCTGCTATCAGTGACTAGACTAAAGAGAAAGAGCGTGTGGCCTGATTTTCACAAAACAAACCTTAGAATTTTGATTAAAAAAAGGTCAATGTAGACGTGGCATTCTTCACCTCAGTGACCAGCGGTCCCTCTTGTTAAAAATAAATAACAAAAAACTAGGTGCCACCAGGATTCGAACCCAAAACCACTTGCTACATCATATAAGGGCTAAACCACTCTGCCATACATTTTTGGCTGGCTATTATATAATTGAAATGATCAAGTATAAAAAATTATAATTTTATATAATACAAATATTACATAAACTACAACTAAAACTATTGTTTCACTTATACAAGCATTTTAATAATTATATGCACATTTGTATAGTTCAATGTTTGTATAATTGAAAATATTCATATTCTAACATTTACAATTTTGATTTGAGTATTCAATCATGTATATTATTTAAGTTAATACAGATATGCACATTTATAATTCATCATGTTAATTATATTATTATTAAAATGTTTGTATTGTCGAAATATATAACACAGAAATATTCATCTTAACTAAATGTTCTTAATATAATACACAGTTGTATATTTACTAATCATCGTTTGTTTGTATAATATTTATAACACATAAATGTTTGAATATAAGTATGCTAAAAAAATGTTTGAATATAAGTTTTATTACTTACGTTTTACAAATATATTTAGAACATGGTGCAAATGGGCCGCAATATTTGCAGCCCATTTAAGCTCCACCTTCGTAATCGCGATATATAAAGATTGTTATCCGTAGTTGAAAGCATAAAACATATAGTATAGTGGTTAAATACGCATCTTTTGTTGCAGATGGACGCGTGTTCGAAACCTGAGCGAGCACCATTTTGATTTTGTTTTATGACAGGCGGCTGGCCACTGAGTTGAAGAATTCCACGTCCACATGGACTTTCTTGTTAAAAAAGATATTCCGAGTTTTTTTTATAAAAAAACAGGCCACATGCCCTTTGTCCATGGTCTAGACGCTGACAGCGGGGTCCACACGCCTAGTCAGCAGATTCTGTATACAAATGATATAATAACCATATTTGCATGTCCGAGCCAAGTTTTTACATCTCTTCAATGTACGCCACAACTTCTAGCACCAAACTGACCGTTTACGTCAAGTTCTGGCACCATGAGTGTAATTGACTCAATTTTTAAAACCACAAAAAGTTTCCCTAGCGTCTCCCACAAAGATCCTTCAAAGTTATTGCCCATCTATTACATCATGACTGATACCATTAAGGTCAAAGCTTCACTCGGGGTTGATCTGACATGAAGGAGATGGTCGCCGGGCTTGTACAAACTCTTGATTCCTTCACAAACTCTTCAAGAGTAGCAAGCAAATCCAAGTCACTTTGGATGGACTGCTCAAAAAGATCTTCAAAGCTTCTCCAATAGAAGATGCAAATTTGAAGATGTAAAACAAGATGCAAATTTGGAGATGTAAAACAGGAGATGTAAATACATCTTCAAAAAGTGATTTTTGCATCTCCAAAAAAGTGTCAACTCCAATAGAAGATGTATATTGAAGATGTAAAAGAGCAACTCCAGTAGAAGATGCAAATGGAGCTGTGAAACTATACTTCAGCTACTACTTCATTTGAAACATGTACTTCAAAAATATCAAATTCAACTACTACTTCATTTCAAGCATAATTAAACATAGTCTTAATTAATAAAAACATAGTAATCTCAACTACTACTAGTTCGAGGTACTACATTCATCTACTACCACTAGTTGGAGGTGCTACATTCATCTACTACTACTAGATCTAGTCTAGATCAAACTAGACGAGAAGTAGATCAAGAGAGAACTAGAGGAGGCTTCCAAACTTACGTTCTAGGGGCTAGCCCTGCCCCTCTATTTATATGTTGAGCCCCGAGGTCGTAACTTGGCGAGAGGGCCTTCCCAAAGTCGGTTTGAAACACAAGGAAGAGTCCTCCTTGGATTCTAGCGCGAGACGTTAAGGTTCCTCGCGTTTCCGGAAATGCCAAGGACCTTGGCGTCTGGCCCTGGGCTAGACACCAGGGACCCTGGCATTTGGTCCCTGACCTCCGCAAAACCTCTTTTTGCACCGACCTAAAGCCTTGTGGGCCTTACTCCTTAGCCCAGCCAACGTGTCCTCGCACCAGAACAGTTCTGGAAACATTAGAAACTCTTTTAGAACTCTCTCGAAACTATTTCTTATATTACCGAAACTATTCCGAGAATATTTTCTCGCAACTCTTGTTCCACTAACACTCAGCAGATCGTGATTCCCTTAAGTTTGCGACCCTGTAGGTTTGGTAAAACATAGACATGAAAAAAAACTTTTGTTCAATGACCGATAGCGGAACCGTGGACATCCATATCGGTCCCTATGAATACACGAATGACATTTGAGTGAACCTTTGGTTATCATGTGATGTTCCCTTTGCTTCGCGATACTTCACAAAACCCAGCATGCATCGGTATCCTCCTCACGTGCTCACTATACCGTTATCCTCGTTACCGGTTTTGTTCTTCTTTCTCGTTGTCATGTCCCAGCATCCTCGTGATGTAGTTCCCTGTGTCTGGCCAGACTATGATGGATGCCGTCACACCGTGAGGGCCCTAAGAATATCTCACCATCATCGGAGGATAAAATCCCACCTCGAGCTATCCAATCCCTTGTCAAACTTTCCGATGAAACTGTAAGTTGTCGTTATGATCACTTAGTTACAGATGACATTTGAGCAACCCCAAAGGCCACCGTATGGTAGGAAGTGACCGTGATACTCTCATGGTCTGAGAAACTAAACCACATGCTAACACTCCGTGTTATAACAATTGACTTGTGACGGTATCATCTCAAAGTATAACAAACAAGTTTGGGTCGATTCAATATGACCATTCTTCTAACTTCATACTCTCAATGTTGTTTTAGGACCATTGTTACACTTAACGACATCCTAAGACCCGGAAAACGTGATCGCCAACAACATTTGAGCTAGTCTTAGAGGCGAGACTGGGAATCTTATTTTACTGTTTATTGTTCTACACATGCATATGGGTGTTCCACTGAATTGCATATTCCAGGATCATAGCAGTTATTGTTGGGGAACGTAGCATGCAATTTCAAAAAATTTCCTACAATCATGCAAGATCTATCTAGGAGATGCTTAGCAACGAGAGGGGGAGAGTGTGTCCACGTACCCTCATAGACCGAAAGCGGAAGCGTTAGTTCAACGCGGTTGAGGTAGTCGAACGTCTTCATGATCCAACCGATCAAGTACCGAACGTACGGCACCTCCGAGTTCAAAGACACGCTCAGCTTCGATGACGTCCCTCGAACTCTTGATCCAGCAAAGTGTCGAGGGAGAGTTTCGTCAGCACGACGGCGTGGTGACGGTGATGGTGATGTTATCCTCTCAGGGCTTCGCCTAAGCACTCCGACGCTATGACCGGAGGAGTAAACTATGGAGGGGGGCACCACACACGGCTAAGAGAACAATTGATGTGCCATGGGGTTCCCCCCCTGCCCCCGTATATAAAGGAGGAGAGGAGGAGCCCGGCGCTAGGGGCGCGCCCAAGTGGGGGGAAACCGACTAGGACTCCCAATCCTAGTCGCCCCCCTTCCTTTCTTTCGGAGGTGGAAAAGGGAAGAAGCGGGAGAGGGAGAGGGAGAAGAAAAGGGGGCCGCGCCCCCCTCCCCCTTGTCCAATTCGGACTCCCTTGGGGGGGGGGGCACCCCTTGTGGGCTCCCCTCTCTCCCCCCTATGGCCCATGTAGGCCCATTACTTCCCCGGGGGGTTCCGGTAACCCCTCGGTACTCCGAAAAATACCCGAACCACTCCGAAACCATTCCGGTGTCCGAATACCATCGTCCAATATATCAATCTTTACCTCTTGACCATTTCGAGACTCCTCGTCATGTCCGTGATCTCATCCGGGACTCCGAACAATGTTCAGTCACCAAAACACATAACTCATAATACAAATCATCATCGAACGTTAAGCATGCGGACCCTACGGGTTCGAGAACTATGTAGACATGACCGAGACGCATCTCCAATCAATAACCAATAGTGGAACCTTGATGCTCATATTGGTTCCTACATATTCTACAAAGATCTTTATCGGTCAAACCGCAATGACAACATACGTATGTTACTTGCCCGAGATTCGATCGTCGGTATCATCATACCTAGTTCAATCTCGTTACCGGCAAGTCTCTTTACTCGTTCCGTAATGCATCATTCCGCAACTAACTCATTAGTCACATTGCTTGGAAGGCTTATCATGATGTGCATTACGGAGAGGGCCCAGAGATACCTCTCCGATACTCAGAGTGACAAATCCTAATCTCGATCTATGCCAACCCAAAAAACACCTTCGGAGACACCTGTAGAGCATCTTTATAATCACCCTGTTACGTTGTGACGTTTGATAGCACACAAGGTGTTCTCCGGTATTCGGGAGTTCCATAATCTCATAGTCAAAGGAATATGTATAAGTCATGAAGAAAACAATAGCAATAAAACTTAATGATCATTATGCTAAGCTAACAGATGTGTCTTGTCCATCACATCATTCTTATAATGATATGATCCCATTCATCAAATGACAACACATGTCTATGGTCAGGAAACTAAACCATCTTTGATTAACGAGCTAGTCAAGTAGAGGCATACTAGGGACACTTTGTTTTGTCTATGTATTCACACATGTATCAAGTTTCCGGTTAATACAATTCTAGCATGAATAATAAACATTTACCATGATATAAGGAAAAATAAATAACAACTTTATTATTGCCTCTAGGGCATATTTCCTTCAGTCTCCCACTTGCACTAGAGTCAATAATCTAGATTACATTGTAATGATTCTAACACCCATGGAGTCTTGGTGCTGATCATGTTTTGCTCGTGGAAGAGGCTTAGTCAATGGGTCTGCAACATTCAGATCCGTATGTATTTTGCAAATCTCTATGTCTCTCTCATTGACTTGATCGCGGATGGAGTTGGAGCGTCTCTTGATGTGTTTGGTTCTCTTGTGAAATTCGGATTCCTTTGCTAAGGGAATTGCTCCAATATTATCACAAAAGATTTTCATTGGACCCGATGCAGTAGGTATTGCACCTAGATCGGATATGAACTCCTTCATCCAGACTCCTTCATTTGCTGCTTCCGAAGCAGCTATGTACTCCACTTCATACATAGATCCCATCACGATGCAATGCTTGGAACTTCACCAACTGATAGCTCCACCATTCAATATAAATACGTATCCGGTTTGCGACTTAGAGTCATCCGGATCAGTGTCAAAGCTAGCATCGACGTAACCATTTACGACAAGCTCTTTGTCACCTCCATAAATCTAGAAACATATCCTTAGTCCTTTTCGTGTATTTCAGGATGTTCTTGACTGTCGATGATCCACTCCTGGATTACTTTGGTACCTCCCTGCTAAACTTATAGCAAGGCACACATCAGGTCTGGTACACAACATTGCATACATGATAGAACCTATGGCCGAGGCATAGGGAATGGCTTTCATTTTCTCTCTATCTTATGCAGTGGTCGGGCATTGAGTCTGACTCAACTTCACACCTTGTAACACATGCAAGAACCCTTTCTTTGACTGATCCATTTTTGAACTTCTTCAAAACTTTATCAAGGTATGTGCTTTGTGAAAGTCCAATTAAGCGTCTTGATCTATCTCTATAGATCCTGATGCCAGTATATAAACAGCTTCACCGAGGTCTTTCATTGAAAATTCTTATTCAAGTATCCTTTTATGCTATCCAGAAATTCTATATCATTTCCAATCAACAATATGTCATCCACATATAATATTAGAAATGCTACAGAGCTCCCACTCACTTTCTTGTAAATACAGGCTTCTCCAAAAGTCTGTATAAAACCATATGCTTTGATCACACTATCAAAGTGTATATTCCAACTCCGAGAGGCTTGCACCAGTCTATAAATGGATCTCTGGAGCTTGCACACTTTGTTAGCACCTTTAGGATCGACAAAACCTTTTGGTTGCATCATATACAACTCTTCTTTAAGAAATCCATTAAGGAATGCAGTTTTGACATCCATTCGCAAAATTTCATAATCATAAAATGCGGTAATTGCTAACATGATTCGAACACACTTAAGCATCGCTACGGGTGAGAAGGTCTCATCGTAGTCAACTCCTTGAACTTGTCGAAAACCTTTCGCAACAAGTCGAGCTTTGTAGATGTGAATATTACCATCAGCGTCAGTCTTCTTCCTGAAAATCCATTTATTCTCTATGGCTTGCCGATCATCAAGCAAGTCAACCAAAGTCTATACTTTGTTCTCATAAATGGATCCCATCTCAGATTTCATGGCCTCACGCCATTTCGCGGAATTTGGGCTCATCATCACTTCCTCATAGTTCGTAGGTTCGTCATGGTCAAGTAACATGACTTCCAGAACATGATTGTCGTACCACTCTGGTGGGGAACATACTCTGGTTGTCCTACGAGGTTCGGTAGTAACTTGATCTGAAGTTTCATGATCATCATCATTAGCTTCCTCACTAATTGGTGTAGGCATCACTTGAACTGATTTCTGTGATGAACTACTTTCCAATTAGAGAGAAGGTACAACTACCTCATCAAGTTCTACTTTCCTCCCACTCACTTCTTTCGAGAGAAACTCCTTCTCTAGAAAGGATCCATTCTTAGCAACAAATATCCTGCCTTCGGATCTGTGATAGAAGGTGTACCCAACAATTTATTTTGGGTATCCTATGAAGACACATTTTTTTGATTTGGGTTCGAGCTTATCAGGCTGAAGCTTTTTCACATAAGCATCGCAACCCCAAACTTTAAGAAACAACGGCTTAGGTTTCTTGCCAAACCACAATTCATATGGTGTCATCTCAACGGATTTAGATGGTGCCCTATTTAACGTGAATGCAGCCGTCTCTAAAGCATAACCCCAAAATGATAGTGGTAAATCGGTAAGAGACATCATAGAACGCACCATATCTAATAAAGTACGGTTACGACGTTCGGACACACCATTACGCTGTGGTGTTTCAGGTGGCGTGAGTTGCGAAACTATTCCACATTGTTTCAAATGAAGACCAAACTCGTAACTCAAATATTCGCCTCCGCGATCAGATCGTAGAAACTTTATTTTCTTGCTACGATGATTTTCCACTTTACTATGAAATTCTTTGAACTTTTCAAATGTCTCAGACTTGTGTTTCATTAAGTAGATATACCCATATCTGCTCAAATCATCAGTGAAGGTCAGAAAATAACAATACCCGCCGCGAGCCTCAACACTCATCGGACCGCATACATCAGTATGTATTATTTCCAATAAGTCAGTGGCTCGCTTCATTGTTCTGGAGAACGGAGTTTAGTCATCTTGCCCATGAGGCATGGTTCGCAAGCATCAAGTGATTCATAATCAAGTGATTCCAAAAGCCCATCTGCATGGAGTTTCTTCATGCGCTTTACACCAATTTGACCTAAACGGCAGTGCCACAAATAAGTTGGACTATCATTATTAACTTTGCATCTTTTGGCATAAATATTATGAATATGTGTATCACTACGACCGAGATTCAACAAAAATATGCCACTCATCAATGGTGCATGACCATAAAATATATTACTCATATAAATAGAGCAACAATTATTCTCTGATTTAAATGAATAACAGTCTCGCATCAAACAAGATCCAAATAAATGTTCGTGCTCAACGCTGGCACCAAATAATAATTATTCAGGTCTAAAACTAATACCGAAGGTAGATGCAGAGGTAGCGTGCCGACGGCGATCACATCAACCTTGGAACCATTTCCGATGCGCATCGTCACCTCGTCCTTAGCCAATCTTCGTTTAATCCGTAGCCCCTGTTTCGAGTTGCAAATATGAGCAACAAAACCAGTATCAAATACCCAGGCGCTACTACGAGCATTAGTAAGGTACACATCAGTAACATGTATATCAAATATACCTTTCACTTTGTTGGGGAACGTAGTAATTTCAAAAAATTTCCTACACACACGCAAGATCATGGTGATGTATAGCAACGAGAGGGGGAGTGTATCTTCATACCCTTGAAGATCGCTAAGAGGAAGCGTTTATCAACGCGGTTGATGTAGTCGTACGTCTTCATGATCCGACCGATCCAAGTACCGAACGCACGGCACCTCCGAATTACGCACACGTTCAGCTCGATGACGCCCTCGCCTTCTCGATCCAGCAAGGCGGGCGAAGTAGTAGATGAGTTCGGCAAGACGACGGAGTGGTGACGGTGTTGGTGAAGAACAATCTCAAGGGCTTCTCCTAAGCACTACGGAAACTATGACGGAGGATAAACTAGAGGGGACGGGGTTGCGGCACGGCTTGGTGTTTCTTGATGTGTCTTTGGTGCTAGCCCTACCTCTATTTATATGTTGAGCCTTGGGGTCGAAACTTGGAGTAAAAGCCTCCACAAAGTCGGTTTCACCCAAAAGGCAAGAGTCCTTCTCGGACTCAGGGGCTGACGCCAGGTTCGGCGTCTGGACCCGCACGCCAAGGACCATGGCGTCTGCCTCGGACTCATAAAACTTCCTTTGCGCTTTCCATAAACCTTGTGGGCTTTCCCCTTTGGCCAAAATAACGTGTTCTCGTACCCAAACATTTCGGGAAACATCCGGAACCCCTTCCGGTGAATTCTGGAACCCTTCCAGAGATCAAACACTCTTATCCCATATATCAAACTTTATCTCCGGACCATTCCGGAGTTCCTCGTCATGTCCATGATCTCATCCGGGACTCCGAACAACATTCGTTACCAACATACATAACTCATATAATACTATATAAATCAATGAAAGCGTTAAGCGTGCGGACCCTACGGGTTCGAGAACTATGTAGACATGACCGAGACACGTTTCCGATCAATAACCAATGGCGAGACCTGGATGCCCATGTTGGCTCCTACATATTCTACGAAGATCTTTATCGGTCAAACCGCATAACAACATACGTTGTTCCCTTTGTCATCGGTATGTTACTTGCCCGAGATTCGATCGTCGGTATCTCAATACCTAGTTCAATCTCAAGCATCGGCAAGTCTCTTTACTCGTTATGTAATGCATCATCCCGCAACTAACTCATTAGTCAAGTTGCTTGCAAGGCTTATAGTGATGTGCATTACCGAGAGGGCTCAGAGATACCTCTCCAGACAATCGGAGGACAAATCCTAATCTCGAAATACGCCAACCCAACATGTACCTTTGGAGACACTCAGAGAGCTCCTTTATAATCACCCGATTACGTTGTAGACGTTTGGTAGCACACAAAGTGTTCCTTGATGGCAGGAGTTGCATAATCTCATAGTCATAGGAACATGTATAAGTCATGAAGAAAGCAATAGCAACATACTATACGATCAAGTGCTAAGCTAACGGAATGGGTCAAGTCAATCACATCATTCTCCTAATGACGTGATCCCGTTGATCAAATGACAACTCTTTGTCCATGGCTAGGAAACATAACCATCTTTGATTAATGAGCTAGTCAAGTAGAGGCATACTAGTGACACTCAGTTTGTCTTTGTATTCACACATGTATCATGTTTCCGGTTAATACAATTCTAGCATGAATAATAAACATTTATCATGAAATAAGGAAATAAATAATAACTTTATTATTGCCTCTTGGGCATATTTCCTTCAGTCTCCCACTTGCACTAGAGTCAATAATCTAGTTCACATCGCCATGTGATTTAACACCAATATTCATATCTGTATATGATTAACACTCATAGTTCACATCGTCATGTGACCAACAGCCAAAGGGTTTACTAGAGTCAATAATCTAGTTCACATCGCTATGTGATTAACACCCAAAGAGTACTAAGGTGTGATCATGTTTTGCTCGTGAGAGAAGCTTAGTCAACGGGTCTGTCATATTTAGAGCCGTATGTATTTTGCAAATATTCTATGTCTACAATGCTCTGCACGGAGATACTATAGCTAATTGCTCCCACTTTCAATATGTATACAGATTGAGACTTATAGTCATCGGTTCGTGTAAAAGCTTGCCTTTGTTGTAACTCTTTACGACGGGCTCTTTTATCACCTCCATAATCTAGAAATATTTCCTTAGTCCTCACTAAGGATATTCTTGATCGCTGTCCAATGATCTACTATTAGATCAAAATTGTATTCCTTTGCCAAACTCAGAGCAAGGTATACAATAGGTGCAGTTCACTGACATAGCATACTTTATAGAACCTATGACTGAGGCATAGGGAATGACTTCTCATTCTCTTTCTATTTTTTGCCATGGTTGGGCTTTGAGTCTTACTCAATTTCACACCTTGTAACACAGGCTAGTAACTCTTTCTTTGACTGTTCCATTTTGAACTACTTCAAAATCTTGTCAAGGTATGTACTCATTGAAAAAACTTATCAAGCCTCTTGATCTATCTCTATAGATCTTGATGCTCAATATGTAAGTAGCTTTACCAAGGTCTTTCTTTTAAAGAACTCCTTTCAAAACACTCCTTTATGCTTTGCAGAATAATTCTACATTATTTCCGATCAACAATATGTCATTCACATATACTTATCAGAAATGTTGTAGTGCTCCCACTCACTTTCTTGTAAATACAAGCTTCACCGTAAGTGCAGTATAAAACTATATCCTTTGATCAACTTATCAAAGCGTATATTCCAACTCCGAGATGCTTGCACCAGTCCATAGATGGATCACTGGAGCTTGCACATTTTGTTAGCACCTTTAGGATTGACAAAACCTTCTGGTTGCATCATATACAACTCTTCTTTAAGAAAACCATTAAGGAATGTAGTTTTGACATTGCCAGATTTCATAAAATGTGGCAATTGCTAACAGGATTCAGACAGACTTTTAAGCATCGATACGAGTGAGAAAATCTCATTGTATTCAATACCTTGAAATTTGTCAAAAACCTTTTTCGACAAGTCTAGCTTTGTAGATAGTAACACTACTATCAGCATCCGTCTTCCTCTTGAAGATCCATTTATTTTCTATGGCTTGCCGATCATCGGGCAAGTCAATCAAATTCCACAGTTTGTTCTTATACATGGATCCCATCTCAGATTTCATGGCCTCAAGCCATTTCGCGGAATCTGGGC
Source organism: Aegilops bicornis (assembly GCA_021605145.1). Lineage (NCBI taxonomy): Eukaryota > Viridiplantae > Streptophyta > Magnoliopsida > Poales > Poaceae > Aegilops > Aegilops bicornis. Next base: position 610,843,485 of record CM038669.1, on the reverse strand, counting down.
TCACCATCGCTTCTTCATAGTTTGTAGGTTCGTCATGGTCTAGTAACATAACTTCCAGAACAGGATTACCGTACCACTCTAGTGCCGATCTTATTCTGGTTGACCTACGAGGTTCAGTAACAACTTTATCTGAAGTTTCATGATCATCATCATTAACTTCCTCACTAATTGGTGTAGACATTACTGGAACTGATTTCTTTGATGAACTATTTTCCAATTCGGGAGAAGGTACAGTTACCTTATCAAGTTCCACTTTCCTCCCACTCACTTCTTTCAAGAGAAACTCCTTCTCTAGAAAGGATCCATTTTAGCAACGAATATCTTGCCTTCGGATCTGTGATAGAAGGTGCACTCAACAGTTTCCTTTGGGTATTCTATGAAGACTCGCTTCTCCGATTTGGGTTCGAGCTTATCAGGTTGAAACTTTTTCACATAAGCATCGCAGCCCCGAACTTTAAGAAACGACAGCTTAGGTTTACTGCTAAACCATAGTTCATACGGTGTCGTCTCAACGGATTTGGATGGTGCCCTTTTTTTAACGTGAATGTAGCTATCTCTAATGCATAACCCCAAAACGATAGTGGTAGATTGGTAAGAGACATCATAGATTGCACCATATCTAATAAAGTACGGTTATGACGTTCGGACACACCATTACGCTGTGGTGTTCCATGTGGCGTGAGCTGTGAAACTATTCCACTTTATTTAAAATGAAGGCCAAACTTCGTAGCTCAAATATTCATTTCTCTGATCAGATCATATAATCTTTTTTTTCTTGTTACGATGATTTTTCCACTTCACTCTGAAATTCTTTGAACCTTTCAACTATTTCAGACTTATGTTTCATCAAGTAGATATACCCATATCTGCTCAAATCATCTGTGAAGGTCAGAAAATAACGATACCCGCCACGAGCATGAACACTCATTGGATCGCATACATCGGTATGTATTATTTCCAACAAGTCAGTAGCTCGTTCCATTGTTCCGGAGAACGGAGTTTTAGTCATCTTGCCCAAAAGGCATGGTTCGCAAGCATCAAATGATTCATAACCAAGTGATTCTGAAAATCCATCTTTATGGAGTTTCTTCATGCGCTTTACACCGATATGACCCAAACGACAGTGCCACAAATAAGTTGCACTATCATTATTAACTTTTCATCTTTTGGCATCAATAGTATGAATATGTGTATTATTACGATCGAGATCCAACAAACTATTTTCATTGGGTGTATGACCATTGAAGGTTTTATTCATGTAAACAGAACAACAATTATTCTCTGACTTTAAATGAATAACCGTATTGCAATAAACATGATCAAATCATATTCATGCTCAACGCAAACGCCAAATAACATTTATTTAGGTTTAACACTAATCTTGAAAATATAGGCAGTGTGCGATGATGATCATATCAATCTTGGAACCACTTCCAACACTCATCGTCACTTCACCCTCAACTAGTCTCTGTTTATTCTGTAACTCCTGTTTTGAGTTACTAATCTTAGCAACCGAACAAGTATCAAATACTCAGGGGCTACTATAAACACTAGTAAGGCACACATCAATAACCTGTATATCAAATATACCCTTGTTCACTTTGCCATCCTTCTTATCCACCAAATATTTGGAGTAGTTCCACTTCCAGTGACCATTTCCTTTCTAGTGTAAGCACTCAGTTTTAGGCTTTGGTCCAGCTTTGGTCTTCTTCGCGGGAGTGACAACTTGCTTGTCATTCTACTTGAAGTTCCTTTTCTTTCCCTTTGCCCTTTTCTTGAAACTAGTGGTCTTGTCAATCATCAACACTTGATGCTCTTTCTTGATTTCTACCTTCGTTGATTTCAACATCACGAAGAGCTCGGGAATCGTTTTCGTCATCCCTTGCATACTATAGTTCATCACGAAGTTCTAGTAACTTAGTGATGGTGACTAGAGAATTCTGTCAATCACTATCTTATCTGGAAGATTAACTCCCACTTGATTCAAGCGATTGAAGTAACCAGACAATCTGAGCACATGCTCACTAGTTGAGCGATTCTCCTCCATATTTTAGCTATAAAACTTGTTGGAGATTTCCTATCTCTCAACTCGGGTATTTGCTTGAAATATTAACTTCAATTCCTGGAACATCTCATATGGTCCATGTGTTGGGGAACGCAGTAATTTCAAAAATTTTCCTACGCACACACAGGACCATGGTGATGGCATAGCAACGAGAGGGGAGAGTGTCTGTCCACGTACCCTCGTAGACCGAAAGCGGAAGCGTTATAACAACGCGGTTGATGTAGTCAGACGTCTTCACGATCCGACCGATCCAAGTACCTAACGACGGCACCTCCGTGTTCAAAGACATCGCTCATTTCGATGACGATCCCGGGCTCCGATCCAAAGAAAGCGTCGGGGATGAGTTCCACAAGACGACGGCGTGGACGATGATGATGCTCCACCGACGCAGGGCTTCGCCTAAGCTCCGCGTCGATATGACTTCTCCGGCGCAGGACTTCACCTAAACTCCGCGACGATATGACCGAGGTGGAATATGGTGGAGGGGGCACCGCACACGGCTAAGGAACGATCCGTAGATCAACTTGTGTGTCATGGGGTGCCCCCCTGCCCCCGTATATAAAGGAGCAAGGGGTGCGGCCGGCCCTAGGGAGGCGGCGCTGGAGGAGTCCTACTCCCACCGAGTAGGACTCCCTTCCTAGTTGGATTAGGATTGGGGAGGGAAAAGGGAAGGGCGCCGCCCCTTCTCCTTGTCCTATTCGGACTAGAGGGGAGGCGGCCTGCCCTGGCCGGCCCTTTCCTCTTCTCCCTATGGCCCATCAAGGCCCATTGACCCCCGGGTTCCGGTAACCCCGGTGTTAAAGAACTTTCTGTTTTCATCCGGAACCTTCCAAGTCCAAACATAGGCTTCCAATATATCAATCTTTATGTCTCGACCATTTCGAGACTCCTCGTCATGTCCGTGATCACATCTGGGACTCCGAACAACCTTCGGTACATCAAAACTTATAATTTCATTATGAACTGCCATCGAAACGTTAAGCGTGCGGACCCTACGGGTTCGAGAACTATGTAGACATGACCTAGAACCATTCTCGGTCAATAACCAATAGCGGAACCTGGATGCCCATATTGGTTCCTACATATTCTACGAAGATCTTTATCGGTCAAACCGCATAACAACATACGTTGTTCCCTTTGTCATCGGTATGTTACTTACCCGAGATTCGATCGTCGGTATCCAATACCTAGTTCAATCTAGATTCTTGGTAAGTCTCTTTACTCGTTCCGTAATACATCATCTCACAACTAACTCATTAGTTGTAATGCTTGCAAGGCTTATGTGATGTGTATTACCGAGAAGGCCCAGAGATACCTCTCCGACAATCGGAGTGACAAAACCTAATCTCGAAATACGCCAACCCAACAAGTACCTTTGGAGACACCTGTAGTACTCCTTTATGATCACCCGATTCGTTGTGACGTTTGGTAGTACCAAAGTGTTCCTCCGGTAAGCAGGAGTTGCATAATCTCATAGTTACGAGGAACATGTATAAGTCATGAAGAAAGCAATAGCAATATACTAAACGATCAAGTGCTAAGCTAACGGAATGGGTCATGTCAATCACATCATTCTTCTAATGAGGTGATCCCATTAATCAAATGACAACACATGTCTATGGTTAGGAAACACAACCATCTTTGATTAATGAGCTAGTCTAGTAGAGGCTTACTAGTGACTATCCTTTTGTCTATGTATTCACACATGTATTTATGTTTCCGGTTAATACAATTCTAGCATGAATAATAAACATTTATCATGATATAAGGAAATAAATAATAACTTTATTATTGCCTCTAGGGCATATTTCCTTGATCTCCCACTTGCACTAGAGTCAATAATCTAGGTTACATCAGTAATGATTCTAACACCCATGGAGTCTTGGTGCTTGATCATGTTTTGCTCGTGGAAGAGGCTTAGTCAACGGGTCTCGCAACATTCAGATCCGTATGTATTTTGCAAATCTCTATGTCTCCCACTTGGACTTGGTCCCGAATGGAATTGAAGCGTCCCTTGATATGCTTGGTCCTCTTGTGAAATCTGGATTCCTTTGCCAAGGCAATTGCACCAAGATTGTCACGAGAAGATCTTCATTGGTCCCGATGCACTAGGTATGACACCTAGATCGGAAATGAACTCTTTCATCCAGACTCCTTCATTTGCTGCTTCAAGCAACTATGTACTCCGCTTCACATGTAGATCCCGCCACGACGCTTTGTTTAGAACTGCACCAACCCAGCGGCTCCACCGTTTAACAAAAATACGATCCGGTTTGCGATTTAGAATCGTCCGGATCGATGTCAAAGCTTGCATCGACGTAACCATTTACGACTAGCTCTTTGTCACCTCCATATACGAGAAACATATCCTTAGTCCTTTTCGGTATTTCAGGATGTTCTTGACCGCTGTCGATGATCCACTCTGGATTACTTTTGGTACCTTCGCCAAGCTTACAGCCTAAGCATACGTCGTGTCCGGTACACGACATTGCATACATGATAGAGCCTATGGCTGAAGCATAGGGAACATCTTTCATTTTCTCTCTATCTTCTGCTGTGGTCGGGCATTGAGTCGACTCAATCTTACACCTTATGTCTGAGTAAAAACCTTTCTTTGCAGATCCATTTTGAACTTCTTCAAAACTTTATCAAGGTATGTGCTTTGTGAAAGTCCTATTAAGCGTCTTGATCTATCTCTATAGATCTTGATGCCCAATATGTAAGCAGCTTCACCGAGGTCTTTCATTGAAAAACTTTTGTTCAAGTATCCTTTTATGCTATCCAGAAATTCTATATCATTTCCAATCAATAATATGTCGTCTACATATAATATCGTAAATGCTCTGAGCTCCCACTCACTTTCTTGTAAATACAAAGCTTCTCCAAAAGTCCGTATAAAACCATATGCTTTGATCACACTATCAAAGCGTTTATTCCAACTCCGAGAGGCTTGCACTGGACCATAAATTGATCATTGGAGCTTGCACACTTTGTTAGCGCCCTTTGGATCAACAAAACCTTCGGTTGCATCATATACAACTCTTCTTCTAGAAATCCATTCAAGAATGCAGTTTTACATCCATTTGCCAAATTTCATAATCATAAATGCGGCAATTGCTAACATGATTCGGACAGACTTAAGCATCGCTCTGGTGAGAAAGTCTCATCGTAGTCAACCCCTTGAACTTGTCGAAAACCTTTTGCAACAAGTCGAGCTTTATAGACGATTACATTACCATCGGCAGTCTTCTTCTTAAAGATCCATTTATTCTCAATGGCTTGCCGATCATCGGGCAAGTCAACCAAAGTCCATACTTTGTTTTCATACATGGATCCCATCTCAGATTTCATGGCTTCCCGACCATTTCGCGGAATCTGGGCTCACCATCGCTTCTTCATAGTTTGTAGGTTCGCTATGGTCAAGTAACATGACTTCCGAATAGGATTACCGTACCACTCAGTGCGTATTTTACTCTGGTTGACCTCTGAAGTTCAGTAGCAACTTGATCTGAAGTTTCATGATCAATATCATTAGTTTCCTCACTAATTGGTGTAGTTGTCACAGAACCATTTCTTGTGATGAATTACCTTCCAATAAGGGAGCAGATACTGATTATCTTATCAAGTTCTACTTTCCTCCCACTCACTTCTTTCGAGAGAAACTCCTTCTCTAGAAAGGATCCGAACTTAGCAACGAAAATCTTGCCTTCAGATCTGTGATAGAAGGTGTACCCATGATCTCCTTTGGGTATCCTATGAAGACACATTTTTCCGATTTGGGTTCGAGCTTATCCGGTTGAAGTTTCTTCACATAAGCATCGCAGCCCCAAATTTTAAGAAACGACAACTTTGGTTTCTTGCCAAACCATAGTTCATACGGTGTCGCCTCAACGGATTTAGATGGTGCCCTATTTAACGTGAATGCGGCCGTCTCTAAAGCATATCCCCAAAAGCGATAGCGATAAATCAAGAAGAGACATCATAGATCGCACCATATCAAGTAAAGTACGATTCTGACGTTCGGACACACCATTTCTCCGTGGTGTTCCGGGTGGCGTGAGTTGAAAACTATTCCACATTGTTTTAAATGTAAACCAAACTCATAACTCAAATATTCTCCTCCACGATCAGATCGTAGAAACTTTATTTTCTTGTTACGATGATTTTCCACTTCACTCTGAAATTCCTTGAACTTTTAAAATGTTTCAGATTTGTGTTTCATTAAGTAGATATACCCATATCTGCTCAAATCATCTGTGAAGGTGAGAAAATAACGATACCCGCCACAAGTGCCTCAATATTCATTGGACCACAAACATCGGTATGTATGATTTCCAACAAATCGCTTGCTCGCTCCATAGTTCCGGAGAACGGCGTTTTGGTCATCTTGCCCATGAGGCACGGTTCGCAAGTACCAAGTGATTCATAATCAAGTGATTCGAAGCCCATCAAGATGGAGTTTCTTCATGCGTTTTACACCGATATGACCTAAACGGCGATTACCACAAATAAGTTGCATTATCATTATCAACTCTGCATCTTTTGGTTTCAACATTATGAATATGTGTATTACTACTATCGAGATTCAATAAAATAGACCATTCTTCAAGGGTGCGTGACCATAAAAGATATTATTCATAAAAATAGAACAACCAGTATTCTCTGATTTAAAAGAATAACCGTCTAGCATCAAAAAAGATACAGATATAATTTTCATGCTCAACGAAGGCACCAAATAACAAATATTTAGGTCTAAAACTAATCCCGAAGGAAGATGTAGAGGTAGCGTGCCGACCGCGATCACATTGACCTTGGAACCGCTTTCCCACGCATCGTCACCTCGTCCTTTGCGATTGCTCGCTAATAACGTAGTCCCTGTTTTGAGTTTCAAATATTAGCAGCAGAACCGATTATCAAATACCTGTGTGCTACTACGAGCTCTAGTAAGGTACACATCAATAACATGTATATCACATATACCTTTGTTCACCTTGCCATCCTTCTTATCCGCCAAATACTTGGGGCAGTTTCGCTTCCAAAGGTGTCCGATGCCTTGCGGTAAAAACACTCGATTGTGCTTAGGTCCAGACTTGGGTTTCTTCTCTTGAGCAGCAACTTTCTTGCTGTTCTTTTGAAGTTTCCTTCTTCTTTCCTTTGCCCTTTTCTTGAAACTAGTGGTTTTGTTGACCATCAACACTTGATGCTCTTTCTTGATTTCTACCTCCATGCTTTCAGCATTGCGAAGAGCTCGGGAATTGTTTTGGTCATCCCTTGCATATTATAGTTCATCACGAAGCTCTTGTAGCTTGGTGGCGTTGATTGGAGAATTACATCAATGACACTATCATCCGGAAGAGTAACTCCCAGTTGAATCAAGTGATTATTATACCCAGACATTTTGAGTATATGTTCACTGACATAACTATTCTCCTCCATCTTGCAGCTATAGAACTTATTAGAGACTTCATATCTCTCAATCCGGGCATTTGCTTGAAATATTAACTTCAACTCTGGAACATCTCATATGCTCCATGACGTTCAAAACGTCGTTGAAGACCCGGTTCTAAGCCGTAAAGCATGGCACAATCGAACTATCGAGTAGTCATCAGCTTTGCTCTACCAGACGTTCACAACTTCGGTGCAACCTGCGGCAGGCTGGCACCCAGCCGGTGCTTCCAGGCGTAATTCTTCTCAGGCAGCAATGAGGATAATCCTCAAATTACGGACCCGATCCGTGTAATTGCTACCATCATCTTTCAACTTTGCTTTCTCAAGGAACGCATTAGAATTTAACGGAACAACAACACGAGCCATCTATCTACAAAGAAACATAGACAAGCAAAAATACTATCGGTACTAAGTTCATGATAAATTTAAGTTTAATTAATCATATTAAAAACTCCCACTTAGACAGACATCTCTCTGGTCATCCAAGTGATTACGTGATCCAAATCAACTAAACCATGTCCGATCATCACGTGAGATGGAGTAGTTTCAATGGTGAACATCACTATGTTGATCATATCTACTATATGATTCACGCTCGACCTTCGGTCTCCGTGTTCCGAGGCCATATCTGTTATATGCTAGGCTCGTCAAGTTTAACTCGAGTATTCTGCGTGTGCAAGCTGTTTTGCACCCGTTGTAGATGGACGAGAACTTATCACACCGATCATCACGTGGTGTCCGGGTACTACGAACTTTGGCAACGGTGCATACTGTGGAGAGAACACTTCTTGATAATTTTTAGTGAGAGATCATCTTATAATGCTACCGTCAATCAAAGCAAGATAAGATGCATAAAGGATAAACATCACATGCAATCAATATAAGTGATATGATATGGCCATCATCATCTTGTGCTTGTGATCTCCATCTCCGAAGCACCGTCGTGATCACCATCGTCACCGGTGCGACACCTTGATCTCCATCGTAGCATCGTTGTCGTTTACGCCATCTGTTGCTTCTCGACTATCGCTACCGCTTAGTGATAAAGTAAAGCAATTATGTAGGCGTTGCATTTCATACAATAAGCGACAACCATATGGCTTCGCCGATTGCCGATAACTCGGTTACAAAACATGATCATCTCATACAATAAAATATAGCATCACGTCTTGACCATATCACATCACAACATGCCTGCAAAAACGAGTTAGACGTCCTCTACTTTGTTGTTGCAAGTTTTACGTGGCTGCTAGGGGCTGAGCAAGAACCGTTCTTACCTATGCATCAAAACCACAACGATACTTCGTCAAATAGACTCCGTTTAACCTTCTCAAGGACCGGGCGTAGCCACTTTTCAGTTCAACTAAAGTGAGAGAGGCAGACACCCGCCAGCCACCTTTAAGCACGAGTGCTCGTAGCGGTGAAACCAGTCTCGCGTAAGCGTCTGGCGTAATGTCGGTCCGGGCCGCTTCATCTCACAATACCGCTGAACCAAAGTATGACATGCTGGTAGGCAGTATGACTTGTATCGCCCACAACTCACTTGTGTTCTACTCGTGCATATGACATCAACGCATAAAACCAGGCTCGGATGCCACCGTTGGGGAACGCAGTAATTTCAAAATTTTTCCCACGCACACAGGACCATGGTGATGGCATAGCAACGAGAGGAGAGTGTCCGTCCACGTACCCTCGTGAGACCAAAGCGGAAGCGTTATAACAGCGCGGTTGATGTAGTCAGACGTCTTCACGATCCGACCGATCCAAGTACCGAACGCACGGCACCTCCGTGTTCAAAGACATCGTTCATTTCGATGACGATCCCCGGGCTCCGATCCGAAAGCGTCGGGGATGAGTTCCGTCAAGACGACGGGCGTGGTAGCGATGATGATGCTCCACCGACGCAGGGCTTCGCCTAAGCTCCGTCGAGATGACTTCTCCGGCGCAGGGCTTCACCTAAACTCATGACGATATGACCGAGGTGGAATATGGTGGAGGGGGCACCGCACACGGCTAAGGAACGATCCGTAGATCAACTTGTGTGTCATGGGGTGCCCCTGCCCTCGTGATATAAAGGAGCAAGAAGTGCGGCCGGCCCTAGGGAGGCGTGCTGGAGGAGTCCTACTCCCACCGAGTAGGACTCCCCCCTTCCTAGTTGGCTTAGGATTGGGGAGGGGGAAAAAGGAAGCGGGCGCCGCCCCCCTCTCCTTGTCCTATTCGGACTAGAGGGGGGGGGGCGCGCGGCCTGCCCTGGCCGGCCCTTTCCTCTTCTCCCTATGGCCCATCAAGGCCCATTGACCCTCGGGGTTCCGTAACCCCGGTGTTCGGTAACTTTCTGTTTTCATCCGGAACCTTTCCAAGTCCAAACATAGGCTTCCAATATATCAATCTTTATGTCTCGACCATTTCGAGACTCCTCGTCGTCATGTCCGTGATCACATCCGGGACTCCGAACAACCTTCGGTACATCAAAACTTATAAACTCATTATGAACTGCCATCAAAACGTTAAGCGTGCGGACCCTACGGGTTCGAGAACTATGTAGACATGACCTAGAACCATTCTCGGTCAATAACCAATAGCGGAACATGGATGCCCATATTGGTTCCTACATATTCTACGAAGATCTTTATCGGTCAAACCGCATAACAACATACGTTGTTCCCTTTGTCATCGGTATGTTACTTACCCGAGATTCGATCGTCGGTATCCAATACCTAGTTCAATCTCGTTCTTGGTAAGTCTCTTTACTCGTTCCGTAATACATCATCTCACAACTAACTCATTAGTTGTAATGCTTGCAAGGCTTATGTGATGTGTATTACCGAGAAGGCCCAGAGATACCTCTCCGACAATCGGAGTGACAAAACCTAATCTCGAAATACGCCAACCCAACAAGTACCTTTGGAGACACCTGTAGTACTCCTTTATGATCACCCGATTACGTTGTGGACGTTTGGTAGTACCCAAAGTGTTCCTCCGTAAACGGGAGTTGCATAATCTCATAGTTACGAGGAACATGTATAAGTCATGAAGAAAGCAATAGCAATATACTAAACGATCAAGTGCTAAGCTAACGGAATGGGTCATGTCAATCACATCATTCTTCTAATGAGGTGATCCCATTAATCAAATGACAACACATGTCTATGGTTAGGAAACACAACCATCTTTGATTAATGAGCTAGTCTAGTAGAGGCTTACTAGTGACTATCCTTTTTGTCTATGTATTCACACATGTATTTATGTTTCCGGTTAATACAATTCTAGCATGAATAATAAACATTTATCATGATATAAGGAAATAAATAATAACTTTATTATTGCCTCTAGGGCATATTTCCTTCACCATGACGTTCAAAACATCTTTGAAGTCCCGATTCTAAGCCGTTAAGCATGGTGCACTAAACTATCAAGTAGTCATCATATTGAGCTAGCCAAACGTTCATAACGCGCATACGCTCCCGCAATAGGTCTGTCACCTAGCGGTGCATTAAGGACATAATTCTTCTCAGGCAGCAATGAGGATAAACCTCGGATCACGGATCCAATCCGCATCATTGCTTCTAACATCTTTCAACACAATTTTCTAGGAACATATCAAAATAAACATATGAAAGCAACAACGCGAGCTATTGATCTACATCATAATTTGCAAAATACTACCAGGACTAAGTTCATGATAAATTTAAGTTCAATTAATCATATTACTTAAGAACTCCCACTTAGACAGACATCTCTCTAGTCATCTAAGTGATCACGTGATCCAAATCAACTAAACCATAACCGATCATCACGTGAGATGGAGTAGTTTTCTGTTGGAAATATGCCCTAGAGGCAATAATAATAGCATTATTATTATATTTCCTTATTCATGATAATTGTCTTTATTCGTGCTATAATTGTGTTAACCGGAAATCGTAATACATGTGTGAATAACAGACAACAACATGTCCCTAGTGAGCCTCTAGTTGACTAGCTCGTTGATCGACAGATAGTCATGGTTTCGTGACTATGGACATTGGATGTCATCGATAACGGGATCACATCATTAGGAGAATGATGTGATGGACAAGACCCAATCCTAAACATAGCATAAGATCGCATAGTTCGTTTGCTAGAGTTTTCCAATGTCAAGTATCCTTTCCTTAGACCATGAGATCGTGTAACTCCCGGATACCGTAGGAGTGCTTTGGGTGTGCCAAACGTCACAACGTAACTGGGTGACTATAAAGGTATACTACGGGTATCTCTGAAAGTGTCTGTTGGGTTACATGGATCGAGATCGATTTGTCACTCCGCTTGACGGAGAGGTATCACCGGCCCTCTCGGTCATGCATCATCACAATGAGCTCAATGTGATCAAGTGTTTGATCACGGGATCATGCATTACGATAACGAGAAAAGTGACTTGCCGGGTAACGAGATTGAACGAGGTATTGGTATACCGACGATCGAATCTCGGCAAGTAAAATACCGATTGACAAAGGGAATCGTATACGGGATTAATTGAATCCTTGACATCGTGGTTCATCCGATGAGATCATCGTGGAGCATGTGGGAGCCAACATGGGTATCCAGATCCCGCTGTTGGTTATTGCTCGAGAGCCGTCTCGGTCATGTTCGCATGTCTCCGAACCCGTAGGGTCTACACATAAGGTCTTGATAACGCTTAGGGTTGTAGGAATATGTATGTGCAGTAACCCGAATGTTGTTCGGAGTCCCGGATGAGATCCTGGGCGTCACGAGGAGTTCGGAATGGTCCGGAGGTAAAGAATTATATATAGGAAGTGCTGTTTCGCCATCGGGACAAGTTTCGGTGATATCGGTATTGTCTGGGACCACGGAGGGTCCTGGGGTCCACCAAGTGGGGCCACCAGCCCCAAGGGGCCACATGGGCCCTAGGTGGTGCGCCTAGGCCCACATGGGCCAAGGGGAACCAGCCCCAAGGGGCCCATGCGCCTAGGGTTTAAGGAGGAAGAGTCCATGAGGGGAAGGCACCTCCAGGGGTGCCTTGGGGAGGGTGGACACCTCCCCCTCTTGGCCGCACCCCTCCCTTGGAGGAGGGGGCAAGGCTGCGCCCTCCCCCCCTCCTTGGCACCTATATAAAGGGGGGAGGGGGGGGGGGCAGCAGCACCTTTGCCCTGGACGCCTCCCTCTCCCTCTCCAACACATCCTCCTCCTCCGTAGTGCACGGTGAAGCCTGCCGAATCTTGCAAGTTCCACCATCACCACGCCGTCGTGCTGCTGCTGGAGCCATCTTCCTCAACCTCTCCTTCACCTTGCTGGATCAAGAAGAAGGAGGCGTTACGCTGACCGTACGTGTGTTGAACGCGGAGGTGCCGTCCGTTCGGCACTAGATCATCGGTGAATTGGATCGCGGCAAGTTCGACTACCTCATCCACGTTCACTCCGAAGCTTCCGTTGCGATCTACAAAGTGGTATGTAGATGCTATTTAATCTGAATACTCGTTGCTAGATGAACTCATAGATGGATCTTGGTGAAACCGTAGGAAAAATTTTAATTTTACGCAACGTTCCCCAACAGGTGGCATCATGAGCTAGGTCTATGCGTAGTTCTTCTTCTTGCGAGTAGAACACAATTTGTTGTGGGCGTAGATGTTGTCAATTCTTCTTGCCGTTACTAGTCAATCTTGATTCAGCGGTATTGTGGGATGAAGCGGCCCGGACCAACCTTACACGACGCTTACGTGAGACCGGTTCCACCGACTAACATGCACTAGTTGCATAAGGTGGCTGGCGGGTGTCTGTCTCTCCTACTTTAGTTGGATCGGATTCGATGAACAGGGTCCTTATGAAGGGTAAATAGAGATTGACAAATCACGTTGTGGTTTGAACGTAGGTAAGAAAAGCGTTCTTGCTAGAACCCTAATTCAGCTACGTAAAATTTGCAACAACAATTAGAGGACGTCTAACTTGTTTTTTGCAGCAAGTGCTTTGTGATATGATATGGCCAGAAGTTGTGATGAATGATGAATGATCTATATGTGATGTATGAGATGTTCATGCTATTGTAATAGGAATCACGACTTGCATGTCGATGAGTATGACAACCGGCAGGAGCCATAGGAGTTGTCTTTATTTTTTGTATGACCTGCGTGTCATTGAAGAACGCCATGTAAACTACTTTACTTTATTGCTAAACACGTTAGTCATAGAAGTAGAAGTAGTCGTTGGCGTGACAACTTCATGAAGACACGATGATGGAGATCATGATGATGGAGATCATGGTGTCATGACCGGTGACAAGATGATCATGGAGCCCAAGATGAAGATCAAAGGAGCTATATGATATTGGCCATATCATGTCACTACTTTATATAATTGCATGTGATGTTTATTATGTTTTATGCATCTTGTTTACTTAGAACGACGGTAGTAAATAAGATGATCCTCATAATAATTTCAAGAAGTGTTCACCCTAAGCGTGCACCGTTGCTAAGGTTCGTCGTTCAAGCACCACGTGATGATCGGGTGTGATAGGTCCTTACGTTCGCATACAACGGGTGTAAGACAGATTTACACGCATAAAACACTTAGGTTGACTTGACGAGCCTAGCATATGCAGACATGGCCTCGGAACACGTAAGACCGAAAGGTCGAGCATGAGTCGTATAGAAGATACGATCAACATGAAGATGTTCACCGATGTTGACTAGTCCGTCTCACGTGATGATCGGACACGGCCTAGTTGACTCGGATCATGTAATACTTAGATGACTAGTAGAGGATGTCTATCTAAGTGGGAGTTCATTAAATTTGATTAAATGAACTTTATTATCATGAACTTAGTCTAAATATTTACAATATGTCTTGTAGATCAAATGGCCAACGTAGTCCTCAACTTCAACGCGTTCCTAGAGAAAACCAAGCTGAAAGACGATGGTAGCAACTATACGGACTGGGTCCGGAACCCGAGGATTATCCTCATAGCTGCCAAGAAAGATTATGTCCTAAGAGCACCGCATTGGGTGACGCACCTATTCTCCCTGCAGAACAAGACGTTATGAACGCTTGGCGATCACGTCACGCTGCGATGATTACTCCCTCGTTCGATGCGGCATGCTTTATGACTTAGAGCCGGACTCCAAAAGCGTTTTGAGAGACATGGAGCATATGAGATGTTCGAAGAGCTGAAAATGGTTTTCCAAGCTCATGCCCGGGTCGAGAGATATGAAGTCTCCGATAAATTCTTTAGCTGTAAGATGGAGGAAAATGGCTCTGTCAGTGAACACATACTCAAAATGTCCGGGTTGCACAACCGCTTGACTCAATCGGAAGTTAATCTCCCGGATGAAGCGGTCATTGACAGAATCCTCGATCGCTTCCACCTAGCTACAAGAGCTTTGTGATGAACTACAATATGCGGGGATGGTAAAGACCATTCACGAAGTATATGCTATGCTTTGAAATCAGCAGAGGTAGAAATCAAGAAGGAGCATCAAGTGTTGATGGTGAATAAAACCACTAAGTTCAAGAAGGGCAAGGGTAAAAGAACTTCAAGAAGGACGGCAAGGAAGTTGCCGCGCCGATAAGCAAGTTTCCGGAAGAAGCCAAAGAATGGACCCAAGCCCAAATCGAGTGCTTTTATTGCAAGGGAAGTGGTCATTTGGAAGCGGAACTGCCCCAAATACTTAGCGGACAAGAAGGCCGGCAAAACCAAAGGTATATGTGATATACATGTAATTGATGTGTACCTTACCAAGATTGTAGTAGCTCTTGGGTATTTGATACCGGTGCAGTTGCTCATATTTGTAACTCAAAGCAGAGGCTGCGGAATAAACGGAGGCTGGCGAAGCGACGAGGTGACGATGCGTGTCGGGAATGGTTCCAAGGTCGATGTGATCGCCCGGCAAGACATCGCTTCTGCATTTACCTACGGGATTAGTTTTAAACCTCAATAATTGTTATTTAGTGCCAAGTTTGAGCATGAACATTGTATCTGGATCTCGTTTAATTCGAGATGGCTACTCATTTAAATCCGAGAATAATGGTTGTTCTATTTATATGAGAGATATGTTTTATGGTCATGTCTCCGATGGTTAATGGTTTATTCTTAATGAATCTAAATGACGTGATGATACACATATTCATAGTGTGAGTACCAAAAGAGTTAAAGTTGATAACAATAGTCCCACATATTTGTGGTAATCGCCGCCTTTGGTCACATAGGTGTCAAACGCATGAAGAAGCTCCATGCAGATGGACTTTTAGAGTCTCTTGATTATGAATCATTTGACACGCAAGTAACCATGCCTCATGGGTAAAATGACCAAGACTCCATTCTCGGGAACAATGGAGCGAGCAACCAACTTATTGGAAATCATACATACCGATGTGTGCGGTCCAATGAGTGTTGAGGCTCATGGTGGCTATCGTTATGTTCTCACCCTCACCGATGACTTGAGTAGATATGGGTATGTCTACTTAATGAAACACAAGTCTGAGACCTTTGAAAAGTTCAAGGAATTTCAGAGTGAGGTTGAAAATCAACGTGATAGAAAGATCAAGTTTCTACGATCGGATCGTGGAGGAGAATACTTGAGTCACTTAATTTGGCACACACTTAAGAAAATGTGGAATAGTTTCACAACTCACGCCGCTGGAACACCTCAGCGTAATGGTGTGTCCGAACGTCGTGTCGCACTCTATTAGATATGGTGCGATCTATGATGTCTCTTACCGATTTACCGCTATCTTTTGGGGCTATGCTTTAGAGACTCCGCATTCACTTTAAATAGGGCTCCGTCGAAATCCGTTGAGACGACACCGTATGAATTATGGTTTGGGAAGAAACCTAAGTCGTCGTTTCTAAAAGTTTGGGGATGCGATGCTTATGTCAAGAAACTTCAACCCGAGAAGCTCGAACCCAAGTCGGAAAAATGCGTCTTCATAGGATACCCGAAAAGAAACTGTTGGGTATACCTTCTACCTCAGATCCGAAGGCAAGATCTTTGTTGCCAAGAATGGATTCTTTCGGAGAAAGAGTTTCTCTCGAAAGAAGTAAGTGGGAGGAAAGTAGAACTTGATGAAGTGTTATCTCTTGAACCGGAAAATGGCGAAACTCAAGAAAACGCTTTCTCAGAGCCTGCACCGACTAGAGAGGAAATTAATGATGATGATCAAGATGCTTCGATCAAGCTCCTACTGAAATTGAAGGTCCACAAGGACACGTTCCCGCACTGCAGTGGTACGGCAACCCTGTCTTGGAAATCATGTTGTTAGACAACGGTGAACCTTCGAACTATGAGGAAGCAATGGCGGGCCCGGATTCCGACAAATGGCTGGAAGCCATGAAATCCGAGATAGGATCCATGTATGAAAACGAAGTATGGACTTTGGTGACTTGCCCGTTGAACGGCGAGCCATAGAAAATAAATGGATCTTTAAGAAGAAGATGACGCGGATGGTAATGTGACCATCTATAAAGCTCGGCTTGTCGCTAAGGGTTATCGACAAGTTCAAGGGGTTGACTACGATGAGACTTTCTCACGGTAGCGAAGCTGAAGTCCGTCGAGAATCATGTTAGCAATTGCCGATACTATGATTATGAGATATGGCAAATGGACGTCAAAACGGCATTCCTTAATGGTTTCCTTAAGGAAGAATTGTATATGATGCAGCCGGAAGGTTTTGTCGATCCTAAGAATGTCGACAAGGTATGCAAGCTCCAACGCCGATTTATGGGCTGGTGCAAGCATCTCGGAGTTGGAACATTCGCTTTGATGAGATGATCAAAGCGTTTAGTTTACTACGGGCTTATGGAGAAGCCTGTGTTTACAAGAAAGTGAGTGGGAGCTCTGTAGCATTTCTCATATTATATGTAGACGACATACTTTTGATGGGAAATGATATAGAACTCTTGGACAGCATTAAGGCCTATTTGAATAAAAGTTTTTCAATGAAGGACCTTGGAGAAGCTGCTTATATATTAGGCATCAAGATCTATAGAGATAGATCGAGACGCCTCATAGGTCTTTCACAAAGCACATACCTTGATAAGATATTGAAGAAGTTCAATATGGATCAATCTAAGAAGGGGTTCTTACCTGTTACAAGGTGTGAAATTGAGCTCAGCTCAATGTCCCACCACGCAGTAAGATATAGAAGAGATGAGTGTCATCCCTATGCCCTCAAATGCCATAGGTTCTATTATGTATGCCATGTCTGTGTACCAGACCTGATGTAAACCTTGCCGTAAGTTTGGTAGGAAGGTACCAAAGTAATCCCGGCAAGGAACACCGGACAGCGGTCAAGAATATCCTGAAGTACTGAAAAGGACTAAGGAAATGTTTCGTTTATGGAGGTGACGAAGAGCTCGTCGTAAAGGTTACGCCGACGCTAGCTTCGACACAGATCTGGATGACTCTAAGTCACAAACCGGATACGTGTTTATTTTGAATGGTGGGGCAATAAGCTGGTGCAGTTGCAAGCAAAGCGTCGTGGCGGGATCTACATGTGAAGCGGAGTACATGGCAGCCTCGGAGGCAGCACATGAAGCAATTTGGGTGAAGGAGTTCATCACCGACCTCGGAGTCATACCCAATGCGTCGGGGCCAATCAAGCTCTTGTGACAACACCGGAGCTATTGCACTTGCAAAGGAGCCCAGGTTTCACAAGAAGACTAGGCACATCAGCGTCGCTTCAACTCCATTCGTGAAAATGTTCAAGATGGAGACATAGAAATTTGTAAAGTGCACACGGATCCGAATGTCGCAGATCCGATGACTAAACCTCTCCCTAAGGCAAAACATGATCAGCACCGTAACTCTATGGGTGTTCGATTCATCACAATGTAACTAGATTATTGACTCTAGTGCAAGTGGGAGACTGTTGGAAATATGCCCTAGAGGCAATAATAATAGCATTATTATTATATTTCCTTATTCATGATAATTGTCTTTATTCGTGCTATAATTGTGTTAACCGGAAATCGTAATACATGTGTGAATAATGACAACAACATGTCCCTAGTGAGCCTCTAGTTGACTAGCTCGTTGATCGACAGATAGTCATGGTTTCGTGACTATGGACATTGGATGTCATCGATAACGGGATCACATCATTAGGAGAATGATGTGATGGACAAGACCCAATCCTAAACATAGCATAAGATCGCATAGTTCGTTTGCTAGAGTTTTCCAATGTCAAGTATCCTTTCCTTAGACCATGAGATCGTGTAACTCCCGGATACCGTAGGAGTGCTTTGGGTGTGCCAAACGTCACAACGTAACTGGGTGACTATAAAGGTATACTACGGGTATCTCTGAAAGTGTCTGTTGGGTTACATGGATCGAGACTGGGATTTGTCACTCCGCTTGACGGAGAGGTATCACCGGGCCCTCTCGGTAATGCATCATCACAATGAGCTCAATGTGATCGAAGTGTTTGATCACGGGATCATGCATTACGGTAACGAGAAAAGTGACTTGCCGGTAACGAGATTGAACGAGGTATTGGTATACCGACGATCGAATCTCGGGCAAGTAAAATACCGATTGACAAAGGGAATCGTATCACGGGATTAATTGAATCCTTGACATCGTGGGTTCATCCGATGAGATCATCGTGGAGCATGTGGGAGCCAACATGGGTATCCAGATCCCGCTGTTGGTTATTGCTCGAGAGCCGTCTCGGTCATGTCTGCATGTCTCCCGAACCCGTAGGGTCTACACACTTAAGGTTCGTTAACGGTAGGGTTGTAGGAATATGTATGTGCAGTAACCCGAATTTTGTTCGGAGTCCCGGATGAGATCCTGGACGTCACGAGGAGTTCCGGAATGGTCCGGAGGTAAAGAATTATATATAGGAAGTGCTGTTTCGCCATCGGGACAAGTTTCGGTGATATCGGTATTGTCTGGGACCACGGAGGGGTCCTGGGGTCCACCAAGTGGGGCCACCAGCCCCAAGGGGCCACATGGGCCCTAGGTGGTGCGCCTAGGCCCACATGGGCCAAGGGGAACCAGCCCCAAGGGGCCCATGCGCCTAGGGTTTAAGGAGGAAGAGTCCATGAGGGAAAGGCACCTGAGGTGCCTTGGGAGGTGGACACCTCCCCTCTTGGCCGCACCCCTCCCTTGGAGGAGGGGCAGGCTGCGCCCTCCCCTCCTTGGCACCTATATAAAGGGGGGAGGGAGGGCAGCAGCACCTTGCCCTGGACGCCTCCTCTCCCTCTCCAACACATCCTCCTCCTCCGTAGTGCACGGGCGAAGCCCTCGCCGAGAATCGCAAGTTCCACCATCACCACGCCGTCGTGCTGCTGCTGGAGCTATCTTCCTCAACCTCTCCTTCACCTTGCTGGATCAAGAAGAAGGAGACGTTAAGCTGACCGTACGTGTGTTGAACGCGGAGGTGCCGTCAGTTCGGCACTAGATCATCGGTGAATTGGATCGCGGCAAGTTCTACTACCTCATCCACGTTCACTCCGAAGCTTCCGCTATGATCTACAAAGAGGTATGTAGATGCTATTTAATCTGAATACTCGTTGCTAGATGAACTCATAGATGGATCTTGGTGAAACCGTAGGAAAAATTTTAATTTTCTGCAACGTTCCCCAACATTTTCAATGGTGAACATCACTATGTTGATCATATCTACTATATGATTCATGCTCGACCTTTCGGTCTCCGTGTTCCGAGGCCATATCTGCATATGCTAGGCTCGTCAAGTTTAACCTGAGTATTCTGCGTGTGCAAAAACTAGCTTGCACCCGTTGTAGATGGACGTAGAGCTTATCACACCCGATCATCACGTGGTGTCTGGGCACGACGTGTTGGGGAACGTAGCAGAAATTCAAAATTTTCCTACGTATCACCAAGATCTATCTATGGAGAGACTAGCAACGAGGGGAAGGAGAGTGCATCTACATACCCTTGTAGATCGCTAAGCGGAAGCGTTTAAGTGAACGGGGTTGATGGAGTCGTACTCGTCGTGATTCAAATCACCGATGATCCTAGTGCCGAACGAACGGCACCTCCGCGTTCAACACACGTACAGCCCGGTGACGTCTCCCATGCCTTGATCCAGCGAGGAGAGAGGAGAGGTTGAGGAAGACTCCATCCAACAGCAGCACAACGGCGTGGTGGTGGTGGAGGAGCGTGGCAATCTGCAGGCTTCGCCAAGCACTCACGGAGGAGAAGGAGGTGTTGGAGAGGGAGAGAGGCGCCAGGCTCAGTGTGCTGCCCCTTCCCTCCCCCCTTTATATAGGTGCCAAGGAGGGGAGGGCGCAGCCTGCCCCCCTCCTCCAAGGGAGGGTGCGGCCAAGAGGGGAAAGGAGTCCATCCTCCCAAGGCACCTCGGAGGTGCCTTCCCTCTATGGACTCTTCCTCTCCAAGTGTTTCATGCGCATGGGCCTCTTGGGGCTGGTTCCCCTTGGCCCATGCAGGCCTAGGCGCACCACCTAGGGCCCATGTGGCCCCAGGGCAGGTGGCCCCACCGGTGGGCCCAGGACCCCTCCGTGGTCCCGGTACAATACCGATATCACCGAAACTTGTCCCGATGGTCAAACAGCACTTCCTATATATAATTCTTTACCTCCGGACCATTCCGGAACTCCTCGTGACGTCCAGGATCTCATCCGGGACTCAACAACATTCGGTAACCACATACAAGCTTCCTATATAACCCTAGCGCCATCGAACCTTAAGTGTGTAGACCCTACGGGTTCGGGAGACAAGCATATGACCGAGACGTTCTCCGTCAATAACCAACAGCGGGATCTGGATACCCATGTTGGCTCCTACATGTTCCACGATGATCTCATCGGATGAACCACGATGTCAAGGACTCAGTCAATCCCGTATACAATTCCCTTTGTCTAGCGGTATTGTACTTGCCCGAGATTCGATCATCGGTATCCCGATACCTTGTTCAATCTCGGTACCGGCAAGTCTCTGTACTCGCTCCGTAACACATCATCCCGTGATCAACTCCTTAATCACACTGCACATTATGATGATGTCCTACCGAGTGGGCCCAGAGATACCTCTCCGTCACACACGGAGTGACAAATCCCAGCCTCGATTCGTACAACCCAATGACACTTTCGGAGATACCTGTAGTGCACCTTTATAGTCACCCAGTTACGTTGCCAGGACGCTTTGGTACACCCAAAGCATTCCTACGGTATCCGGGAGTTGCACAATCTCATGGTCTAAGGAAATGATACTTGACATTAGAAAAGCTTTAGCATACGAACTACAGATCTTTGTGCTAGGCTTATGATTGGGTCTTGTCCATCACATCATTCTCCTAATGATGTGATCCCGCTTGTCAACGACATCCAATGTCCATGGTCAGAAACCGTGACCATCTATTGATCAACGAGCTAGTCAACTAGATGCTTACTAGGGACATGGTGTTGTCTATGTATCCACACATGTATCTGAGTTTCCTATCAATACAATTATAGCATGGATAATAAACGATTATCATGAACAAGGAAATATAATAATAACTAATTTATTATTGCCTCTAGGGCATATTTCCAACACGACGAACTTTGGCAATGATGCATACTCAGGGAGAACATTTCTTGATAATTAGTGAGAGATCATCTTAAAATGCTACCGTCAATCAAAGCAAGATAAGATGCATAAAGGATAAACATCACATGCAATCAATATAAGTGATATGATATGGCCATCATCATATTGTGCTTGTGATCTCCATCTCCAAAGCACCGTCATGATCACCATCGTCACCGGCGCGACACCTTGATCTCCATCATAGCATCGTTGTCGTCTCGCCAACTATTGCTTCTATGACTATCACTACCACTTAGTGATAAAGTAAAGCAATTCTGTATGCTTGCATTTCATATAATAAAGCGACAACCATATGGCTCTGCCAGCCATTGCCGATAACTCGGTTACAAAACATGATCATCTCATACAATAAAATATAGCATCACGTCTTGACCATATCACATCACAACATGCCCCGCAAAAACAAGTTAGACGTCCTCTACTTTGTTGTTGCAAGTTTTACGTGGCTGCTACGGGCTGAGCAAGAACCGTTCTTACCTACGCATCAAAACCACAACGATAGTTCGTCAAGTTAGTGCTGTTTTAACCTTCGCAAGGACCGGGCGTAGCCACACTCGGTTCAACTAAAGTTGGAGAAACTGACACCGCCAGCCCACCGTGTGCAAAGCACGCCGGTAGAACCAGTCTCGCGTAAGCGTCTGGCGTAATGTCGGTCCGGCCGCTTCATCCAACAATACCGCCGAACCAAAGTATGACATGATGGTAAGCAGTATGACTTGTATCGCCCACAACTCACTTGTGTTCTACTCGTGCATATAACATCAACGCATAAAACCTAGGCTCGGATGCCACTGTTGGGGAACGTAGTAATTTCAAAAAATTTCCTACGCACACACAAGATCATGGTGATGTATAGCAACGAGAGGGGGAGTGTATCTTCATACCCTTGAAGATCGCTAAGCGGAAGCATTTATCAACGCGGTTGATGTAGTCGTACGTCTTCACGATCCGACTGATCCAAGTACCGAACACACGGCACCTCCGAAGTTACGCACATCGCTCAGCTCGATGACCTCCTCGCCTTCTCGATCCGCAAGACGGGCGAAGTAGTAGATGAGTTCCGGCAGCACGACGGCGTGGTGACGGTGTTGGTGAAGAACAATCTCCGCAGGGCTTCGCCTAAGCACTACGGAAACTATGACGGAGGATAAACTAGAGGGGACGGGGTTGCCGGCACACGACTTGGTGTTTCTTGATGTGTCTTTGGTGCTAGCCCTACCCCTCTATTTATATGTTGAGCCTTGGGGTCGAAACTTGGAGTAAAAGCCTCCACAAAGTCGGTTTCACCCGAAAGGCAAGAGTCCTTCTCGGACTTCCAGGGCGACGCCTTGGTTCCGGCGTCTGGACCTGCACGCCAAGGACCATGGCGTCGCCCTCGGACTCATAAAACTTCCTTTTGCGCTTTCCATAAACCTTGTGGGCTTTCCCTTTGGCCCAAATAACGTGTTCTCGCACTCCAAACATTTCGGGAAACATCTGGAACCCCTTCCGGTGAATTCTGGAACCCTTCCGGAGATCAAACACTATTATCCCATATATCAAACTTTATCTCCGGACCATTCCGGAGTTCCTCGTCACGTCCATGATCTCATCTGGGACTCCGAACAACATTCGGTACCAACATACATAACTCATATAATACTATATCGTGAATGAAACGTTAAGCGTGCGGACCCTACGGGTTCGAGAACTATGTAGACATGACCGAGACACGTTTCCGGTCAATAACCAATAGCGGGACCTGGATGCCCATATTGGCTCCTACATATTCTACGAAGATCTTTATCGGTCAAACCGCATAACAACATACGTTGTTCCCTTTGTCATCGGTATGTTACTTGCCCGAGATTTGATCGTCGGTATCTCAATACCTAGTTCAATATCGTTACCGGCAAGTCTCTTTACTCGTTATGTAATGCATCATCCCGCAACTAACTCATTAGTCACATTGCTTGCAAGGCTTATAGTGATCTGCATTACCGAGAGGGCCCAGAGATACCTCTCCGACAATCGGAGTGACAAATCCTAATCTCGAAATACGCCAACCCAACATGTACCTTTGGAGACACCTGTAGAGCTCCTTTATAATCACCCTGTTACGTTGTGACGTTTGGTAGCACACAAAGTGTTCCTCCGGTAAACGGAGTTGCATAATCTCATAGTCATAGGAACATGTATAAGTCATGAAGAAAGCAATAGCAACATACTATACGATCAAGTGCTAAGCTAACGGAATGGGTCAAGTCAATCACATCATTCTCCTAATGATGTGATCCCGTTGATCAAATGACAACTCTTTGTCCATGGCTAGGAAACATAACCATCTTTGATTAATGAGCTAGTCAAGTAGAGGCATACTAGTGACACTCGGTTTGTCTATGTATTCACACATGTATCATGTTTCCGGTTAATACAATTCTAGCATGAATAATAAACATTTATCATGAAATAAGGAAATAAATAATAACTTTATTATTGCCTCTAGGGCATATTTCCTTCACACTTTGCCATCCTTCTTATCCACCAAATACTTGCTGCAGTTTCGCTTCCAGTGACCAGTCCCTTTGTAGTAGAAACATTCTATTTCAGGCTTAGGTCCAGACTTGGGATTCTTCCCGGGAGCAGCAACTTGCTTGCTATTCTTCTTGAAGTTCCCCTTCTTACCTTTTCCCTTTTTCTTGAAACTAGTGGTCTTGTTAACCATCAACACTTGATGCTCCTTATTGATTTCTACGTCCGTAGCCTTGAGCATTGCGAAGAGCTCGGGAATTGTCTTTTCCATCCCTTGCATATTATAGTTCATCATGAAGCCTTTATAGCTTGGTGGCAGTGATTGAAGAGCTCTGTCAATGACACTATCATTCGGAAGATTAACTCCCAACTGAGTCAAGTGGTTATGGTACCCAGACATTCTGAGTATGT
Source organism: Aegilops bicornis (assembly GCA_021605145.1). Lineage (NCBI taxonomy): Eukaryota > Viridiplantae > Streptophyta > Magnoliopsida > Poales > Poaceae > Aegilops > Aegilops bicornis. The sequence goes on along the minus strand of CM038669.1, from coordinate 610,818,486 downwards.
GTCCACTGACAGAACTGTTCTCCTCCATCTTGCAGCTATAAACTTGTTGGAGACTTCATATCTCTCAACTCGGGCATTTGTTTGGAATATTAACTTCAACTCTTGGAACATCTCATATGCTCCATGATGTTCAAAATGTCTTTGAAGTCCCGATTCTAAGCCGTAAAGCATGTCACACTGAACTATCGAGTAGTCATCATATTTAGCTTGCCAGACGATCATAACGTCCGGAGTTGCTCCTACAGCAGGCCTTGCACCTAGTGGTGCTTCAAGGACGTAATTCTTCTGTGAAACAATGAGGATAATCCTCAAGTTACGGACCCAGTCCGTGTAGTTGCTACCATCATATTTCAACTTAGCTTTCTCTAGGAACGCATTAAAATTTAAAGGAACGGTAGCACGGGCCATTGATCTACAACATAGATATGCAAAATCTATCAGGACTAAGTTCATGATAAATTTAAGTTCAATTAATCATATTACTAAAGAACTCCCACTTAAATAGACATCCCTCGAGTCATCCAAATGATCACGTGATCCATATCAACTAAACATGTTTGATCATCACGTGAGATGGAGTAGTTTTTAATGGTGAACATATCTATGTTGATCATATATACTATATGACTCACGTTCGACCTTTCGGTTTCAGTGTTCCGAGTCCATGTCTGTACATGCTAGGCTCGTCAAGTTTAACCCGAGTATTCTGCACATGCAAAACTGGCTTGCACCCGTTGTATGTGAACGTAGAGCTTATCACACCCGATCATCACATGGTGTCTCGCACGCATTTAACTGTAGCAACGGTGCATACTCAGGGAGAACACTTATACCTTGAAATTTAGTGAGAGATCATCTTATAATGCTACCGCCGCACTAAGCAAAATAAGATGTATAAAAGATAAACATCGCATGCAATCAAAATATGTGACATGATATGGCCATCATCATCTTGTGCCTTTGATCTCCATCTCCAAAGCACCATAATGATCTCCATCGTCACCGGCTTGACACCTTGATCTCCATCGTAGCGTCGTTGTTGTCTCGCCAACTATTGCTTCTACAACTATCGCTACCGCATAGTGATAAACTAAAGCAATTACATGGCGATTACATTTCATACAATAAAGCGACAACCATAAGGCTCCTGCCAGTTGCCGATAACTTTTAAAAAACATGATCATCTCATACAATAATGTATATCACATCATGTCTTGACCATATCACATCACAACATGCCCTGCAAAAACAAGTTAGACGTCCTCTACTTTATTGTTGCAAGTTTTATGTGGCTGCTACGGGCTTCTAGAAAGAACCGTTCTTACCTACGCATTAAAACCACAACGATTTTTTGTCAAGTGTGCTGCTTTAACCTTCAACAAGGATCGGCCGTAGTCAAATTTGATTCAACTAAAGTTGAAGAAACAGACACCCGCCAGCCACCTTTATGCAAAACAAGTTGCATGTCTGTCGGTGGAACCAGTCTCATGAACGTGGTCATGTAAGGTTGGTTCGGGCCGCTTCATCCAACAATATCGCCGAATCAAAATAAGACGTTGGTGGTAAGCAGTATGACTATGATCGTCCACAACTCTTTGTGTTCAACTCGTGCATATCATCTACGCATAGACCTGGCTCGGATGCCACTGTTGGGGAACGTAGCATGCAATTTCAAAAAATTTCCTACGATTACGCAAGATCTATCTAGGAGATGCTTAGCAACGAGAGGGGGAGAATGTGTCCACGTACCCTCGTAGACCGAAAGCGGAAGTATTAGTTTAACGTGGTTGATGTAGTCAAGCGTCTTCACGATCCAATCGATCAAGTACCGAACGTAGGACACCTCCGAGTTCAGCACACGTTCAGCTCGATGACGTCCCTCGAACTCTTGATCCAGCAAAGTGTCGAGGGAGAGTTTCGTCAGCACGACAGAGTGGTGATGGTGATGTTATCCGCGCAGGGCTTCGCCTAAGCACTACGACGTTATGACTGGAGGAGTAAACTGTGGAGGGGGGCACCACACACGGCTAAGAGAACAATTGATGTGCCATGGGGTGCCCCTGCCCCCGTATATAAAGGAGGAGAGGAGGAGGTGTTGGAAATATGCCCTAGAGGCAATAATAAATTAGTTATTATTATATTTCCTTGTTCATGATAATCGTTTATTATCCATGCTATAATTGTATTGATAGGAAACTCAGATACATGTGTGGATACATAGACAACACCATGTCCCTAGTAAGCCTCTAGTTGACTAGCTCGTTGATCAATAGATGGTTACGATTTCGACCATGGACATTGGATGTCATTGATAACGGGATCACATCATTAGGAGAATGATGTGATGGACAAGACCCAATCCTAAGCCTAGCACAAAGATCGTAGTTCGTATGCTAAAGCTTTTCTAATGTCAAGTATCTTTTCCTTATACCATGAGATTGTGCAACTCCGGATACCGTAGGGAATGCTTTGGGTGTATCAAACGTCACAACGAATCGGGTGACTATAAAGGTGCACTCTGGTATCTCGAAGTGTCTGTTGGGTTGTACGAATCGAGACTGGATTTGTCACTCCGTGTGACGGAGAGGTATCTCTGGGCCCACTTTCGGTAGGACATCATCATAATGTGCACAGTGTGATTAAGGAGTTGATCACGGGATGATGTGTTACGGAACGAGTAAAGAGACTTGCCGGTAACGAGATTGAACAAGGTATCGGGATACCGATGATCGAATCTCGGGCAAGTACAATACCGCTAGACAAAGGGAATTGTATACGGGATTGATTGAGTCCTTGACATCGTGGGTTCATCCGATGAGATCATCGTGGAACATGTGGGAGCCAACATGGGTATCCAGATCCCGCTGTTGGTTATTGACCGGAGAACGTCTCGGTCATGTCTCGCTTGTCTCCCGAACCCGTAGGGTCTACACACTTAAGGTCTGGCGACGCTAGGGTTATATAGGAAGCTTGTATGTGGTTACCGAATGTTGTTCGGAGTCCCGGATGAGATCCTGGACGTCACGAGGAGTTCCGGAATGGTCCGGAGGTAAAGAATTATATATAGGAAGTGCTGTTTCGGCCATCGGGACAAGTTTCGGTGATATCGGTATTGTACTGGGACCACCGGAGGGGTCCTGGGCCCACCGGGTGGGGCCACCTGCCGGGGCCACATGGGCCCTAGGTGGTGCGCCTAGGCCTGCATGGGCCAAGGGAACCAGCCCCAAGAGGCCCATGCGCATGAAACACTTGGAGAGGAAGAGTCCATAGAGGGAAGGCACCTCCGAGGTGCCTTGGGAGGATGGACTCCTTCCCTCTTGGCCGCACCCCTCCCTTGGAGGAGGGGGCAAGGCTGCGCCCTTCCCTCCTTGGCACCTATATAAAGGGGAGGGAGGGGCAGCAGCACTGAGCCCTGGCGCCTCTCTCTCCTCTCCAACACCTCCTTCTCCTCCGTAGTGCTTGGCGAAGCCTGCGGGATTGCCACGCTCCTCCACCACCACCACGCCGTTGTGCTGCTGTTGGATGGAGTCTTCCTCAACCTCTCCCTCTCTCCTCGCTGGATCAAGGCGTGGGAGACGCCACCGGGCTGTACATGTGTTGAACGCGGAGGTGCCGTCTGCTCGGCACTAGGATCATCGGTGATCTGAATCACGGCAGTACGACTCCATCAACCCCGTTCACTTGAACGCTTCCGCTTAGCGATCTACAAGGGTATGTAGATGCACTCTCCTTCCCTCGTTGCTAGTCTCTCCATAGATAGATCTTGGTGATACGTAGGAAAATTTTGAATTTACGCCACGTTACCCAACAAAGGCATCATGAGCTAGGTCTATTGCGTAGATTCTTTGCACGAGTAGAACACAAAGTAGTTGTGGGCGTTGATGTTGTTCAATATGCTTACCGTTACTAGTCCAATCTTGTTTCGACGGTATTGTGGGATGAAGCGGCCCGGACCGACCTTACACGTACTCTTACGTGAGACAGGTTCCAATTGACATGCACTTGGTGCATAAGGTGGCTAGCGGTGCCGATCTCTCCCACTTTAGTCGGAACGGATTCGATGAAAAGGGTCCTTATGAAGGGTAAATAGCAATTGGCATATCACGTTGTGGTTTTGCGTAGGTAAGAAACGTTCTTGCTAGAAACCCAAAGCAGCCACGTAAAACATGCAAACAACAATTAGAGGACGCCTAACTTGTTTTTGCAGGGTATGCTATGTGATGTGATATGGCCAAGAAGAATGTGATGAATGATATGTGATGTATGAGATTGATCATGTTCTTGTAATAGGATTCACGACTTGCATGTCGATGAGTATGACAACCGGCAGGAGCCATAGGAGTTGTCTTTATTTATTGTATGACCTGCGTGTCATTAAACAACGCCATGTAATTACTTTACTTTATTGCTAACGGTAGCCATAGTAGTAGAAGTAATAAGTTGGCGAGACAACTTCATGGAGACACGATGATGGAGATCATGATGATGGAGATCATGGTGTCATGCGGTGACAATGATGATCATGGAGCCCCAAGATGGAGATCAAAGGAGCAATATGATATTGGCCATATCATGTCACTACTATATAATTGCATGTGATGTTTATTATGTTTATGCATCTTGTTTACTTAGAGCAGCGGTAGTAAATAAGATGATCCCTTACAAATTTCAAGAAGTGTTCTCCCCGAAGTGCACCGTTGCTACAGTTCGTCGCTTCTAAGCACCACGTGATGATCGGGTGTGATGGATTCTTACGTTCACATACAACGGGTGTAAGACAGATTTACACAGAAAAACACTTGGGGTTAACTTGACGAGCCTAGCATATGCAGACATGGCCTCGGAACACGAGACCGAAAGGTCGAGCATGAGTCGTATAGTAGATACGATCAACATGAAGATGTTCACCGATGATGACTAGTCCGTCTCACGTGATGATCGGACACGGCCTAGTTGACTCGGATCATGTAATCACTTAGATGACCGGAGGGATGTCTATCTCGAGTGGGAGTTCATAAGATGAACTTAATTATCTTGAACATAGTCGTAAGACCTTTTGCAAATTATGTCGTAAGATCGCGTTTTAGTTCCACTTTGTTTAGATATGTTCCTAGAGAAAATATAGTTGAAAGTGGAAAGTAGCGATTATGCGGATGTAAGAAAGCTTATGTCCTTAATGCACCGCTCGGTGTGCTCAACCCCAAACGCCGATGCGTGGATGTTGCGAACATCGGACATACACGCTTTTTGATAACTACATGATAGTTCAGTTAAATGGTTTAAGTAGAGGCACCAAATACGTTTCGAAGCGTCATGGAACATATGAGATGTTTCGAGGGCTGAAATTGGGATTTCAGGGCTCGTGCCCACGCCAAGAGGTATAAGACCTCCGACGATTTTCTTAGCCTGCAAACTAAGGGAGAAAAGCTCAATCGTTGAGCTTGTGCTCAGATTGTCAGAGTACAACAATCACTTGAATCGAGTGGGAGTTGATCTTCCAGATGAGATAGTGATGTTTCTCCAAAGTCATTGCCACCAAGCTACTAGAGCTTCGTGATGAACTATAACATATCAAGGATAGATATGATGATCCTTGAAGTGTTCGCGATGTTTGACACCGCGAAAGTAGAAATCAAGAAGGAGCATCAATTGTTGATGGTTGGTGAAACCACTAGTTTCAAGAAGGGCAAGGGCAAGAAGGGACACTTCATGAAACGGCAAATAAGTTGCTGCTCCAGTGAAGAAACCCAAGGTCGAACCCAAACCCGAGACTAAGTGCTTTTGTAATAAGGGGAACAACCACTTTGGAACAGAATTACCCTAGATACTTGGTAGATAAGAAGGCTGGCAAGGTCGATAGAAGCATATTGGATATACATTATGTTAATGTGTACTTTACTAGTACTCCTAGTAGCACCAGTGTATTAGATACCGGTTCGGTTGCTAAGTGTTAGTAACTCGAAATAAAAGCTATGGAATAAACGGAGACTAGCTAAAGGTGAGCTGACGATATGTGTTGGAAGTGTTTCCAAGGTTGATGTAATCAAGCATCGCACGCTCCCTCTACCATCGAGATTGATGTTAAACCTAAATAATTGTTATTTGGTGTTTACGTTGAGCATAGACATGATTGGATCATGTCTATCGCATATCTGATTATTCATTTAAGGAGAATAATGGTTACTCTATTTATTTGAATAATACCTTCAATGGTCTTGCACCTAAATGAATGGTCTATTGAATCTCGATCGTAGTGATACGCATTTTCATGCCAAAAGATATAAGATAGTAATGATAGTACCACTTACTTGTGGCAATCGCCATGTAAGTCATAAACGCATGAAGAAGCTCCATGTTGATGGATCTTTTGGACTCACTCGTTTTTGAAAAGTTTGAGACATGCGAACCATGTCTATTGGTGTATACGCATGAAGAAGCTCCATGTTGATGGATCTTTGGACTCACTTTCGTTTTGAAAAGTTTGAGACATGCGAACCATGTCTATTGGTGTATACGCATGAAGAAACTCCATGCAGATGGATCGTTTGCACTTGCATGATTTTGAATCACTTGAGATATGCAAATCATACCACATGGGCAAGATGATGAAAAGCCTCGGTTTCAGAAGATGGAACAAGATAGCAACTTGTTGGAGGTAACACATTTTGATGTGTGCAGTCCAATGAGTGCCGAGGCATGCTGATGAATATCGTTATGTTCTTACTTCACGAGATGATTTGAGTAGATGTTGAGTATATTTACTTGATGAAACACAAGTCTGAATTATTGAAAGGTTCAAGTAATTTCAGAGTGAAGTTGAAGATCTTCGTGACAAGAGGATAAAATGTACGTGATGTGATCATAGAGATGAATATCTGAGTTGCGAGTTTGGTACACAATTAAGACATTGTGCAAATTGTTTCACAATTAATACACTTTGGAACACCATAGTGTGATGGTGTGTCCGAACATCATAGTTGCACCCTATTGGATATGGTGCGTACCATGATGTCTCTTATCGAATTACCACTATCGTTCATGGGTTAGGCATTAGAGACAACCGCACTCACTTTAATAGGGTACCACGTAATTCCGTTGAGATGACACCGTAAGAACTATGGTTTAGAGAAACCTAAGCTGTCATTTCTTAAAAATTTGGGGCTGCGACGCTTATGTGGAAAAGTTTCAGGTTGATAAGCTCGAACCCAAAGCGGATAAAATACATCTTCATAGGACACCCAAAACAGTTGGGTAAACCTCCTAATTCAGATCCGAAAGCAATAGGGATTGTTTCTTGAATCGGGTCCTTTCTCGAGGAAAAGTTTGTCTCGAAAAGTTGAGTGGGAGGATGGTGGAGACTTGATGAGGTTATTGAACCGTCACTTCAACTAGTGTGTAGTAGGGCACAGGAAGTTGTTCCCGTGGCACCTACACCAATTGAAGTAGAAGCTTATGATATTGATCATGAAGCTTCGGATCAAGTCACTACCGAACCTCGTGGGGCGACAAGAACGCTGCATCGCATCGAGTGGTACGGTGATCCTGTCTTGAAGGTCATGTTGCTAGACAACAATGAACCTACGAGCTATGGAGAAGCGATGGTGGGCCCAAATTCCGACAAATGGTTAGAAGCCATGAAATCCGAGATAGGATCCATGTATCATAACAAAGCATGGACTTTGATGGACTTGCCCGATGATCGGCAAGCCATTGAGATAAATGGATCTTTAAGAAGAAGACGGACATGGACGGTAATGTCACCGTCTATGAAGCTCGACTTGTGGCGAAGAGTTTTTTCACAAGTTCAAGGAGTTGACTACGATGAGATTTTCTCATCCGTAGCGATGCTTGAGTCTGTCGGAATCATGTTAGCATAAGCTGCATTTATGAAATCTGGCGGATGGATGTCAAAATGAGTTTCCTTACCAGTTTTAAATGAGGAAAGGTTGTATGTGATACAATCGTAAAGTTTTGTCGATCCTAAGGATGCTAAAAGTTATCTGGCTCGGCGATCCTTTCTAAGGACCGGAGTAAGCATCTCGGAGTTGGAATGTGCGCTTTGATGAGATGATCAAAGATTTTGGGTTTATACAAAGTTTATGAGAAACTTGTATTTCCAAAGAAGTAAGTGGGAGCACTATAGAATTTACGATGAGTATATGTTGTTGACATATTGATGATCGAGAAATGACGAGAATTTTACGTAAAGCATATAGGGTTATTTGAAAGGTGTTTTCAAATAGAAAACCTGGATTAGGCTACTTGAACAATAAGCATCAAGATCTATAAGATAGATCAAAATGTTTAATAATACTTTCAAATGAGCATGTACCTTGACATGATCTTGAAGGTGTTCAAGATGGATCGATCAAAGAAGGAGTTCTTAGCTGAATTGTAAGGTATGAAGTTAAGACTTAAAGCTCGACCACGCAAACGAGAGAGAGAAAGGGCGAAGATTGTCCCCTATGCCTTAGACATAGGCTCTACAAGTATGCTATCTTTGTGTACCGCTTAGGAAGTGTGCCATGCCATGAGTCGGTCAAGGGGTACAAGAATGATCCAGGAATGGATCATTGGACAGCGGTCAAAATTGTCCTTGGAGTAAATAAGGACATGTTTCTCGATTATGGAGGTGATAAAGAGTTCGCATAAGGGTTACATCGATGCAAGCTTTAACACCTATCCGAGTGACTCGAGTAGCAAACCGGATACGTATAGTGGAGCAACCGTTTGGAATAGATCCAAGTGGAGCGTGGAAGCAGCATTTACAATATGACATAAGAGAATTGCATAGCACACACGGATCTGAAAGGTTCGGACCCGTTGACTAAAAACCCGATTGACTAAAACCTCTCTCACAAGCAAAACATGATCAAACCTCGGAACTCATTGAGTCTTAATCACATGGTGATGTGAACTAGTTTAAGACACTAGTAGACTCTTTGGATGTTGGTCACATGGCGATGTGACCTATCCTTTATTGATCACATGGCGATGTGAACTAGATTATTGACTCTAGTGCAAGTGGGAGACTGTTGGAAATATGCCCTAGAGGCAATAATAAATTAGTTATTATTATATTTCCTTGTTCATGATAATCGTTTATTATCCATGCTATAATTGTATTGATAGGAAACTCAGATACATGTGTGGATACATAGACAACACCATGTCCCTAGTAAGCCTCTAGTTGACTAGCTCGTTGATCAATAGATGGTTACGATTTCCTGACCATGGACATTGGATGTCATTGATAACGGGATCACATCATTAGGAGAATGATGTGATGGACAAGACCCAATCCTAAGCCTAGCACAAAGATCGTAGTTCGTATGCTAAAGCTTTTCTAATGTCAAGTATCTTTTCCTTATACCATGAGATTGTGCAACTCCGGATACCGTAGGAATGCTTTGGGTGTATCAAACGTCACAACGTAATCGGGTGACTATAAAGGTGCACTACAGGTATCTCCGAAGTGTACATTGGGTTGGCACGAATCGAGACTGGATTTGTCACTCCGTGTGACGGAGAGGTATCTCTGGGCCCACTCGGTAGGACATCATCATAATGTGCAGTGTGATTAAGGAGTTGATCACGGGATGATGTGTTACGGAACGAGTAAAGAGACTTGCCGGTAACGAGATTGAACAAGGTATCGGGATACCGATGATCGAATCTCGGGCAAGTACAATACCGCTAGACAAAGGGAATTGTATACGGGATTGATTGAGTCCTTGACATCGTGGTTCATCCGATGAGATCATCGTGGAACATGTGGGAGCCAACATGGGTATCCAGATCCCGCTGTTGGTTATTGACCGGAGAACGTCTCGGTCATGTCCGCATGTCTCCCGAACCCGTAGGGTCTACACACTTAAGGTTCGATGACGCTTAGGGTTATATAGGAAGCTTGTATGTGGTTACCGAATGTTGTTGAGTCCGGATGAGATCCTGGGCGTCACGAGGAGTTCCGGAATGGTCCGGAGGTAAAGAATTATATATAGGAAGTGCTGTTTGACCATCGGGACAAGTTTGGTGATATCGGTATTGTACTGGGACCACGGAGGGGTCGAGGGCCCACCGGGTGGGGCCACCTGCCCGGGGGCCACATGGGCCCTAGGTGGTGCGCCTAGGCCTGCATGGGCCAAGGGGAACCAGCCCCAAGAGGCCCATGCGCATGAAACACTTGGAGAGGAAGAGTCCATAGAGGGAAGGCACCTCCGAGGTGCCTTGGGGAGGAAGGATTCCTCCCCCCTCTTGGCAGCACCCCTCCCTTGGAGGAGGGGGCAAGGCTGCGCCCTTCCCCCCTCCTTGGCACCTATATAAAGGGGGGAGGGGAGGGGGGCAGCAGCACCTGAGCCTCGGGCGCCTCTCTCTCCTCTCCAACACCTCCTTCTCCTCCGTAGTGCTTGGCGAAGCCTGCGGGATTGCCACGCTCCTCCACCACCACCACGCCGTTGTGCTGCTGTTGGATGGAGTCTTCCTCAACCTCTCCCTCTCCTCGCTGGATCAAGGCGTGGGAGGCGTCACCGGGCTGTACATGTGTTGAACGCGGAGGTGCCGTCCGTTCGCACTAGGATCATCGGTGATCTGAATCACGGCAGTACGACTCCATCAACCCCGTTCACTTGAACGCCTGGCTTAGCGATCTACAAGGGTATGTAGATGCACTCTCCTTCCCCTCGTTGCTAGTCTCTCCATAGATAGATCTTGGTGATACGTAGGAAAATTTTGAATTTCTGCTACGTTACCCAACAGGAGGCCGTCCCTAGGGGTGCGCCCAAGTGGGGGGAAACCGACTAGGACTCCCAATCCTAGTCGCCCCTTCCTTTCTTTCGGAGGTGGAAAAGGGAAGGAGAGGGAGAGGGAGAGGGAGAAGGAAAGGGGGTCGCCCCCTCCCCCTTGTCCAATTCAGACTCCCTTGTGGGGGGGGGGGGGAGGCGCCACCTCTTGCGGGCTCCCCTCTCTCCCCTATGGCCCATGTAGGCCCATTACTTCCCCGGGGGGTTCCAAACCGGATTATATTATTCAAATCTTTAAGAGCCAACATGGCTGGATTTTTATTATGGTATTTCAATATCCAATATTATGATAGAGGTCTTCAAAGTCGCTTCAGCGCAATGATCATTATTTTATTAATGGGCATGATTTATTTTTACAATGGAGGGAATAGTCCCGAGTCGTTGCAGGGTTACGACCCGGCACTTGGGGAGTACATTATTCAAATTGAGATTACATTGAATATGCAAGTCCCATGTCACTGCCAGCATGCATCATGGCACTTGGGGGCTAATGCAAAGTCATTTTTTGGCTCACTTTATTGAAGATCCGACTCATCACGTTGTAATGAGCTGGCCCTTGGGGGCTACCAATTGCTCCTGTCAACAATTTAAGGTACACAAGTCTTATTCCGTTATATTGAAGGGTCCACTGCTCAGTTGGTAAAGCACAAAGCTCTTAACCTTGTGGACGTGGGTTCAAGCCCCATGATGGGGGTTACATCATATGATGTTCTTTTCAAAAGAAGTATATATAAAGTCCCAGCTCAATATTATCTTACTGAGCCGGCCCTTGGGGGCTGCACGTTGCTGTTCAAGTCTACATGATCATATTTATAAAGTCCCTGCTCATTATTGCATAATGACCCGGCCCTTGGGGGCTACACTGGTTGAAGTTTTTATGAGCATAAGGCAATTACAAGTCCCAGGTTGCTGCAAGCATGACAACCCGGCACTTGGGGGCTACATATGAGGAATATTCAGTTCTGACTAGTGATTGAGATGAACAACATGGATTTCTTCAAAGTGGTAATATTTATATTGAAGCAAGTCTTAAGTCATCACTTTGCTCTGCTCAAGACTTGGGGGCTACAGGTAACACGGATATAAGGAGAGATATTTTCAAAATCTCAGTTTTGAGCAAACCAGATTGACCCAACGTCACTAATCATTATGACCCGGTGTCTACAACAATCATGACCCGACATCATTTATTTATAACCCGACAATTTTGGCAATCATAAATCGGCAAGATCTACATCTTTAAGCCGGCCGAATATCAGATGAATATTTCAAGACCAATATTTTTGTCAAGTCAGAGCATTGAAGGCCGACTCAAATGAATTATTTCTTATAATATTTCTCTAGAAGAGCCAATGTCAGCAAATTGGTTATGAAGCTGGCCTATTGACGCGGATTTTTTAGTAGAAGTGCCTGGATTTTTTGCATTGACAAGGTTTGGACATATCTGTTAAAGGAGATTTGCTCTAAGATCTTGAGTATGCATCTAGGAGGAAACGACAAGGACTTAAAGATGATCAGGTGCCGGCTTACAAGAATATTTAACCCGGAGTACAACCTGCCAATTTGTTCTTGTGTTTATGTTGCAGATCAGTTTAACATGGATAAATCCAAATTAAACTTGGGGGCTAATGTCGGGGATATACCCCGCGGTAAGACCCGGCCAGATGTATAGCCCGGCCGGACTTGGCGACTCACGAATGACCCGCCCTGACTGGACGACTCATTAAGTGACCTGCCCGAACCTGGCGACTTATAGGTGGCCTGGCAAGCGGACCAGAGGAGCGACAAGACCCGGGGGCCCAGGAGGCTCAAGGCCCAGAAGGCCGTCTTACGTTATGGTAGGCCGGCTTAAGAGGAAAGGCATAAGGAATATTCTCCTACAAAGGAAGCAAGACTAGGACTCCACTTGTAATAGAGTAATCCTAATCCTACTAGGACTAGTCATGTAACCCGCCCCTTCAACATATATAAGGAGGGGCAGGGCTCCCCAAAGAGAGAGAAGCAACAAGAAACAATATCTAGGGCTAGACACAAAGAAGAGAGCCGGTTTATGCGGCGACTCCCTCATGAGCATAATGAAACCTAGCCACAAACATCATGTAGGGCTATTCCGGATGATGCTTCCCGGGGCCCGAAGCTGTCTAAATCCTTGTGTGTGTTGCGTCTCTCGATTCCGCTCAACCCCTCTCAAGCTACCACATAGATGCGTTGGCCTCGCGACTAAGTCCTGGCACTAAGGACATCTGCCGTGACAATTCCACGACATTAAGGCTCACGTTGACTCCGTCCTTTATTGAATAGCCAATTCGTCGTGAGTAAGCATACGATCCATCACATGAACGTCCCTAAACCTCAGTAAGCCTTTCTAGATGATGCATTTCCATTCTTTCTCCTCAACTATCTCCATTGGATGGACTTACGAGAGAATAATATCTAATCTCCCCATCGCGGTTAGGATCCCATGAACCATGAGCGCCAGCACCAGTTCCTTGATCTTCCTACTGGAGGCATGGTCATGGCCCCGGAATTGTTCATCTTTCGATATGAGAGGATGGCAAGTGTCCGCAATGACTTAGCGACTTAGCCAATTGGTTACAGATTCTAGATTGATCGATCAGATCACATCATCGCGTCGTTAGACACCACGATGCAATCATATCCCACCTTAACTGGGTATGTATATTTCTAGGTTTTCACAGTTTTGGCTTGTACATTTTGAACTCAGGCAGAAATGTGTGTCCGGGCTCCAACGCTATTCTAGAAACGCAAAAAATAGAATAATATATGAATTAGAAAACTCAACTGTTCTTTGTGATTCGGTACTGCTTGAACTAACTGAGTATTCACACATGTATCAAGTTTCCAGTTAATACAATTCTAGCATGAATAATAAACATTTACCATGATATATAAGGAATATAAATAACAACTTTATTATTGCCTCTAGGGCATATTTTCTTCAGTTATAGCATAGAACATAAACTCTTAGTTATGAACATGGAAATATAATAATACAATATTATTGCCTCTAGGGCATATTTCCAACTGTGAATTCCTCCCCTACTTACTCTGTGACCACTTCTCTCGACATGGTGTGATCTTCCGCTTCTCGTGCCCCCACCTCTCCCAAAAATGGCAAAGTTGGGCGTCTCTTGCACGCAACTAACATCCATGCCCACATGTCACCCGAGTATTGGGTCGAGGCCCTCCATACGGCAAACCATCTCATCAATAGGCATCCCTCCTATGGGGTCAATCAGCTCACCCCTACTACCTTCTCCACATACAACATCCCACATAATATCACTTGCATGTGTCCGTTAGCCTCTCTTTCCCTATCACTCACCTCATAGCGCACCAACTAGCCCCTAGGTCCACACCTTACATCCTTCTTGGCTACCCCCTAGAACACAAGGGGTACTTGCTTCTTTTCTTTAGAGTCCGGAACCAGTGTTGGGTACGAGCCTTACTTCAAGGAAACTTCAGAGGAGCATGCCTATCACCAAGCTGAAGATCTTCCAGAGAAGGATGATGATTATTTTGTATACTTGTACCTAGATTTACTTGCAATAGTTGATGTGATGCTTTCGTGATTACTTCGTTACCTCTCCATTGTCAAAGCCTTTATTATGACATGATAAGGCCTTACCTCAACCTCCTAGCAAACCATGATATGTGCTATGTTATTTTGCCTGATGATGTCGTTTTAGCTCTTATATCATGCGTACTTGGGTTATGCTTATGTTAGCATGGGACACATATGCATGATAAGCTCTGGGAGGTAATTAATTGGTAGGCAAACAACAACGGTCGGAGGACGGGCATTTAGGCCTTGGTGTTTGTTCCAGTCGAACCCTCATAGTGCGAGATCAGTTGTTATATTCCATGAATGAACGCACTAACCACTAGCGGGATGTTTTATCGGGCCTCCTCATCCTTTTCCTTATATAACAGACTATGTCCAGACTACAACCTGGTTTTATTTGTTTGGTTCTTGCACATGTAGTTCGTGAGAGGGACGACACCTATAGGTGTACTGCATGCAAGCTGATCAATGGCCTACTCCAGTCATGAGCTAGTCACCAACATCTCACCACGGTTAGGACTGGATCGGGGTCATGGCCGGACTTACGATCTGGGTTACACCTAATCGGGTGGCCCCGAACTTGTTTCTTATGTACGAAAATGTGTTGAGTCATTGCATACCTTCTGGTTCTAGTCCATCAAATGGGCGCCTGCAATGGGCAGAATCTAGTTGGGAAGAGCAAACGTGTATGGATACCTATAATGGGTTAGTGGTGCCACCCTCCAGGGTAAAATCTTTTTGAAAAGTCGTGTCCACGGTTATGGACGACTTGGAGCTTGGGAACAATTCGTATAACAACTTAAACCTAACAATTAAAAGTTGACAACGCATGAGTGCCTTGACTATCTCTTCTTCGTGGGGTTATACAAAGGGGAGGACAGGGTAGTGTTATGCATGTGTAGGCAGGTGAGTAGTACATGAGCAAATTACTACGAGATTTAATCCGAATAAATAGGAAATAGATCATGACAACAATAGCAGAGATTAAACTAATCATGCGAACTAGCATAGCAGATGAACAGATCACATCTAGGGCACATACTAGAAACATGAATTCTACCATGATCTCGAACAGGAAGGATAGAATCACATACGGTGTAGCGGGAGCAGCACCGCCGGTGTTGACGTTGTCGCCCATGTCGTCGAGGATGAGGTTGCTGAGGTCGGGGAAGAAGTCGTCGTTCGTGAAGTCGTCGCTGCCAGTGATCGCGCTGAGTCGCTCCCCAAAACTGATCGCCTCTCCCGTACAGGATCACGAGAGGCGGGGTTCCGGAGGCCTGCTGTCCCTTCTCCCGGTGCACGCCGAAAGGAGGGATGGAGAAGACTTGCTTGGCGGCACAATGATCTGGAGCGCTGGTGAGAAACCATACGAAGCGGCGGCGGCTAGGGTAGACGTCTGCCTGACTATATAGTGCAGGCCGGGTAGGTCGTGGGAGTAAACCCCACGTACGAGTCGTCACGATCCAAAAGAATCGGAAACGGTTCAGTAATTAACGCGTTCGTTAATTATTAATTAATGACTCATTAATTTTCACGAGCAGCAAAAATATAGACAACGTGCATAGCTCTGTCCTCGGCTCGGCTCAATCCCGCAACCCGCGGCGCGGTGTGACGAGGCGTGGCGTGGCGAGGCGAGCGAGGAGGAGGAGCGCGCGTGTAGGTCTCCTCTTCTCATGCTCATACAAGTGGTAGAAGAGCTCACCTTATAAAGAGGTGCAACTCTCTCTCAACTTATGAGGTGGGACTAAACTTTAGCCTCACTCACTCCACTCACATGTGTGCATGAATGGGCCAAGAGAATTTCAGAATTTTAGTTGGGCTTTGGGCCAAAAGCCCACTAGCAAATTCCAACAATCCCCCACAAAGTATCATTGGCACATTTTGTTGGAAATATGCCCTAGAGGCAATAATAAATTAGTTATTATTATTATATTTCCTTGTTCATGATAATCGTTTATTATCCATGCTATAATTGTATTGATAGGAAACTCAAATACATGTGTGGATACATAGACAACACCATGTCCCTAGCAAGCCTCTATTGGCTAGCTCGTTGATCAATAGATGGTTACGGTTTCCTAACCATGGACATTGGATGTCATTGATAACGGGATCACATCATTAGTAGAATGATGTGATGGACAAGACCCAATCCTAAGCCTAGCACAAAGATCGTAGTTCGTATGCTAAAGCTTTTCTAATGTCAAGTATCATTTCCTTAGACCATGAGATTGTGCAACTCCCGGATACCGTAGGAATGCTTTGGGTGTACCAAACGTCACAACGTAACTGGGTGACTATAAAGGTGCACTACAGGTATCTCCGAAAGTGTCTGTTGGGTTGGCACGAATCGAGACTGGTATTTGTCACTCCGTGTAAACGGAGAGGTATCTCTGGGCCCACTCGGTAGGACATCATCATAATGTGCACAATGTGACCAAGGGATTGATCACGGGATGATGTGTTACGGAACGAGTAAAGAGACTTGCCGGAAACGAGATTGAACAAGGTATCGGGATACCGACGATCGAATCTCGGGCAAGTACAATACCGCTAGACAAAGGGAATTGTATACGGGATCGATTGAGTCCTTGACATCGTGGTTCATCCGATGAGATCATCGTGGAAACATGTGGGAGCCAACATGGGTATCCAGATCCCGCTGTTGGTTATTTACCGGAGAACGTCTCGGTCATGTCTACATGTCTCCCGAACCCGTAGGGTCTACACACTTAAGGTTCGATGACGCTAGGGTTATAA
Organism: Aegilops bicornis; assembly: GCA_021605145.1. Classification (NCBI taxonomy): domain Eukaryota; kingdom Viridiplantae; phylum Streptophyta; class Magnoliopsida; order Poales; family Poaceae; genus Aegilops; species Aegilops bicornis. The sequence continues at coordinate 610,801,338 of CM038669.1, read as the reverse complement.
AGGAAGTTTGTATGTGGTTACCGAATGTTGTTCGGAGTCCCGGATGAGATCCCGGACGTCACGAGGAGTTCCGGAATGGTCCGGAGGTAAAGATTTATATATAGGAAGTCCTATTTTGGTCGCCGGAAAAGTTTCGCACTTTATCGGTATTGTACCGGGAGTGCCGAAAGGGGTCCGGGGGTCCACCGGGGGGGTCCACCTGCCCCAGGGGCCACATGGGCTGGTGGGGGTGCGCCTTGGCCTATATGGGCCAAGGGCACCAGCCCCAAGAGGCCCATGCGCCACGGAGACTTGGGAGGGAAGAGTCCTCAAGGGGAAGGCACCTCAGGGTGCCTTGGGAGGATGGACTCCTCCCCTCTTGGCCGCACCCCTTCCTTGGAGGAAGGGGCAAGGCTGCGCCTCCCCCCTCTCCCTTGCCCCTATATATAGTGGAGGGGAGGGAGGGCATCCACACCTGAGCCCTGGCGCCTCTCTCTCCTTCTCCAACACCTCCTTCTCCTCCGTAGTGCTTGGCGAAGCCCTGCAGGATTGCCACGCTCCTCCACCACCACCACGCCGTTGTGCTGCTGTTGGATGGAGTCTTCCTCAACCTCTCCCTCTCTCCTCGCTGGATCAAGGCGTGGGAGGCGCCACCGGGCTGTACGTGTGTTGAACGCGGAGGTGCCGTCTGCTCGGCACTAGGATCATCGGTGATCTGAATCACGGCAGTACGACTCCATCAACCCCGTTCACTTGAACGCTTCCGCTTAGCGATCTACAAGGGTATGTAGATGCACTCTCCTTCCCTCGTTGCTAGTCTCTCCATAGATAGATCTTGGTGATACGTGGGAAAATTTTGAATTTCTGCCACGTTCCCCAACAGTGGCATCATGAGCTAGGTCTATTGCGTTGATTCTTTGCGAGTAGAACACAAAGCAGTTGTGGGCGTTGATTTTGTTCAATATGCTTACCGTTACTAGTCCAATCTTGTTTCGACGGTATTGTGGGATGAAGCGGCCCGGACCGACCTTACACGTACTCTTACGTGAGACAGGTTCCACCGAATGACATGCACTTGGTGCATAAGGTGGCTAGCGGGTGCCGCCTCCCACTTTAGTCGGAACGGATTCGATGAAAAGGGTCCTTATGAAGGGTAAATAGCAATTGGCATATCACGTTGTGGTTTTGCGTAGGTAAGAAACGTTCTTGCTAGAAACCCAAAGCAGCCACGTAAAACATGCAAACAACAATTAGAGGACGTCTAACTTGTTTTTGCAGGGTATGCTATGTGATGTGATATGGCCAAGAAGAATGTGATGAATGATATGTGATGTATGAGATTGATCATGTTCTTGTAATAGGATTCACGACTTGCATGTCGATGAGTATGACAACCGGCAGGAGCCATAGGAGTTGTCTTTATTTATTGTATGACCTGTGTGTCAATAAACAACACCATGTAATTACTTTACTTTATTGCTAACCGGTAGCCATAGTAGTAGAAGTAATAGTTGGCGAGACAACTTCATGAAGACACGATGATGGAGATCATGATGATGGAGATCATGGTGTCATGCGGTGACAATGATGATCATGGAGCCTCAAGATGGAGATCAAGAGGAGCTATATGATATTGGCCATATCATGTCACTACTATATAATTGCATGTGATGTTTATTATGTTTATGCATCTTGTTTACTTAGAACGACGGTAGTAAATAAGATGATCCCTTACACAAATTTCAAGAAGTGTTCTCCCCGATTGTGCACCGCTGCTACAGTTCGTCGTTTCTAAGCACCACGTGATGATCGGGTGATGGATTCTTACGTTCACATACAACGGGTGTAAGACAGATTTACACAGCAAAAACACTTGGGGTTAACTTGACGAGCCTAGCATGTATGGACATGGCCTCGGAACACAGAGACCGAAAGGTCGAGCATGAGTCGTATAGTAGATACGATCAACATGAAGATGTTCACCGATGTTGACTAGTCCGTCTCACGTGATGATCGGACACGGCTTAGTTGACTCGGATCATGTAATCACTTAGATGACCAGAGGGATGTCTATTCGAGTGGGAGTTCATAAGATGAACTTAATTATCTGAACATAGTCAAAAGATCTTTGCAAATTATGTAAATGGCTCGCGCTTTAGTTCCACTGTTTAGATATGTTCCTAGAGAAAATATAGTTGAAAGTTGACGATGGCGATTATGCTGACGGAAGAAAGCTTATGTCCTTAATGCACCGCTCGGTGTGCTCAACCCCAAACGTCGATACGTGGATGTTGCGAACATCGGACATACACGCTTTTGATAACTACATGATAGTTCGGTTAAATGGTTTAAGTAGAGGCACCAAATCGTTTCAAACGTCATGGAACATATGAGATGTTTCGAGGGCTGAAATTGGGATTTCAGGCTCGTGCCCACGTCAAGAGGTATAAGACCTCCGACGATTTTCTTAGCCTGCAAACTAAGGGAGAAAAGCTCAATCGTTGAGCTTGTGCTTAGATTGTCTCGAGTACAACAATCACTTGAATCGAGTGGGAGTTGATCTTCCAGATGAGATAGTGATGTTTCTCCAAAGTCATTGCCACCAAGCTGCTAGAGCTTCGTGATGAACTATAACATGTCAAGGATAGATATGATGATCCTTGAGGTATTCACGATGTTTGACACCGCGAAAGTAGAAATCAAGAAGGAGCATCAATTGTTGATGGTTGGTGAAACCACTAGTTTCAAGAAGGGCAAGGGCAAGAAGGGACACTTCATGAAGCGGCAAATAAGTTGCTGCTCGGTGAAGAAACCCAAGGTCGAACCCAAACCCGAGACTAAGTGCTTACGTAATAAGGGGAACAACCACTTTGGAGCAGAATTACCCTAGATACTTGGTAGATAAGAAGGCTGGCAAGGTCGATAGAAGTATATTGGATATACATTATGTTAATGTGTACTTTACTAGTACTCCTAGTAGCACCAGGGTATTAGATACCGGTTCGGTTGCTAAGTGTTAGTAACTCGAAATAAAAGCTACGGAATAAACGGAGACTAGATAAAGGTGAGCCGAAGATATGTGTTGGAAGTGTTTCCAAGGTTGATGTAATCAAGCATCGCACGCTCCCTCTACCATCGAGATTGATGTTAAACCTAAATAATTGTTATTTGGTGTTTGCGTTGAGCATAGACATGATTGGATTATGTCTATCGCAATCTGATTATTCATTTAAGGAGAATAATGGTTACTCTATTTATTTGAATAATACCTTCAATGGTCTTGCACCTAAATGAATGGTCTATTGAATCTCGATCGTAGTGATACGCATTTTCATGCCAAAAGATATAAGATAGTAATGATAGTACCACTTACTTGTGGCACTGCCATGTAAGTCATAAACGCATGAAGAAGCTCCATGTTGATGGATCTTTGGACTCACTCGTTTTTTGAAAAGTTTGAGACATGCTGAACCATGTCTATTGGTGTATACGCATGAAGAAGCTCCATGTTGATGGATCTTTGGACTCACTCGCTTTTGAAAAGTTTGAGACATCACGAACCATGTCTATTGGTGTATACGCATGAAGAAACTCCATGCAGATGGATCGTTTGCACTTGCATGATTTTGAATCACTTGAGATATGCAAATCATACCACATGGGCAAGATGATTGAAAAGCCTCGGTTTCGGTAAGATGGAACAAGATAGCAACTTGTTGGAGGTAACACATTTTGATGTGTGCAGTCCAATGAGTGCCGAGGCATGCAAATGAATATCGTTATGTTCTTACTTCACAGATGATTTGAGTAGATGTTGAGTATATTTACTTGATGAAACACAAGTCTGAATTATTGAAAGGTTCAAGTAATTTCAGAGTGAAGTTGAAGATCTTCGTGACAAGAGGATAAAATGTGCGTGATGTGATCATAGAGATGAATATCTGAGTTCTGAGTTTGGTACACAATTAAGACATTGTGCATATTGTTTCACAATTAATACCGACTGGAACACCATAGTGTGATGGTGTGTCCGAACATCATAGTTGCACCCTATTGGATATGGTGCGTACCATGATGTCTCTTATCGAATTACCACTATCGTTCATGGGTTAGGCATTAGAGACAACCGCACTCACTTTAATAGGGTACCACGTAATTCCGTTGAGATGACACCGTAAGAACTATGGTTTAGAGAAACCTAAGCTGTCATTTCTTAAAAATTTGTGGCTGAGACGCTTATGTGGAAAAAGTTTCAGGTTGATAAGCTCGAACCCAAAGCGGATAAAATACATCTTCATAGGACACCCAAAACAGTTGGGTAAACCTCCTAATTCAGATCCGAAAGCAATAGGGATTGTTTCTTGAATCGGGTCCTTTCTCGAGGAAAAGTTTGTCTCGAAAGTTGAGTGGGAGGATGGTGGAGACTTGATGAGGTTATTGAACCGTCACTTCAACTAGTGTGTAGTAGGGCACGAGGAAGTTGTTCCGTGGCACCTACACCAATTGAAGTAGAAGCTTATGATATTGATCATGAAGCTTGGATCAAGTCACTACCGAACCTCGAGGACGACAAGAACGTCTGCATCGCATCGTGAGTGGTACGGTGATCCTGTCTTGAAGGTCATGTTGCTAGACAACAATGAACCCACGAGCTATGGAGAAGCGATGGTGGGCCCAAATTCCGACAAATGGTTAGAAGCCATGAAATCCGAGATAGGATCCATGTATCATAACAAAGCATGGACTTTGATGGACTTGCCGATGATCGGCAAGCCATTGAGATAAATGGATCTTTAAGAAGAAGAGCGGACATGGACGGTAATGTCACCGTCTATGAAGCTCGACTTGTGGCGAAGAGTTTTTCACAAGTTCAAGGAGTTGACTACGATGAGATTTTCTCATCCGTAGCGATGCTTGAGTCTGTCGGAATCATGTTAGCATAAGCTGCATTTATGAAATCTGGCGGATGGATGTCAAAATGAGTTTCCTTACCGGTTTTCGTAAGGAAAGGTTGTATGTGATACAATCAGAAAGTTTTGTCGATCCTAAGGATGCTAAAAGTTATGCTTGGCTCCAAATGATCCTTTCTAAGGACCGGAGTAAGCATCTCGGAGTTGGAATGTGCGCTTTGATGAGATGATCAAAGATTTTGGGTTTATACAAAGTTTATGAGAAACTTGTATTTCCAAAGAAGTAAGTGGGAGCACTATAGAATTTCGATGAGTATATGTTGTTGACATATTGATGATCAGAAATGACGAGAATTTTACGTAAAGCATATAGGGTTATTTGAAAGGTGTTTTCAAATAGAAAACCTGGATTAGGCTACTTGAACAATAAGCATCAAGATCTATAAGATAGATCAAAATGTTTAATAATACTTTCAAATGAGCATGTACCTTGACATGATCTTGAAGGTGTTCAAGATGGATCACCAAAGAAGGAGTTCTTAGCTGAATTGTAAGGTATGAAGTTAAGACTTAAAGCTCGACCACGGCAGTAACGTAGAGAAAGGACGAAGATTGTCCCCTATGCCTTAGACATAGGCTCTACAAGATGCTATCTTGTGTGTACCACCTAAGTGTGCCATGCCATGAGTCGATCAAGGGTACAAGAATGATCCAGGAATGGATCATTGGACAATGATCAAAATTGTCCTTGGAGTAAATAAGGACATGTTTCTCGATTATGGAGGTGATAAAGAGTTCGGCATAAGGGTTACATCGATGCAAGCTTTAACACCTATCCGAGTGACTCTGAGTAGCAAACCGGATACGTATAGTGGAGCAACCGCTTTGGAATAGATCCAAGTGGAGCGTGGAAGCAGCATTTACAATATGACATAAGAGAATTGCATAGCACACACGGATCTGAAAGGTTCAGACCCGTTGACTAAAACCCGTTGACTAAAACCTCTCTCACAAGCAAAACATGATCAAACCTCAGAACTCATTAAGCCTAAATCACATGATGATGTGAACTAGTTTACAGACACTAGTGAACTCTTTGGGTGTTGGTCACATGGCGATGTGACCTATCAGTGTTAATCACATGACGATGTGAACTAGATTATTGACTCTAGTGCAAGTGGGAGACTGTTGGAAATATGCCCTAGAGGCAATAATAAATTAGTTATTATTATTATATTTCCTTGTTCATGATAATCGTTTATTATCCATGCTATAATTGTATTGATAGGAAACTCAAATACATGTGTGGATACATAGACAACACCATGTCCCTAGCAAGCCTCTATTGGCTAGCTCGTTGATCAATAGATGGTTACGGTTTCCTAACCATGGACATTGGATGTCATTGATAACGGGATCACATCATTAGTAGAATGATGTGATGGACAAGACCCAATCCTAAGCCTAGCACAAAGATCGTAGTTCGTATGCTAAAGCTTTTCTAATGTCAAGTATCATTTCCTTAGACCATGAGATTGTGCAACTCCCGGATACCGTAGGAATGCTTTGGGTGTACCAAACGTCACAACGTAACCGAATGACTATAAAGGTGCACTACAGGTATCTCCGAAAGTGTCTGTTGGGTTGGCACGAATCGAGACTGGTATTTGTCACTCCGTGTAAACGGAGAGGTATCTCTGGGCCCACTCGGTAGGACATCATCATAATGTGCACAATGTGACCAAGGGATTGATCACGGGATGATGTGTTACGGAACGAGTAAAGAGACTTGCCGGAATCGAGATTGAACTAGGTATCGGGATACCGACGATCGAATCTCGGGCAAGTACAATACCGCTAGACAAAGGGAATTGTATACGGGATCGATTGAGTCCTTGACATCGTGGTTCATCCGATGAGATCATCGTGGAAACATGTGGGAGCCAACATGGGTATCCAGATCCCGCTGTTGGTTATTTACGGAGAACGTCTCGGTCATGTCTACATGTCTCCCGAACCCGTAGGGTCTACACATAAGGTTCGATGACGCTAGGGTTATAAAGGAAGTTTGTATGTGGTTACCAAATGTTGTTCGAGTCGGATGAGATCCCGGACGTCACGAGGAGTTCGGAATGGTCCGGAGGTAAAGATTTATATATAGGAAGTCCTATTTTGGTCGCCGGAAAAGTTTAGCACTTTATCGGTATTGTACCGGAGTGCCGAAGGGGTCCGGGGTCCACCGGGGTCCACCTGCCCCGAGGGGCCACATGGGCTGTAGGGGTGCGCCTTGGCCTATATGGGCCAAGGGCACCAGCCCCAAGAGGCCCATGCGCCAAGGAAACTTGGGGAGGGAAGAGTCCTCAAGGGGAAGGCACCTCCGAGGTGCCTTGGGAGGATGGACTCCTCCCCTCTTGGCCGCACCCTTCCTTGGAGGAAGGGGCAGGCTGCGCCTCCCCTCTCCCTTGCCCCTATATATAGTGGAGGGAGGGAGGGCATCCACACCTGAGCCCCGGGCGCCTCTCTCTCCTTCTCCAACACCTCCTTCTCCTCCGTAGTGCTTGGCGAAGCCTGCGGGATTGCCACGCTCCTCCACCACCACCACGCCGTTGTGCTGCTGTTGGATGGAGTCTTCCTCAACCTCTCCTCTCTCCTCGCTGGATCAAGGCGTGGGAGACGCCACCGGAGCTGTACGCGTGTGTTGAACGCGGAGGTGCCGTCCGTTCGGCACTAGGATCATCGGTGATCTGAATCACGGCGAGTACGACTCCATCAACCCCGTTCACTTGAACGCTTCCGCTTAGCGATCTACAAGGGTATGTAGATGCACTCTCCTTCCCCTCGTTGCTAGTCTCTCCATAGATAGATCTTGGTGATACGTAGGAAAATTTTGAATTTCTGCTACGTTCCCCAACACATTTCACCATTTATTTCCAAAACATTGTTTATATACCGGTGCTTAGTGGAGACTGTGAAGTTGAACTTCCACTTAGAGATATATGCTACACTAGATCACAACTTGAATAGTGGACTATGCCTTGAACTACAAGTTTTCTGCGAGACTATTTCACACAAACTCTTGACCGATACTGGGCTGCCGCAAGGCTTCACCACGGGTGGAGCGTATACGTCATACTCCAGGGCCTTTCATGAATTTATTAGAGAACACCCAATTCTCATAGACTGCGACGTTAACAGTCAAATTCATATAGGTGTGTTCCTCAGAAGATGTTCTGCAGGACAACATATCTGCTTACCCGAATAAGCCACTTGGAACACATTAAGATAAGTATCAACCTGCCATGAAGATCGGAGAGTATTGCATCTTCACGGGTGGGATAGTTAATATAGGGATACTCTCCTCCCGGTGACCAACAGCTTGTCTCCCACTTCTACTTCACGGGATCTCCGATCACATAGAGTGGAGTTACCACTATGGACAACTCATGCGGTGGGTCTCAGACCCATCTCCATCGATGCATTATCTATCACATTACGTGATAGACCCTTTGTGAAGGGATCTGCCAAGTTTTTCGACGTTTGGATATAATCCAATGTAATAACTCGGAGTTCCTCGGTTTCTCGACAGATTTTAATCTCCTCTTCACATGCCTTGAGGACTTCATATTGTCCTTAGAACTGTTTATCTTGACGATCACAGTTTGATTATCACAGTCATCAGGATAGGGGGTATTGGTTTTTCAACCATAGGTAAGTCCATCAATAGCTCATGAAGCCACTCTGCTTCAACAGTGGCAGTATCTAATGCTGTGAGTTCTGCTTCCATAGTTGACCTTGTTAAGATGGTGCCTTGCAAGACTTCGAAACAGCGCCACCACCAAGTGTAAAAACATAACCACTTGTGGCCTTAATCTCATCAAAGATCGGATATCGATTCGAGTCACTATAACCCTCCAGTACCCTTGGATACCCGGTGTAGTGAATCCCATAGCTCGCAGTGCCCTTCAAGTAGTGCATAACTCTCTCAAGTGCACGACAATGATCATCTCCTGGTTTTGACACAAACCGACTCAGCTTGCTCACAGCAAAGGTGATGTCAGGCCTCGTGGCACTCGCCAAATACATAAGCGAGCCAATAATCTGAGAATACCTCAGTTGATCTCTAGCAATCCATCGATTCTTTCGAAGCAACACACTAGCATCATATGGAGTTGGAGAAGGCGTGCAGTCGCTATACCCAAAATGACTCAAGACCTTTTCCACATAGTGAGACTGAAGCAGTGTGATCCCACCATTCTCATCTCTCAACAGTTTGATGTTTAAGATAACATCAGCTACTCCTAGATCCTTCATCTCAAAACAGCGAGATAAGAAATCCTTAACCTCCTCGATTAAATCAAGTTTGGTTCCAAAGATCAATATGTAAATCGACATACGGACATAAAGAATAACTCCTTCGCCCCCACCATAGCGATAGTACACGCACTTGTCACCATCATTTACTACAAAGCCGGTAGCAGTTAATGTTCTTTCAAACTTCTCATGCCACTCCTTAGGAGCTTGCTTAAGGCCATATAAAGACTTTAACAACTTGCACACCTTTCCTTCCTGACCAGGTACTACAAAACCATCTGGCTGATCCATGTAAATTTCCTCCTTCAACTCTCCATTGGGGAAAGCCGTCTTAACGTCCATTTGATGAATGAGAAGACCATGTGAGGCAGCCAGTGATAGTAGCACCCGAATTGTGGTCAGTCTAGCCACGGGTGAGTAAGTATCAAAGAAGTCTTCACCTTCTTTATGGGTATAACCCTTAGCCACAAGCCGTGCCTTGTACTTTTCAATCGTACCATCAGGTCTAAGCTTCTTCTTGAACACCCACTCACATCCTACAGGTTTGCACCCATAAGGACGGTGGTGATCTCCCGAGTTCCGTTAGCTAAGATGGAATCCATCTCGCTATGAACAGATTCCTTCGATGAGTCGACATCGGGAGATGCATAGGCTGAAATAGTCTGGTGTGTCATCCACAAGGTACACAATGAAATCATCACCAAAGGACTTTGCAGTCCTCTGTCTCTTACTCCTTATAAGAGTTTCATTGTCACCCTCAACTGGATTCTCAACGTGTTCCATCGCAATGGTGGGTTCAGGAATTACAGTGAGTTCCTCACTAGATGGAATAGGTATCTCCTGATTTGATGAACTTGACATATCCTTCACAGGAAATATGTCCTCAAAGAAAGTTGCATAATTAGACTCCATAATCATACCAACATGCATGTCGGATACCTCAGATTTTATTATCAAAAATCTATAGCCAATGCTATGAAAAGCATAGCCCAGAAGAACACAATCCACGGTTTTTGGTCCAAGCTTCTTGGGAATTGGTATATTGACTTTCGCTAAACAACCCCAAGAACGTAGGTAAGAGAGTTTCAACCTTTTCCTTTCCCATTCCTCAAATGGAGTCATGGTCTTATGCTTTGTGGGAACTCGGTTTAGGACATGACACGCGGTCATTAGCGCCTCCCCCCACCATTCCTTGGAAAGACCCGATGTGTCCAACATGGCGTTAACCAAATCAGTTAGAGTTCGGTTCTTTCTTTCAGCCACCCCATTAGACTGAGGTGAGTAGGGAGGCGTCCTCTCATGGATTATACCATGTTCCGCACAAAACAGATCAAATTCATTGGAAAAATACTCTCCACCACGATCGGACCTAAGCCGTTTAATTTTTTGATCAAGTTGGTTCTCTGCCTCAGCTTTATAGTTTTTGAAGAAAGTTAAAGCCTCATCTTTTGAGTTCAAAAGATACACATAATAATATCTAGTGGAGTCATGAATCAACATCATGAAATATCTCTTTCCACCTTTTGTCAACACGCCATTCATCTCACAAAGATCAGAATGTATAAGCTCTAGTGGTGCCAAGTCTCTTGCCTCTGCAGTCTTATGGGACTTGCGAGGTTGCTTAGCTTGCACACATACTTGGCACTTAGAGCCTTTGACAGCAGAGATTTTGAATTAAATTCAGATTGGCTAGCCGCGTCATGCAACCAAAGTTAATGTGACAAAGTCGTGAATGCCAAATATCGGACTCATTGTTGTGGCAAACATTATTAATAACTTTAGTGCAAATATCTCGACAAAGATAGGCGGAACAAGCCTCCGCACTCATAGCCTTTTCCAACAAATTGTCCACACTTGGAAATTACAACTTTATTGGACTCAAAACCAACTTAAAACCATCTCGACATAAACGGGAACCGCTAACGAGATTTTTATTGATGGGCGACACATGATGAACGTTCTTGAGGCCTTACGGTCTTCCCAGTAAACTTCAGATCGACCGTACCAACACCTCGAGCGATGGCATGTGACCCGTTCCCCATCGGCACGGGAGAAGTCCACGTGGCCTGGTAAGAAGAAAACATGGAGGCGTCAAGACAAACATGTACATTGGCACGGTATCAATTAACCAATCAGGGATTGAAATCGCGAAAGGATGGTAGGAAAAATACTGTACCTGATTCCTTCATATCAGTATCACCGATGACAACATTAGCGGACTTGCCGCTCTTCTCATGTTCGCTCCTCAAAGCGGTTAGGACGCCGAGACCCAGTGATTAGGATCACCGCAGACATGGCAAAGTCCCTTCCCCTTCTTATGAGAATTCTTCTTGAAGTTGGTAGAATATGATGGCTTGTTCTTTGTATCAAACTTGCCTTTGCCCTGAGTTTTGTTCTTGTTGTTTTTCTTGTTGGGCTGGAAGTTCTTCTTCTGTACCATGTGGGCACTAGAAGCTCCCTCAAAGAACTCGAGCACGTGTGTCTTTTGCTCTCGCCTTCTCTTCAACATCAAGAGTACCAATGAGATCTGTAACGGAAAACTCCTGTCTCTTGTGTTTCAGGGAAGTAGCAAAATTGTTCCACGAAGGTGGAAGCTTGGCAATAATGCCTCCAGCAACAACTTTGTCTGGCAACACACACTTGAAGTGCTCAAGTTCTTTTATGAAGCGATCAGTATCTCATGAGCCTGCTGTACAACAGGCGCTCATCAGTCATCTTGTAGTCATAGAATTGCTCCATGACGCATACAACTTCACATCTGGCGTCCGAGGCACCAAACTTGGCCTCGAGCGCAGCCCACATGTCCTTGCCGTTGTCAAACGACATATACGAATCCACAATGGAATCATCAAGAACACCCAGAAGAGCGCCTTTAAAGAGAGTATCGATCTTCTCAAAAGCTTCCAGTTGTGCTGGATTAAGATCGCCCTCAGGCTTGCCCTTAATGGCGTCATAGCAGCCCATGGTCTGAAACCAGTAGACTGCTCTCGTGCACCACCTCTTATATTGCGCTCCCTTAAAGGCAGGCGGCTTCAGATGCGCAGCAAAACCACTCGGAGTAAATTGCCTATAATCAGGTTTTTGGATTGTTGGAAATATGAGCAAATTACTACGAGATTTAATCCGAATAAATAGGAAATAGATCATGAAAGCAATAGCAGAGATTAAACTAATCATGCGAACTAGCATAGCAGATGAACAGATCACATCTAGGGCACATACTAGAAACATGAATTCTACCATGATCTCGAACAGGAAGGATAGAATCACATACGAACTCATATGTTTTGGCAGTATAATATGTTCTTCAATTGAACATATGTTTTCAAACTGTCCTGCTGATTGTTTGTTTAAAATGGCCGCCCTTTTGCAGCAATGAAAGCCACTTGTTAACGTTGTGGATCTCGGCGCCATATCTATGATAATCTTCAAGATCCGCGCCTCTGCCATCGCCCTCTGCCCGCCTTTGGCACCGCCTCTGGCATATCTTAATTGTAGTTTAGTGTTCTTATGAGTGGCCAACTGGTCTGTTTACTCGACAATGTTTTTATCTGTACTTGGCCAATGCGCTGATTTATCATGTTGCTACATACCTAACTATCATTTGTTGGACGACTTGTCGTCTTTTTTTATACCCCCGCAACCTCGGATCCATCTATCTAAACATCGTTGTACTTCATAACTGAGCTCAGTGACTTTACCATTCGCTTTTGATTCCAATGGATATCAATTAGATGGATGGGTGTTTCCTATTGATGTGGGCAAGGCAAGCAGCTCCTCTCAAATAGGGGGGAGGGGGAGCGCCTGCCGCTGCCGGCGATGTGATTCTTTTGTTCGGGTGGAGGCGGCGTCCGTCGGCCTCACGCCGGCAATAGTTTTGGGATTTCACAGCTGCTCCGAGGTCATCGGGGATACGACGCCGCGACTGGTGGTGGTGGACGCGCGACGTGGGGCTGCCGCCCATGGCGATCCTCGCGCGCCGTCCCGTGCTCCACGCCCAGCACGACCGTGTGTTCGCGCGCCACCTGCTTCCCGTCTTCACGTGTTGCCGGCGGTGGAACACGACGGCGGCCTTCGTCTCCTTCGGAGCGGCAGCAGCATGACGAGCAGCACATGCAGCGGGCGCTATGACGCAGATCTTGGCACACATGGACGCGCTGCCGCGGTCGGCATGCGCGTACGGTGCAGAAGTTCGAGCTAGCTTTCTCCGTTGTGAGCGACTTGCATTTTTCTATCTGGTACGAGCTGATTGTTCCTCATCCTTGATTCTAATTCAGTTAACCTTTGCTATGTGATAATACTGTAGCAAGGAGATTCTGAAACCGTTGGTGGTACCGAGGCTCTGCGGTGTAGAGGAATAGGATGCAACTCTCAATGTATTGATTGGATGCATATGCACATGTATATATAGTACATAGGGCAGTCATATCCTCAACTATACACAAGGAGGAAGACTTGGAATACAAGAATACACGTGCTAAATACATATACTCAACACCCTCCGTAGTCGAAGCGACACCGTGGTCAAGCCTTTGGTCATGATATCGGCAAATTGTTGGGAGATGGGAACGTGTAAAACACGAACATGGCCAAGAGTCACCTGATCCCGTACAAAATGGATATCAAGCTCAATGTGCTTGATGCAATGATGATGAACCGGGTTGGCGGAGAAGTAGACGGCGGAGACGTTGTCGCAGTAGACCACCGTGGCCTTACCAACAGGACACGAGAGCTCGTGAAGAAGCTGACGAAGCCAGGAACACTCAGCGACGACGTTGGCCACGACGCGATACTCAGCCTCGGCGCTAGACCAGGAGACCGTGGGTTGCCTCTTGGACGACCACAACACCAGGGACGGTCCAAGGAAGATGTAGTAACCCGAAGTGGATCGGCGGGTGTCCGGGCAGCCAGCCCAGTCAGCGTCGGAGTAGGCGACAAGATCAGTGCCGGCGGAGGCGCGCAAAGTGAGACCAAGATCCATAGCTCCACGGATGTAGCGGAGAATACGCTTGACAGCAGTCCAATGAACGTCTCGAGGAGCATGCATATGGAGGCAGACCTGCTGAACGGCATACTGAAGCTCCGGTTGAGTGAGAGTGAGGTACTAAAGAGCACCAACAATGGACCGGTAGAAAGCAGCATCTGAGGCAGGAGAACCATCAGCAGCAGAGAGCTTGGCCTTCGTGTCAACAGGCGTGGACGCGGGTTTGCAATTAAGCATCCCAGCACGGTCAAGGAGCTCATGAGCGTACTTCTGCTGATGAAGGAAGAAACCATCAGGACGGTGCACCACCTCTACACTGAGGAAGTAGTGCAACGGGCCCAAGTCCTTGATGGCGAACTCAGGACGAAGATGATCAGTGAGCTGGCGAAGGAGCTCAGGAGTGCATGCTGTCAAGATGATGTCGTCAACATAAAGGAGCAAATACGCCGTGTGAGTGCCCTGGCGATAGACAAACAGCGAAGCATCGGAGCGTGTAGAGCGGAAGCCGAGTTGATGAAGAAACGCTCCGATGCGCTGGTACCAAGCGCGGGGGGCCTGCTTGAGCCCATATAATGAGCGGGAAAGTAGGCACACGTGATCTGGACACGCCGGATCCACAAACCCAGTGGGCTGCTGACAGAAAACCTGCTCCTCGAGACGACCATGAAGAAAGGCGTTGGACACGTCCATCTGATGAACCGGCCAGGCACGAGAGACCGCAAGCTGTAAAACAGTGCGGATCGTCTCGGGCTTAACAACCGGAGCGAAAGTGTCGGTGAAGTCCACACCGGCGCGTTGCCAAAAGCCATGAACGACCCAACGCGCCTTATAGCGGTCAAGGGTGCCATCGGAGTGAAGCTTGTGCTTGAAGAACACGTTGGCGTGCCGAGGTCGAGGAACAAGCTGCCAAGTCCGGTTCCGCTGCAAAGCGTTGAACTCCTCCTGCATCGCGGCCATCCATAGGGGATCGCAAAGAGCGGGCCGAACTGACGACGAGAGCGGAGATGGTGCAGACGTCGAGGCGGTGCAGACGTATTCGTCCGCAGTGTAACGCGAGCTCGGGTAGAAGACGCCTGTACGAGAGCGCGTAATAGGGCCGATCACGGGACCGGCCGCGGGTGGAGGCCTGGCAGGACCGGCAGGCGCGCCCTCGGGAGAGACCGACCCATCAGACAGGGCCGGTGCAGCAGTAGGCGGCGGTGAGGCCGCCGCAGCGTCCATGGCGGCCGCGGGAGAGGCAGACCGAGCCGGAGACGGGCCGCTGTGAAGGACGGAGAGGCCGCAGCGCCGGGTGACACCGACCCGGCTGGTGAGGAGGGAGACCGAGGCGGCGTCGACGCAGCCGCGGGCGAGGCCGGCCCATCGTGCGAAGGCACGGATGGGGTCGTCAAGCCCGAGGAGGCAGCCACGGATGGCCCCGATCCCGAGGAGGTCGCAGCGGGCGAGGGCGTAGGAGCACCCAAGGCCGGCAGAGGGCGACCGCGTGGAGGGGGACCCACCGCAGGAGAGGAGGAAGGCGCCACTTGTTCCTGTGCAAAGGGAAAAACAAGCTCATCAAAGTACACATGCCAGGAGGTGATGACACGGTGAGCCACGAGGTCATAGCAGTGATAACCCTTAGTGTTGGCCGGGTAACTAAGAAAGACACATGGAACAGAACGAGGAGCGAGTTTATGAGGTGCGGTGGCAGCGGTGTTAGGGTAGCAACGACAACCGAAAATTCAGAGGCCATCATAGGAGGGAGGAGTGCCATAAAGAAGATGGTGCGGCGCATAGTTCCAGCGCGGGCGACACGGTCAGAGGTTAATGAGGAGGGTGGCGGTGGAGAGGGCATCTGGCTAGAACCGGGAGGGCATGCATGCATGAAAAAGAAGGGTACACACACACTCATTGAGGGTGCGTAGGATGCGCTCGGCACGGCCTTTCTGCTGGGAGGTGTATGGACACGTGAGGCGAAACACGGTGCCATGGGAGGAAATAAGATGGCGAATGGTGAGGTTGTGAAATTATTTGCCGTTGCCGGTTTGAAGTGCGAGTATGGGCTGCCCAAACTGTGTGGAAACATAAGCATAAAATGCAATGAGGGTGGCGGGAACATCGGATTTCCTACAAAGAGGAAACGCCCACACAAAGTGAGAGTAATCATCCAGTATAACAAGATAATAGAGATAACCAGAAGTACTAGGTACTTGAGAGGTCCATACATCACTGTGAATTAACTCAAACAGAAAAGAAGCAACAATGAATGAGTAACTAAAAGGAAGGCGAACATGTTTGCCTAACCGGCATGCTTCACAGGAGTGAGCGGCCGTTTTATTACATGAAAAAGGAAATCCTCTCATTATTTGACGAAGTGAAGAAGTTCTAGGATGCCCAAGGCGAGCATGCCAAAGATCGACGCCGACAGAAAGAGCTCGAGGACCACCCGAAGATGATGGCGACTGAACTGGGTAGAGATCGTCAGGACTATCACAACGGTGAAGAATCATCCTGGTGCGAGCGTCCTTAACAGAAAAGCCAACTTCTTCAAATCCCATAGTTACAGAATTATCACGAGAAAGATTACGAACGGAAACTAAGTTCTGAATTAGATGAGGAGAAACAATGACATTATTAAGAGAGAGAGGTCTAGAGTTAGAGGGAAAACTAGAAAAACCGACATGAGATATAGGAAGACCAACACAGTTGCTGATGGTGATGCGGGAGGGAGTGGAAGTGGGGTAGACGGAGGATAGGTTACCTGGGTGAGCAGACATATGGGCGGTGGCGCCGGAGTCCATGAACCAATCGCCACCACCACCGGAGTAGGGTGGCGGCTGCTGAAGCGCCGCTAGGAGCGCCGGGTACCAGGCGCCGGGGGAGGGCTGTGAAGGAAATATGTGAAAGTGCAGCTATCCCTGGGTGGTTTTGGTAATTCCTAACAACATATAGCTCATTGAGCTAATGCTATTTCAAGATAAATATTCCAGGAAAGCTCAATGATTGGCATGGCATGGATTAGGAATGTGGACCCCTCAAAATGATAAGGACAAAAGATTGGCTCAAGCTCAAAGCACAAGACTCTAAATTTTACTTTTAGTGACCCAAGATCACATTGAGTCTATAGGAAAAGCCAATACTATTAAAAGGGGGTGAGGTATTGCTTAATGAGGTTCTTGCTCAAAATGCATAGTGATATGCTCCAAAAACCCTCAACCACTTTCTCATATCCTCATATGTCCCAAACCAAAAGTCAAACTCGGCCCCACCGAAATATTCTATCCGGCACCATCGAGTTCACTTATCATAGCCACTACCACAAACCCTAGTCACTTCGGTCTCACCGATAGGGATCTCGGTCTCACCGAGATGGGATTGCAACCTCTCTGTTTCCCTTTGTAACGTTTCGGTCCAACCGAGATGAGCGATCGGTCCCACCGATATTGCAATGCAAACTCTCTGTTTCCCCTTCGTAACATTTCGGTCTAACCGAGATGAGCGAATCGGTCCCACCGAGTTTGCCTGACCAACTCTCTGTTTGTCTATTACCAAAATCGGTCCCACCGAGTATGTGTAATCGGTCTCATCGAGATTACGTTATGCCCTAACCCTAATGACATCTGTCCCACCGAGTTGACATGTCAGTCCCACCGAAAATCCTAACGTTCACATTTTGAACTAAGTCGGTCCTACCGAGTTTTATAGTTTGGTCCCACCGAGTTTGGTGATTTGTGTGTAACGGTTAGATTTTGTGTGGAGGCTATATATACCCCTCCACCC
This sequence comes from Aegilops bicornis, assembly GCA_021605145.1. Taxonomy (NCBI): domain Eukaryota; kingdom Viridiplantae; phylum Streptophyta; class Magnoliopsida; order Poales; family Poaceae; genus Aegilops; species Aegilops bicornis. The sequence goes on along the minus strand of CM038669.1, from coordinate 610,783,395 downwards.
ACTCTTCATTCGTGGAGAGAGCCATCAGAACATGCCTGCACTTCCAACATACATTTTCTGAGAGAGAACCACCTACACTTGTGTTGAGGTCAAGATATTCCATTCCAACCACATAAATCTTGATCTCTAGCCTTCCCCAAGTTGCTTTCCACTCAAATTATCTTTCTACCAAATCCAATCCTACGAGAGAGAGTTGAGTGTTGGGGAGACTATCATTTGAAGCACAAGAGCAAGAAGTTCATCATCAACACACCATCTATTACCTTTTGGAGAGTGGTGTCTCCTAGATTGGTTAGGTGTCACTTGGGAGCCTCCGTCAAGATTGTGGAGTTGAACCAAGGAGTTTGTACGGGCGTGGAGATCGCCTACTTCGTGAAGATCTACCCTAGTGAGGCAAGTCCTTCGTGGGCGACGGTCATGGTGGGATAGAAAAGGTTGCTTCTTCGTGGACCCTTCGTGGGTGGAGCCCTCCGTGGACTCGCGCAACCGTTACCCTTCGTGGGTTGAAGTCTCCATCAACATGGATGTACTATAGCACCACCTATCGGAACCACGGATAAAAAAATCTCCGTGTCTACATTGCGTTTGCTCCCTCAAACTCCTCCCTTTACCTTCATGTGCAATTGTTTTAATTTCCGCTGCTATACTGTTAGAATTGCATGTGTAGGTTGATTACTTGATTTGTGCTAAGTTGCTAAAAATTTGCCAAGACTTAAAATTGGGAAAAATCTAGATTTTATTTGGTCAAGTAGTCTAATCACCCCCCTCTAGACATACTTTCGATCCTACAAGTGGTATCAGAGCTTTGGTCTCCATTTGCTTTGATTTCCATAGCTTTTGGTGATCATAGCCCTGGTTTCACAACCTAGGAGAGTATGACGTCTAGCGAGGGAAATTACCATCGTAGAGGTCCTTACTTTGATGGTACTAATTTTGCTAGTTGGAAGCATAAGATGAAAATGCATATTCTTGGACATAACCCCGCCGTTTGGGCCATTGTGTGTATTGGCTTGCAAGGTGAATTCTTTGATGTGAGAGAACTGAACCGTGAAGCTACCATGGAAGAGTTGAAGATGCTGCAATACAATGCTCAAGCTTGTGATATTCTCTTCAACGGATTGTGCCCCGAAGAATTCAACAAAATCAGCCGTCTTGAGAATGCAAAGGAAATTTGGGATACTTTGATTGATATGCACAAAGGTACCGACTCCGTCAAGGAATCCAAATTGGATGTGCTTCAAAGTCAACTTGACAAGTTCAAAATGAAGGATGGTGAAGGTGTCGCTGAAATGTACTCTAGGCTTGCTCTCATCACAAATGAGATTGCCGACTTAGGAAGTGAAGAGATGACCAATAGATTCATCATCAAGAAAATCCTAAGAGCCTTGGATGGAAAATATGATACCGTGTGCACATTGATCCAAATGATGCCCAATTACAAAGGTATCAAGCCAACGGAAGTCATTGGAAGAATTGTCGCTCACGAGATGTCACTAAAGGATAAGGAAGAGCTCCACAACAAGTCAAGTGGTGCTTACAAAGCCTCATGTGAAGCTCCCACATCATCAAGTGAGAAACAAACCTTCAATAAAGAATTGAGCCTAATGGTGAAGAACTTCAACAAATTCTACAAGAGTAGAAGCAAGGAAAGAAGCTCCAAGTCAAGGTCCTACAATGACAAGAGATCTTCAAGTCGTGAAAGAAATTGCTACAATTGTGGAAGACCCGGACACTAATCCAATGAGTGTACGGCTCCCTACAAAAGAAGAGAAGATTCTCCCAAAAGAAGAAGTAGAAGAGAAGAATCACTGCCAAGAGAGAGAAGGAGTAGAGATGATCCTTATGAACGAAGACCCTCTCGGAGAAGCAATGATTCGAAGAGGAAGGACAAATCATCAAAGAGCTACACAAAAATAAGACATCAAGCTCATGCTGGTGAATGGGTATCCGGCTTTCACTCCGACCATCACTCCGAAAGAAGTTATCACTCCGACTCTGAATATACTCAAGATGAAGGTGTTTCCGGTCTAGCACTTGTGTCAACCAACTCCTACGACATATTTGACTCACCAAATGAAGGAATTGGGAGATGCTTCATGGCTAAAGGTACAAAGGTAACACACCCCGAGTATGTTGATTTCAATAGTGATGAAGATGATTTGCTAGGAGATGATGATTTACTTGTTGACAACTCTAGTTATGAAAACTATGATGAACTTGCTATTAATCATGATAATCAAGATAAAACGAATGACGATGATAAGAAGGAGATTGAGCGTCTAACTAAAGAACTAAACACTCTTAAGTTAGCTCATGAAACTACCTTGGAAGATCATCGAGAACTTTTAAAGACTCATGAGAAGCTACGATTTGAAAAGCTCAACCTTGAGCAAGAGCATGAGTTCTTAAAAGCAATCAATGATTATCTTCGCAAGAAAAGTTCTTCTTACATTGCCAAGCGTTTACTCTTGTCTACTTACACGCCACAAGTTAAATCTAGCAACAAGAACAAGAAAGATTCTTCATCTAGTAGTAACAACAATCATGCTAAATCCAATGTTGTTGCTTCTAGTAGTTCTCTTGATTTCACTAATGATTCTCTTAGCCAAGTTACACTTGAGCAAGAAAATAGCTAATTGAAGGGAATTATAGAGAAAGGTGTTTACAAGAGTCTTGCCGGAAGTAAGCAATTTGAGGAAATTATACTCAAGCAAGGAAGACACCAGAAGAATCAAGGTGTTGGTTTTGAACGAAAGTTCAATGCCAATGGAGTTGTGGGAAGAAGATCAATACCCCAAGACAAAATTTGTTCCTCAACAAGAGAAGTATGATCCTACTTATTTCCAAGGAACACAAGATCAAGATGATCTTCCACCACAAGACCACAAGCTAAAAGGCAAGGACAAGCTTCAAGAGGAGATTGATGCATTTGAAGAAGCACCTAAGGCCTTAGTCAAGTGGGTTCCCAAGACTACATCAAGTTCCACTTCATCAAGTACGACTACAACTCCAAGGATTCCCATCAAGATGGTGTGGATCCCGAAGAAGAAGAACTAGAGAGTTCTTGAGGGTGACTCCGCCAACATTCTTCACTCTTATCATTTTGGCAAGGACAAGTGCAACCAACTTCCATATCTTGCACTAGTTCAAGGAGTCACAAACCCTCTTGTTGGTAAGACAAGGGACAAGGTAACCTAATGCTTTCATGGACATCATCCTATGTGAACATCACTCTATGTCTATGGATATCCTTGTTTGTTCCTTGTGGGACTAACCCGTGTAGGTATTGAAAGTGCAACTCACTCCAAAGGATTGCTCCGAATGATCTACATCAGCATTGAGCACCCACATCTTCAACACCTTCATGAAGTCATCATCGACAAAACCCAAGGTTAGTTCATCCCTCTTAGGGGGGATATCACATCTAGGGGGAGCTTTACTCTAATCAATTGAGCTAAAGCAACTCTAATGATGTGAGCACAACAATGCTTTATGTAAAAGTGGCAACCCCACTTGTGCTCAAACGATGAGTATGACCTATGATCAAATGTTCTCATTTGACTCCTAAGTCAATATACTCATATATAGATGACCTAGTCATCGCCAAATTGCTTGATAGATGCTAGAGTGATTGTGCATGCTTTGTCACATATTTCATTTGTCATTTTATTGTGTGAGCATGTTGGGTGCATATTTTACTCATTCGAGGACATCCATTTGTTGCTTTGATTGTTTGCCTTTTTCTCTTTTGCCAAATGGATGGAAAAGAATGCCTAAGAACTCCCTCTAGCTATCTATGCTTTTACCGTCTCAAACTCTATTCATGCTACATCAAAAAGTTTGATCAAGTCAGATTCGAACCACTCTGTGTGAGGAGAACTCGGAGTCCCCGATTCGTCATAGACTTAAACTTCCAAAACCTCTTTGTGCATTTCGGTCTGTCCGAATCATCCATTTCGGTCACACCGAGATCACTAAGTTGATCTAGGTTTTCTATCTCGGTGCAACCAATTTGAACTTTTCAGTCGCACCGAGTTGCAGAAACCGCTTGCCATTCTGCATCTCGGTGCCACCGAGTTGTTCCACTCGGTCACACCGACAGGGTCGGGATATATAAACCCACGGGTGAGACTTTGGAAATTTCTTCGAAACCTCTCAGCCCGCGCGTATCCTGCTCTGCCACCTCGGATCTCCGGATCATCTTCTTGCCACCAGCGACCTCCCGCCGCTAGTTTCCATCGCCGTCAACAGAATTCTGCCCCTCCATTGCCACCATAGCAAACTTCGCCGAACTAGGGTACGAGTTCGATCCTTTGTGCTATTCTTTTACCTCTGATTCGTAGCACATTGTTCTGCCATGATCATCACCACGTATGCAAACACTCTATCCACTGGAAACATCCCTTAGGTTAGGTTTGATTTGAAAATTTAGGGTTAGGTCTCCGCAGAACTCATCTCGGACCGATCGAGTTGTAGAATCGGTCTCACCGATTTGTCTTAGGCCATTGCACCTGCACTTTCGGTCTGACCGAAAACTGCGAGTCGATGTGACCGAGTTTGATTCTCTGTGAAACCCTAGCAGTCTCGGTGCCACCAAACTGTGACTCGGTCTGACCGAGTTCACTAGTTTAGGTTCCAAAAGCTGCTTCGGTATCACCGAGTATAAAAATCGGTAGATCCAAAATACTTTTCCGTGAAGAACTAAAACTAATTTTTAAGTCATCTGGTTTGCCAAAACTCAGCACTTTGTGATGCTTATCCACTCTACCTCATCTATATCTATTCACAGGGTCTGCTGCTAGTAAGTTTGCAGAGATGTCTGATCAAAGTGACAGTCAGAACAGGTCAGAGGAACAGGTGCAGATGAGTGAGGGTTCTGATCCCCCAAGCACTTCTGATGATGGCAGCAGGAGCACTCCAAGCAACTTGCCAAAGGTAGCCACCAGATCTAGGAAGAAGAGAACCTCAGAATCTGAGGATGAGGATTATGTTGCCACCGAGGAGGAAGTAAGCTCCAAGAAGAAGGTGCTGAAAAAGGAGTATGGCACAGCTGCTGCAAATAAGCCAGGGTTGAATAAGAAGGCACCAGCAAGAAGAACTCCTATGTCTAAGGCCAGAGCCTCCACTCAAGAGACAATGGAGTTCACTCTTGAACCCAAAGAAGGTGGTGAACGCAAGAAAAGGAAGGAAAGGGTAAAGAAGACCATTGCCAGAGTCATTGGCAAGCCCTCCATGATGAGAGATCCATCTGAAGAAGAGGAAGAGGATGCTGCACCAGCATCCAAAGCTCAGAAGCTTATGAGAGATGCTATAAAGGCAGGGGCTGCTCCATCAAAGCCCAAAACTTCTCCCAAAGCACCAGCTCAAGCTCAGAAGCCCCCAAAACCCAAGAGGAACACCAGAAGTATATCTGCTGAGGAAAAGAACAAGGCCCCAGTGCCTCAAGCTGAAGAAGAAGAAGATGATTCACTTGTTTTGAGGAAGTTGAAGCCCAAGATTCCTGATCATAATGATGCTCATCCAGTAGCTGAAGACATGCACATCAGAAAAGATGCTGGACTGAGATTGTGGAGACAGTCTGATCCTTATGCTGTAAGGAGAAGGACATCAGTTGACTACATGTTTCACACAAAGGAACAACAAGACTTCTATGAAACTATTTTGCTTGACAAGAAGCCCATTGTTTGTGACATGAGATGGGTTGATTGGGAATTCATCAAGGAAAATGAAGATCACTATCCAGGAGTACATGGCAGCTTTAAAGCTTGTGGAGTTGACAAATTTGTTGCTCAGAAGCTCACAAAATGGAATGATGAGCTGATCATGCAGTTTTACTCCACTGCTCACTTTTACCCAGATGGAAGGATAGTATGGATGTCTGAGGGTACAAGGTACCAATCCACAGTTGAGGAGTGGGCCAAGCTGATAAATGCCCCTGAAGAACATGAAGATGACTTGGATGTGTATGCCACCAAGAAGATAGACCACAACTCTATGGAAAACATGTACAAGGAGATCCCAGATAAGGCTTTGGAGACTCATAAGCTTGGATCTGTCCACTATCTGTTGTCTGGTCTGTCTACCATCAACTGGATCCTAAGGCACACATTGCTACCCAAGTTAGGAGATCACAAGATGATCAGAGGGCATTCTATCAACCTGCTCCAGCTTTTTGATGTCCCTCAGAAGTTCAAGATCATGAGTTTGATTGTAGAAACAATCAAGAGGTCTGCTGCTGACCAGAAGAGAAGTTGTGGGTATGCTCCACACATTCAGGAGCTCATCAACTCCAAGATGGGCACAGGAACATATCTGTTGGATAAGGAGAATCTACCCTTACATCATGATTTTGAAGACAATACTGTTGTGATGAATGAGGAAGACCACACATCTGCTCAAGCGCAGGAGAAGAGAGCCAAAGCAAAGGCTGAGAAAGCTGCCAAGATGCCAAGTGTTGAAGAGGCATCTCAAGTTTTCCTGAAGAGCAAGCAAGATCAACTTGCATATCTAATCCAGTCTACACTGAGGATTGAGAAGGGCTTGGCCACCCTGATTCAAAACTAGGAGAGCTTGGAGAGGATCATAGAAACCAAATTTTATGATCTTGATCTGAAGGTAACTGAGATTCAAACAATAGTTGAGCAGCTTCAGGAGGAAGCAGAAGAGAAGAGAGGCAAGGCAACTACTGATGCATTTGAGCGAGTGCCTAGAGGACAGAGGTCTGCTGCAGTGCCAGTGAGAGATTCTAGAGCTACAGCATCAGCACCAGCAGCTACAGCTCCAGTGCCACCTCCAGCAGCCACTCCACCAGCTCCAACTACATCCACAGATGCCTTCGTCCTTGGAGTTCTCTCTACACCACCTCCCGAAGACCAAGCCTGAGAGACGCATAGCACTATGCATATTTGAACTTTTTGGTAACTTGTTGCCAAAGGGGGAGAAATATGTATAGATCATAGGCTTCGAGAGAGTGTTTTGCTTCTTTGCCTTTGGTTGAACTTTTTGTTTGTGTGCTTGTGTGAGATACTTGTATGATCATGTGATTGATCATTTTCTACCTTAATGATTGTTTGGATGATACTATCTTTTATATCTCATATATGATCATTCACTTGCTTGGTGATGAGTGCATGCTTTTAATTTCTATCATTTTAAGCGCTCCACCAAGATGCATGTGACATGGAAGAGTAACCCATGATCCTAATCGATTGTGCATTTGCATTCAAAAGCAAATTTTAAATAATGCACAAATTTAGGGGGAGCTCTTGCTTATCACATACTTCTCTAAGCGACGATGTATTTCAATCTTATTATGATTTGTCGAAGCTTTGATCTATATTTGTCATCAATTACCAAAAAGGGGAGATTGAAAGTGCAACTATCCCTGGGTGGTTTTGGTAATTCCTAACAACTTATAGCTCATTGAGCTAATGCTATTTCATGATAAATATTTTAGGAAAGCTCAATGATTGGCATGGCAAGATATCCCTGGGTGGTTTTGGTAATTCCTAACAACATATAGCTCATTGAGCTGATGCTATTTCAAGATAAATATTTCAGGAAAGCTCAATGATTGGCATGGCATGGATTAGGAATGTGGACCACTCAAAATGATAAGGACAAAAGATTGGCTCAAGCTCAAAGCACAAGACTCTACATTTTACTTTTAGTGATCCAAGATCACATTGAGTCCATAGGAAAAGCCAATACTATTAAAAAGGGGTGAGGTGTTGCTTAATGAGTTTCTTGCTCAAAATGCTTAGTGATATGCTCCAAAAACCCTCAACCACTTTATCATATCCTCATATGTCCCAAACCAAAAGTCAAACTCGGCCTCACCAAAATATTCTATCCAGCGCCACCGAGTTCACTTATCATAGCCACTACCACAAACCCTAGTCACTTCGGTCTCACCGATAGGGAACTCGGTCTCACCGAGATGGGATTGCAACCTCTCTGTTTCCCTTCGTAACGTTCCAGTCCAACCGAGATGAGCGATCGGTCTCACCGAGATTGCAATGCAAGCTCTCTGTTTCCCCTTCGTAACGTTTCGGTCTAACCGAGATGAGCGAATTGGTCCCACCGAGTTCGCCTGACCAACTCTCTCAAGACCAATCCGAATTGGGTGGGGGGCCGGCCCCCTTTCCTTTCCCCTCTCCCCCCTTCCTTCCACTCCTAGTCCAACTAGGGAAGGGAGAAATCCTACTCCCGGTGGGAGTAGGACTCCCCTTGGGGCGCGCCTAGGAGGCCGGCCCTCTCCCCCTCCTCCACTCCTTTATATATGGGGGAGGGGGCATCCCATAGACACAAGTTGATCACTGATCTCTTATCTGTGTGCAGTGCCACCCTCCACCATTATCCACCTCAGTCATATCGTCATAGTTCTTAGGCGAAGCCCTGCGCCGATAGCTTCATCATCATCGTCATCATGCCGTCGTGCTGACGAAGTTCTTCCCCGACACTCTACTGGATCATGAGTTCGTGGGACGTCACCGAGCTGAACGTGTGCAGATCGCTGAGGTGTCGTACATTTGGTACTAGGATCGGTCAATCGCGAAGACGTACAACTACATCAACTGCGTTGTCATAACGCTGCCGCTTACGGTCTACGAGGGTACATGGACAACACACTCCCCTCTCTTTGCTATGCATCACCATGATCTTGCGTGTGCATAGGATTTTTTTTGAAATTACTACGTTCCCCAACAGTGGCATCCGAGCCAGGTTTATGCGTAGATGTTATATGCACGAGTAGAACACAAAGGAGTTGTGGGCGTGGGTATATACATATTGCTTGCCGTTACTAGTTGTTACTTGGTTCAGCAGTGTTGTGAGATGAAGCGGCCCATACCGACATTACGCGTACGCTTACACGAGACTGGTTTCACCGTTGCGAGCACTCGTTGCTTAAAGGTGACTGGCGGGTGTCTGTCTCTCTCACTTTAGTTGAACCGGTTTCAATGAAGAGGGTTCTTTCTGAAGATCAAAAAGCAATCACTATACCACGTTGTGGTTTTGATGTGTAGGTAAGAACGATTCTTGCTAGAAGCCAGTAGCAGCCACGTAAAACTTGCAACAATAAAGTAGAGGACATCTAACTTGTTTTTGCAGGGCTTGCTATGATGTGATATGGTCAAGACGTGATGATATATAAATTGTTGTATGAGATGATCATGTTTTGTAACAGAGTTATCGGCAACTGGCAGGAGCCATATGGTTGTCGCTTTATTGTATGCAATGCAATCGCTATGTAATTGCTTTACTTTATCACTAAGCGGTAGCGATAGTCATGATAGCAATAGTTGGCGAGACGACAACGATGCTTCGATGGAGATCAAGCACTAGTAGAAAACATGGCATTTGTCCCGGTTCGTAAGGGCCTTTAGTCCCGGTTCTTGAACCGGGACTAAAGGTTGTTACTAATGCCTCCCCCCTTTAGTCCAGGTTCTTACACGAACCGGGACAGATGGGCATCGATGTGGCCGCTGCTCGCAGCCCAGGCAGGGGGGCCTTTGGTCTCGGTTGGTGACATAAACCGGGACCAAAAAGGCTTCCACGCCACAAGATTTCGATGGCTTGGGTTTTTGTTTTTTTGAAAGGGGAGGGGTTGGGGTTTTGGGGGTTAATTTAGGTGTTTCATATATTGTGTTAGCTAGCTAATTAATAGAGAGAGAAGTGTCCTCTCTTATGTCCGTGCTAGGTCGACGCTACGTACTATATACATAGAGAGGCCCTCGACACGCTAGCTAGTAAGAAAATGAAGGAAACCATTAAGTACAGAAGTTCATCATGCATACCGAGAGAAGTGATCAATCGACCTCTCCTTCTCCGAGAGATTGGTCAAACAACAAGTTTTCGTATTATCTATCCGACGCTACTGGCTACATACATATACAATATGTAAGATCTCTTACAATCCCCTAGCATTTGAAATCAACTTCCACATGGTATTCTCCGGCTTTATTGATGACGTGGTCAAGAAAGAATCCCGCCAATTCCTCTTGAATTGCTTTAATGAGATCTTGTGATAGGAGTTCTTTCCGCATCTGCCACGTCTAATTTGAAGAAGGGGATTAATACATATATATGAATGAAACTCAACAGAAATGATGGTGTAATAAAATGAAATTGTGAATATTATTGCTTACGCACTTCATATTCTCTTTTAGAGTAGCCCCGCTTATTTTTCAATGTCGCGTTGTAGATGAACTCGCACACGTAGTATCCACAGTAATCATTCCCTTGTTCCCGCCACAAGCACTTTACGAGAAATAGAGGTCAATCAAACTGATAATGAAGCATTATAAATGGCATTGATGAAAGTATAGCTATAGAATCAACGGGAGATGCGCGCAACTAGCTAGCCAGTAGTACTTACGTCCGGGTATGTATATCGCAGCTCCTTCGGCAGTCCCGGAGCTTCTACGGTGAACTGTTTCCAAACCCTGAAAGACAAAGAAAATAATAATTATTACTTGAGATATCAGGAAATGAACAAAATGTTGCCGATATGGTGTGATAATGATCGACTGAACTTACTTATTGAGCAATTTAGTCATGTCCGCATAGGTTTCGGGATCTTTTCGTCTCGAGTCTAAGACGGTTACTAGTCCCCGCTCAAGCTTAATCTCCATAAGAACATAGTGGTAGCTGCGCACGCATGCATAACTCATCAATTACATTACTATAACCTCGCCGAGTAATAAGGGAAACCGAATATGCACAGCATAAAGTAACACTCACTTGAAGTTGTAAGGAAAGAGTCTGGTATCTTTGTTTTGATTTTTGATCAACGATTGTAGCAAGTTGGCCTCGGCGTCTTCGGCATGCTTTTTAACCTGAATTTCATCTATGATATTTGTGTTAATGAACCCAATATCATACATTTCTTGTTTTCCGCACTCGACGATCTTCAATCTGCATAATATAGTGAGGATAATTAATTATAAATACATGCAATGAAAGAGCTGAGCTACATAAAGAGACTTAATGACAGAAATAGTACTTATAGACAGTAGCAAAAGACCGTTAATTTATCGAGGGCCTTTTGATTGAAGAACTCGAAGAACTCCTCAAATGGAACAGCCAATGATCAGTTCCAACGAGGTCGTGCTCCTCTTTAATGTTCATATACAAAGTATTCGTCCCCCTGCACTCTCTCGCAGGTTTTCATGTACCAATTATGGAATCTTCGCATGATCGTTGTTAGAGATTTTTCATCATTGACGAGAGGCTTCCCGTACTCGTATCTGTGTATGTCCACATCCATGAAATCAGGAAGTTGATCGTCAGGCCGGTAATCTGCAAGACTGCCATAACCGGCCACCGTCCCCGGAGCATTAGCGACGATGTCGCTGCTAGACACATTGAGCGGGGGGCACGATTGATTTGCTTGTTCGCCGAGCTGGGCAATTTTTTTCGCAGCTGCTCGTTCTTTTGACCTTTGATGTCTGACAGTACTTCCCGACCTCCCGCCTCTGGCTATACTGCTAGACGCCGGAGAAGACGGAGCGGCTACAGCGTCTGTCTTCTTTCATGCTTGCTTACGAGGCGGAGGAGAAGGACTACGACGCGCCCGAGCAGCCGGGGCGGTGGTGGGTCTCTTCTGCCCTTGCTAGCAAGGCGGAGAAGGAGGAGGCTGCTGGCTACTCGGGCGCGCCGGCGCAGGCGGATAAGGAGGCGGAGTGCAGCCACGCGCCGGAGAAGGAGGCCGACTGCCCTGATCGTCACTCGCCGGAGGAGGAGGCGGTGGAGGAGGCGGAGTGCCCTGACTCGCCGGAGGAGGAGGCGGTGGAGGAGGCGGAGTGCCCTGACTCGCCGGAGGAGGAGGAGGAGGAGGAGGCGGAGGCGTCTAGTTCGGAAGGTTGATGAGCTCCTTCCGCCATAGGCATGGAGTCTTCAGAGCAGAACCCAGCCTAGTCTCCCCTTCACCGGTAGGGTGGTCAAGCTGGACGTCCTCAAATCCCTCCGTTATTTCACCCACCATCACCCTAGCATATCCTTCTGGAATCGGCCGACAGTGATAAGTTGCGCCGAGTTCAGTAGGATAAACAGAGCCAAAAGCCGCCTTGACCTTCCAATTCATCCATTGCGTTATAATGTGGCAATTTTGAGACTCCGTGATAGCATCCACGGGATAGCTGGCAGGAGCCGTCAAGACATGCTCCGGCTGAAGCAGCTCGGTGGAAGCCACGTTGCTTCTCCGCTAAGATGGCGGGGTAGCTTTGGGGGAAGCTTCGACAGGTCGTTTTTTGCGTTCTGCTTCTCGTTCCTCTAGCCCCATTACCCTTTCGTGCAGCGCCTGCAGTTGGCTCTGCTCCAGTTTCTTCCTCCTCTCCTAGGTTTTGTAACCCCCTGCGTCCGAAAAACCAACCTTCCACGGAATGGAGCCTGTCGTGCCTCGTGTCCGTCCCAGTGGTGCTCGTGGATTCCCGAGGGCCATTGTGAGCTCGTCCTTCTCCTGTCTCGAACGAACGCCCCTTGCTGCGCTGCATCGATATAGTGCCAAGCTTGGTGATCGGTATTTTCGCTGTTGCTCGTCTGTCCAACAACACTTCCACGATATAGGGTCCAAGGTTCCGCCAGCTCAAGAACCTAGTCCGCAACGGTCTGGCGATTCATTGTCTACGGTTCGATCCCTTTATCAAGCAGATCATTCTCAGCCTTGGACCACTTAGGCCGGGCTTTGAGGTAGCCACCGACCCCGTGCGATGGTGAAACTTCTTCTTCGCAGCATTTTTCTTGTTTGTCTCGACATCTTCTTACTCTTTTCCGATGTCTTGTGGGCCACAAATGCGGGCGATGATCTTTGGTCTTCTCATATTTTCCGATGAATTCTCGTGTCTCTTCTTTGTCGACAAACTTGTTCAGCTCTTTCCTCCACCTCCTGAATAGGCTTGCCATCTCCTTAAGAGCACAAGACTTGATTAATTGCTCTTTAACTGGCTTCTCCGGATCCTCCTCTGGCGGTAGGGTGAAATTTGCCTTCACTCAGTCCAAAGATCATCTTTACGCATATCATTGACATAAGACACCTCGGGGTCTTCCTCCTTAGGCTTATACCATTGTTGGATGCTGATCGGGATCTTGTCCCTAACAAGAACCCCTTGACCGAGCGAAAATCGTTCTTTGTCCGGATGGGTTCAACCGGTTCGCCGTTGGGCGCGATTGCTGTGATCTCAAACCTTTCATCCGAGCTCGTCTCCTTACCGAAGTTGTGCTCGATCCGGAGGGCTAGAAAAAGGAAGAAAGACGAGAGTTAATTAATATGTGTACATATACCAAAGCAATGAATGCATCAATTAACTAGTCAAAGACGGGCTTAACTAATATATATATACCTGGCCGGACTCGGTTCGGTCACGGAGCAACAAGACGGTCTCCTTCTTGTACCTCCATTGGATCATCGGAGCCATCATGAACATAGCCCTCTTCTTGTACCCGGCATTAATGGGCCGGAGCCATCATGAACATAGCCCTCTTCTTCACCCAAATTCCCTCGACCATCGGTGTCATTGAGAAATGACTTAGCGACATCACTTCCTTGTGTGATTATGTCCCCAACATTGCTTCATTGTTTCGTCTCGGAGTGCTCCATAGTTTACGCAAATATTTACAACATGTCAATTATTATTCAAACATGGTACATATGGATATATATTAGTGGCAAACGTATAACTAGCTAGCTAATCACAATAAGGAATCATGTTAGTGGCCTCGACGCTGCCTCTCTAGGGTTTGGGGTGGCCTAGACGACGCTTCAAGTGTTTGGGGTGGCCTCGACACAACGCTTCAAGGGTTTGGGGTGGCCTCGACGACAACGCTCTTTTAACTTGGTAAATTTGGGTGGCCTCGAGAGAGTTTGTCGGGTAGGGGCGCGGCGGGAGGGGATAGGAGACCAACATCATTTTTTCTCTAGGGTTTGGGTGTCCTCGAGAGTTTTGGTCGAGCGAGAGGGCCGAGGGGGGTGCTGCCGTGGTATAAGTTATCGGGGAGGGGGTATATCGACTCTCCCCCCTCGTATTGAAGTTATCGGGAGGGGTATATCGACGACGACAGACCTGATAAAACATAAGAAAACGAAGAAGAAATAAAAAGAGGAGAAGAAAAAAGGAATAGATGAGAAGATCGAAGAAAAAAAAGAAAAAAAAGAGGAGAAGAAGAAAGGAATAGAGGAGAAGAAGAAAAAAATTCTATTTTTTCTTCTTCTCCTCTATTCCTTTCTTCTTCTCCTCTTCCTTTTCTTCTTTTTTCTCTTCTTATTTATTTCTCCTCTTGTCCTCCTTTCTTCCTCTTCTTATTTTCCTTTTTCCTCTCATTCTTTTAGTATTTCTTGTTTTTTTTTAAATGTTCAAATAGAAAATTTCGAAAAAAGTAAAGGTTTTGCCTAATGCATTGTTCATATATCATCAATATATATGCATACAAAAAAGCATACATATATACATACATATATACATACAAAAAAGCATACATACATACATATATACAAAAAAGCATACATACTTTCCTAGCTAGCAAAAAAGCATACATACATACAAAAAAGCATACATACATACATATATATTTTCTTTTCTTGGCAGGGGGGGCAGGGTGGGGGCTCATTATGGGCGGCGGGCGACGGCGTAGGTCGGGGCCGGCCCGAGGCAGAGGCGGTGGCGCCAAGGGGCAGGGACGGCGTTGGGCGGCGATGGCTGGGCGACGCTGGATGGCGGCGACGCTGGGCGCGACACGGGCGGGACGACGTCGGGCAAGGGCGACGGGCTCGGGACGATGTCGGCGAGGGCAACGGCGAGGCACGGGCGACGACAGGGGCGGCGGACGGCGTCGGGGCAGCCTGGCGGCGATGAGCTCGGCGTCGTCGTCGGGGGGCAAATGGAGATGAGAAACTGAAATTTTCACAAGTCCTGGTTATATACCAAGAGCATTGGTCCCGGTTCGTGGCAGCAACCAGGACCAATTCCTCCTTTAGTCCCGGTTGGTGCCACCAACCAGGACCAAAGGCCAGTTTTCGGCAGCCCAAAGGGTGGGAAGCGGCGGCCTTTGTCCCGGTTGGTATCACCAACCGGGACAAAAGGAGGGGATTGGTACCGGTTGGTGCCACGAACCGACCAATGTTCTTTAGTCCCGGTTGGTGCCACCAACCGGGACCAAAGGCCTTGCGCTGCCATGCCAAAGGTTTAGTCCCACCTTGCTAGTTGAGAGGGGCTCGGAGTGGTTTATAAGCCCCACTGCGGCTACCCTCTCGAGCTCCTCTCAAATGCAGGCTTACGGGCCTAATCTCACATTGTGCCGCCTGTGGGCTTATTGGGCCTTCTGCGGGCCTGAATCCTGGCCTAGGTTGGGTTTCTAGTCGTATTCACGCCGTGGTGGCCCAATAGATGGCCGTTTTTTTATTTTTTTTCCAGTTTTTTTGTTTTGTTTTTTGCATTATTTATTTTCTTTTGTTTTTTGCTTTATTTTTAAATTCTTTTTGCTTTTAGTTTTAGAAAAATTATAAACTTTCTGTTAGTGCCATTAGTTTTCAAATTTGAAAACACTTTTTTTGTTTTTTCTTTGTTGCTTTATTTATTTTATTTTGTTTCTACTTACAAAAAAATACTTATTGTTGCTATTTTTATTTGGTTTCCAATTTTTTTGTTTTGTTTTCTGCATTATTTATTTTCTTTTTTTTTGCTTTATTTTTTTAATTCTTTTTGCTTTTAGGTCAGCAAAATTATAAACTTTCTGTTAGTGCATTAGTTTTAGAAAAATTATAAACTTTCTGTTATGAATCATGTTTAACTTTCTGTTAGTGCCATTTAGTTTTAGTTTTCAAATTTGAATAGTTAAAATTTGAATTCTTTGAAATTTGTGTGAATCACAAGTTTGTGATTAACTTTACTAAAAAATGAACATAGATGCGCCTATAGAGAAAATTCAACCTAAATTCATAATAAAGCACTTCAAATGAACTATGAAAAAGTTGAAAGTTGGCATGGTATCATAATTTCACCCACATAGCATGTGCATGTACAAAACGGACAATGGTATCATACTCATCTGTTACAAAGTTGGCATGGTATCATCATAATAGTTCTGGAGAAAGTCTTTACTTTTTCTTCGCTTGTGTCATTTGCTTATTGCGCCGTAACCATGGATAATCTTCATCGTTTATCGAGGATCTTTGGGGTCAGCCTTGACTTTGAAGGGGAATTTCATGAAACTTTTCATAATCTTGAGACATGTCCGTCTTGCCCTCCATTCCCACGATGTCCCTTTTTCCCGAAAAGAACTATGTGGCGCTTTGGCTCATCGTATGATGTATTCGCTTCCTTACCTTTTCTTTTTCTCGATGCGGTAGACATGTCCTTCACATAGATAACATGTGCCACATCATTGGCTAGGACGAACGGTTCGTCAGTGTACCCAAGATTTTTCAGATCCACTGTTGTCATTCCGTACTGTGGGTCTACCTGTACCCCGCCTCCTGATAGATTGACCTAGTTGCATTTAAATAAAGGGACCTTAAAATCTACTCCGTAGTCAAGTTCCCATATGTCCACTATGTAACCATAATATGTGTCCTTTCCCCTCTCGGTGGCTGCATCAAAGAGGACACCGCTATTTTGGTTGGTGCTCTTTTGATCTTGGTCGATCGTGTAAAATGTATTCCCATTTATCTCGTATCCTTTCCAAATCATTACAGTCGAAGATGGTCCCGTGGAAAACAAGTATAGCTCATCACAAACAGTGCTGTCACCTCTGAGACGTGTTTCCAACCAACTGCTGAAAGTCCTGATTTGTTCACATGTAATCCGATCGTCGCCGCTCGGGTGTTTGGAGCGCAGATTGTTCTTGTGTTCATCGACATACGGGTCACCAAGGTAGAGTTCTCAGAGAACTGTGGTAGTGTGCTTGAGACCAAGAATAGCCGTCCCTGCATATTATTGAGTCCTTTCCAAGCGTGCCTTTTCGGTCAGTCTCCCCTCATACCGCGATTTAGGGAGACCTATCTTCTTAAGGCCAGGAATGAAGTCAACACAAAACCCGATGACATCCTCTCGCTTGATGGCCCATGGAGATGCTTCCTTCTGGCCTAAGCGCTTACGGACATATTTCTTTAGGACTCCATGAACCTCTCAAAGGGAACATATTGTATAGAAATACGGGCCCCGTAATGATAATCTGCCGACTAGATGAACTAGGACGCAAGGCCATGATATTGAAGAAGGATGGTGGAAACACTAGCTCGAAACTGACAAGACATTGCGCCACATCACTCCTTAGCGTTGGTACGATTTCTGGATCGATCACCTTCGAGATATTGCATTGAGGAATGCACATAGCTTCACAATGGCTAATCGGACGCTTTCGGTAGAAGCCCCTCAATGCAACCGGAAGCGATTCGTCATAATCACATGGCAGTCATGAGACTTTAGGTTCTGGAACTTTTTCTCTGGCATATTTATTATTCCCTTTATATTCACCGAGAAGCCAGTCGGAACCTTCGTACTGAGCAGGCATTCAAAGAAGATTTCTTTCTCTTCTTTTGTAAGAGCGTAGCTGGCAGGACCTTCATACTGCTTTGGAGGCATGCCGTCTTTTTCGTGCAAGCTTTGCAGGTCCTCCCATGCCTCAGGTGTATCTTTTGTCTTCCCATACACGCCCAAGAAGACTAGCAGGTTCACGCAAAGTTTCTTCGTCACGTGAATCACGTCGATCAAAGAGCGGACCTCTAGGTCTTTCCAGTAGGGTAGGTCCTGAAATATAGATTTCTTCTTCCACATGGGTGGGTGTTTCTCAGCGTCATTCGGAACAGCTAGTCCGCCGGGACCCTTTCCAAAGATTACGTGTAAATCATTGACCATAGCAAGTACGTGATCACCGATACGCATGGCGGGCTTCTTCCGGTGATCTGCCTCGCCTTTGAAATGCTTGCCTTTCTTTCGAAATTGGTGGTTGGTCGGAAGAAATCGATGATGGCCCAGGTACACATTCTTCCTGTAGCTTCCCATGTATATACTATCGGTGTCAAGTAAACAGTGCGTGCATGCGTGGTATCCCTTGTTTGTATATCCTGAAAGGTTACTGAGAGCGGGCCAATCGTTGATGGTCACGAACAGCAATGCCTTTAGGTCAAATTCCTCCTGTTTGTGCTCATCCCACGTACGTACACTGTTTCCATTCCACAGCTGTAAAAGTTCTTCAACTAATGGCCTTAGGTACACATCAATGTCGTTGCTGGGTTGCTTAGGGCCTTGGATGAGAACAGGCATCATAATGAACTTCCGCTTCATGCACATCCAAGGAGGAAGGTTATACATACATAGAGTCACGGGCCAGGTGCTGTGATTGCTGCTCTGCTCCCCGAAAGTATTAATGCCATCCGCGCTTAAAGCAAACCATACGTTCCTTGGGTCACTTGCAAACTCATCCCAGTACTTTCTCTTGATTTTTCTCCACTGCGACCCGTCAGCGGGTGCTCTCAACTTCCCGTCTTTCTTACGGTCTTCACCATGCCATTGCATCAACTTGGCATGCTCTCCCTTTCTGAACAGACGTTTCAACCGTGGTATTATAGGAGCATACCACATCACCTTCGCAGGAACCCTCTTCCTGCGGGGCTCGCCGTCAACATCACCAGGGTCATCTTGTCTGATCTTATACCGTAATGCACCGCATACCGGGCATGCGTTCAGATCCTTGTACACACCGCGGTAGAGGATACAGTCATTAGGGCATGCATGTATCTTCTGCACCTCCAATCCTAGAGGGCATACGACCTTCTTTGCTGCGTATGTACTGTCGGGCAATTCGTTATCCTTTGGATGCTTCTTCTTCAATATTTTCAAGAGCTTCTCAAATCCTTTGTCAGCACAAGATTCTACGCCTTCCAATCGTAGCAATTCCAAAGACGGTACCGAGCTTTGTGTTGCCATCTTCGCAATTGGGGTACAATCCTTTTTTGTGATACTCTAACATGCGATCGAACTTCAGCTTCTCCTTTTGACTTTCGCATTGCGTCCTTGCATCGACAATGAACCGGCGGAGATCATCATCATCGGGCACATCGTCTGGTTCCTCTTGATCTTCAGCAGCTTTGCCCGTTGCAGCATCATCGTGCCTTGATGTTCAGTAGCATCATCGTATTCAGGGGGCACATAGTTGTCATCGTACTCTTCTTCTTCGCCGTCTTCCATCATAACCCCTATTTCTCCGTGCCTCGTCCAAACATTATAGTGTGGCATGAAACCCTTGTAAAGCAAGTGGGTGTGAAGGATTTTCTGGTCAGAGTAAGACTTCATATTCCCACATATAGGGCATGGACAACACATAAAACCATTCTCGCTTTGTTTGCCTCGGCCGCCGAGAAAATCATGCACGCCCTTAATGTACTCGGAGGTGTGTCTCACACCGTACATCCATTGCGGTTCATATGCGTGCATAATATATAATTTAGTGTGTCAAAAACTATTACAGAACATCATGAATAGATAATTAAGTGACCAAATTAATAGAAGTTCATCATCACATTAAAACCAAAGTACATACATAGTAAAAGTAAGAAAAAAATACAAGTATCTATCTAAACATACAAGTAAGAATATTTTTCCTTTCAGAAAGAAGATAAGAACAAGAGGCTCACCACGGTGGTGCCGGCGATGAGATCAGCGCGGGCGATCGACGGCGGTGAAGACGGAGACGGGACGTGACAGACCGCTAAACCTAGAAAAATATTGAGGGAAATGGAGTTTGGAGGTCGAGCTTGGAGAGGATAAAGTTAAGTAGTGTGGCTCGGACATTCCATCGAACACCTCGTGTGCATAGGAGGTGAGCTAGAGCACCACAAAGCTCTCCAATGGCCGGGCAGAAAAACAGAGCGGTGAAGTGCTCTTTCATGAGCGAGGGGTATATATAGGCAATTCATTGGTCCGGTTCGTGGCATGAACCGGGACTAAAGGGCAGCCTTTGGTCCCGGTTCAAGCCACCTACCGGGACCAATTGTGGTGGGCCAGGAGCGAGGCCCATTGGTCCCGGTTCGTCCCACCAACCGGGACCAAAAGGTCCAGACAAACCGGGACCAATGGCCCACGTGGGCCGGCCGGCCCCCGGGGCTCACGAACCGGGTCCAATGCCCCCATGGGTCCCGGTTCTGGATTGAATCGGGACTAATGGGCTGACCCGGCCTGGATCATTGCCCCCTTTTCTACTAGTGAAGGTGTCAAGCCGGTGACGATGGTGATCATGACGGTGCTTTGGAGATGGAGATCAAAAGCACAAGATGATGATGACCATATCATATCACTTATATTGATTGCATGTGATGTTTATCCTTATGCATCTTATTTTGCTTAGTTCGACGATAACATTATAAGATGATCTCTCACTAAATTTCAAGGTATAAGTGTTCTCCCTGAGTATGCACCGTTGCTATAGTTCGTCGTGCCGAGACACCACGTGATGATCAGGTGTGATAAGCTCTACGTTCACATACAATGGGTGCAAGCCAGTTTTGCACACGCAGAATACTCAGGTTAAACTTGACGAGCCTAGCATATGCAGATATGGCCTCGGAACACTAGAGACCGAAAGGTCAAGTGTGAATCATATAGTAGATATGATCAACATAGTGATGTTCACCATTGAAAACTACTCCATCTCATGTGATGATCGGACATGGTTTAGTTGATTTGGATCACGTGATCATTTTGATGACTAGAGGGATGTCTATCTAAATGGGAGTTCTTAAGTAATACGATTAATTGAACTTTAATTTATCATGAACTTAGTCCTGATAGTATTTGCATATCTATGTTGTAGATCAATAGCTCGCGATATAGTTCCTCGTTTATTTTTTGATATGTTCCTAGAGAAAATAAGTTGAAAGATGTTAGTAGCAAAGATGCGGACTAGCTCCGTGATCTGAGCATTATCCTCATTGTTGCACAGAAGTATTATGTCCTTGATGTACCAGTAGGTGACAGAACTATTGCAGGAACAGATGCAGACATTTTGAATGTTTGACAAGCTCGGTATGATGACTACTTGATAGTTTAGTGCACCATGCTTTACGACTTAGAACCGGCACTTCAAAAATGTTTTGAATGCCACAGAGCTTATAAGATGTTCCAAGAGTTGAAATTGGTATTTCATACTCATGCCCGTGTCTAGAGGTATGAGACCTCTGACAGTACTTTGCCTACAAGATGGAGGATAATAGCTCAACCAGTGAGCATGTGCTCAGATTGTCTGGGTATTACAATTGCTTGAATCAAGTGGGAGTTAATCTTCCAGATAAAATAGTGATTGAAAAAGTTCTCTAGTCACTATCACCAAGTTACTAGAACTTCGTGATGAACTATAATATGCAAGGGATGACGAAAGTAATTCCCAAGCTCTTCGCGATGCTGTAATCAGCGAAGGTAGAAATCAAGAAAGAGCATCAAGTGTTGATGGTTAAACAAGACCACTAGTTTCAAGAAAATGGCAAAGGGAAGAAGGGGAACTTCAAGAAGAATGGCAAGCAAGTTGCTTCTCAAGTGAAGATGCCCAAGTCTGGACCTAAGCCTGAGACTGAGTGCTTCTATTGCATGGGATTAATCCCTGGAAGCGAAACTACCCCAAATAATTGGCGGATAAGAAGGATGGCAAAGTGAAAAGTATATTTGATATACACGTTATTGATGTGTACTTTACTAGTGTTTATAGCAACCCCTCAGTATTTAATACTGGTCTAGTTGCTAAGAGTAGTAACTTGAAACAGGAGTTGCAAAATGAACAGAGACTAGTTAAGGATGAGGTGACGATGTGTGTTGGAAGTGATTCCAAGATTGATAAGATCACCATCGCACACTCCCTATACTTTCGGGATTGGTGTTGGACCTAAATAAATGTTATTTGGTGTTTGCGTTGAGCATGAATATGATTTGATCATGTTTATTGCGATACGGTTATTCATTTAAGTCAAAGAATAATTTTTGTTCTGTTTACATGAATAAAACCTTCTATGGTCATACATCCAATATAAATGGTTTATTGAATCTCGATCGTAGTGATATACACATTCATAATATTGAAGCCAAAAGATGCAAAGTTAATAATTATAGTGCAATTTATTTGTGGCACTGCCGTTTAGGTCATATTGGTGTAAAACGCATGAAGAAACTCCATGCTGATGGGCTTTTGGATTCACTTGATTATGAATCACTTGATGCTTGCGAACCATGCCTTATGGGCAAGATGACTGGGACTCCGTTCTCCGAAACAATGGAGCGAGCAACAGACTTGTTGAAAATAATACATACTAATGTATGTGGTCCGATGAGTGTTGAGGCTCGCGGCGGGTATCGTTATTTTCTAACCATCATAGATGATTTGAGCAGATATGGGTATATCTACTTTATGGAAACATAAGTCTGAAACATTTGAAAAGTTCAAAGAATTTCAGAGTGAAGTGGAAAATCATCGTAACAAGAAAATAAAGTTTCTACGATCTGATCGCGGAGACAAATATTTGAGTTACGAGTTTGGTCTTCATTTGAAACAATGTGGAATAGTTTGCAACTCACGCCACCTGGAACACCACAACGTAATGGTGTGTTCGAACTTCATAACCGTACTTTATTAGATATGGTGCGATCTATGATGTCTCTTACCGATTTACCACTATCGTTTTGGGGTTATGCATTAGAGACAAGCTGCATTCGCGTTAAATAGGGCACCATCAAAATCCGTTGAGACGACACCGTATGAACTATGGTTTGGCAAGAAACCTAAGCTGTTGTTTCTTAAAGTTTGGGGTTGCGATGCTTATGTGAAAAAGTTTCAGCCTGATAAGCTCAAACCCAAATCGGAGAAGTTTTTTTTTTTTTTGAAAATGGGCAGCAGACTTTCATTCATACATGACTTGTTCATTACATATAATGGTCCTGATCTCATCAGGATACACATTAAACCAGCTAGATTCAACATTATATTCTGCAGATTTTGCAAGGACATGGGCTGCCTCATTACAGCAACGTTTTACATGATTAAAATCACAAGCTAAAAACTTAGTAGCAAGCAGATTTAATATCACGGACAATGGCACCAATAGGGATCTGTCTAGGCCTGTACCTTGCAGCTTGTTGATTAGCGTCAAGCAATCGAGGCTACCGAATCTTCTAAAATCCAGCATTTTTAGCAAGGACTAAGGCCCGACGACAGCAAGAGCTTACGCCGCCACTTCAGGACTTTGGGTGTGATCAAACCAGCCTCGGTATGCTGCCACAGGTGCTCCTAGATGATCTCGAACTACAACTCCATAGCCAGCTCGTCCCGAGTGGGAGAAGATGGCAGCATCGACGTTGATCATCAACCAGCCCTCCGTGGCGGAGACCATTTTTGAGTTGATGTAGAAGTCTCACGCCTGTAGGAGTTTCGTGGGTTGTCATTATATAAGTTCATGAATTCAATATAGGCCTTGATTTTCCCCACCACACTAAGAGGATTAAGCAGTGTCTCACCGTTACGATGGTTGTTCCTGTTCTCCCATATATGCCACATAGCCACCGCCAAAATCGTAGAATGGAAGGACGACGCTTTAGCTATCCAGTCCAGCAACCATTGCCTAATATGAATAATTTTTTAACATTTAGACAAATTCCATAATTGCTTTTTAATTCCTCCAGATTTCTTTTTACATACCGCAATCAGAGAAAACAATGCTCAATGTTTTCCTCTCGCCGCATGAAACAACAATCATACCTTGTGGGTATTGAACGCACTTTGTTTGGGATCCTCGTGGGTAGGCAGTTGTGTGCTATTCTCCATAGCACAATCTTCATCTTGTTTGGGCCTTTGAATAGTCCAGAGTTTCTTCCAAACCTTCTCCATATGATCTTGTTTTGAAGATGAACTTGTACTGTGACGGCTTCGGTTAATCCAAAACTGGTGAGATTTCATTAAGTTATATGCTGATCTAACAAAGATAAGCACCACTTTTGGAGTAAGGCCAAGATGCAAAGTCATTACAACCAACTGTGCTAATAGGAATGCTTAAGATTTTCTCTGATATTTCTTCCGGGAAAAGGTTCCTAATCAGATTTACATTCCACATGTGCTCATTCTCCAACATCAAATAATTGACTCTTGTATCCTCTAGACCCGGCGAGTAGGTTGTTAAAATGGCAGTATAATACCCGGGATCCAATGATCCTTTAGAATGTCGATGTGCTTACCATCACCTACTCTCCACAGTAGTCCTCTCTGGAGAAATTTTTTGCCATGCATAATGCTGCGCCAAACATATGAAGATGATCTTGGGCATTTTGCTGCCCAGAAGTCCCTGTTTGGATAATACCGGCCTTTAAGAACTTGTGCACATAATGACTTAGGCTCGGTCAATAACCTCCAGCATTGTTTTCCAAGCATAGCTTGATTAAAGATGGCCATGCCCCGGAAGCCCATTCCACCCACATACTTTGCTGATGATAACCAGTCCCATGATCTCCAATGCAATTTTTTCTTTCCGTCTTCAATACCCCACCAGAAGTTAGACATAGGTTGTTTCATTTTTTCACAGATGGTCAACGGAATATGGAAGCAGCTCATTGCATAGGTTGGGATGGCCTGAGCCACTGATTTCAAAAGAACCTCCTTTCCAGCCCTTGACATAGGTCTATCATTCCACCCATTGAGGCGTTTTCGTAGTCGACTAGTGAGGAAATTGAAATTAATCGTTGGGGCACGTCCCACCCAAGTCGGCATGCCAAGGTATGTTGCTTGCAGTGTCTCATCCTTCACTCCCAAAGTGTTCTTCACAACTTCCTTGATCTGCTCATCACAATGTGGTCCAAAGAATATAGAAGATTTTCGAAAATTTATCCTCTGTCCGATCCATCGCAGATATATTTGCAGAGAGCAGATTTCAAAGGTGCATTAATGCTTCTATTATCCCCTTGGTGAAGAAAACACTGTCATCATGCGAACAATAAGTGGGAGATAGGGGACCATTTCTTCCATTGCGAATACCCTTAAGGTGACCAGATGCTTCTTTTTGCTGCAACAAACAAGAAAGGCCTTCAACACACAACAAAAATAAGTAAGGGCTAATAGGGTCCCTTTGTCCGATGCCTCTAGTTGGGAAGAATGAATCGGTTAGTTCACCATTTACTTTAACAGCGTATCTAACTGAGGTCACACATCTCATAACCATTTTCACCCAATTGACCTTGAAACCCAATTTTAATAGAACTCCCTTAAGGTACATCCACTCTACCCTGTCATAAGCTTTTGTCATGTCCATTTTTAGGGTAAAGAAAGGGTATTTCGCCTTTTGTTTTCGGATTGTGTGTAGGCATTCATACGCCATAATAACATTATCTGTAATAAGCCTTCCCGGCACAAAGGCGCTCTGTTGCTTCGATATAATTTTCGGCAAAAATATTTTAAGGCGATTAGCAATTACTTTCGATGCTATTTTGTATATGACATTACATAAGCTTATAGGCCAGAAATTAGAAAGCACATCCGGATTATTAACTTTTGGGATAAGGACAATTACCGAATCATGAAGCCTTCTCCGAATTTCCTTCCCAAAAGAAATCCTTTCACCGCATCACATATATCTTCCTCCATTATGTCCCAATGTTTCGGTAGAAAAGTCTTGGAAACCATCCGGCCCTAGAGCCTTGGTTGGACCCATCTGGAATAAAGCAGTCCTAATTTCTTCATTGGTATAGTCCTTGCACAACTCTTCATTTATCTCTCTAGATACTTTGCAAGGGATGGCATTCAAGACTGATTCTGTGGAGTCACAAGGTTCAGAGGTGAACAAATTGGAGTAGAAGTCATGTACCATACTTTTGATGCCCTGAGGATCTTCACATAGTGACCCATCAGCCTTCCTCAAGAATTTAATCTTGTTGGCTCTTCTTCTTGCTGAGGCGCGAGCATGGAAAAAGGAGGTATTTCGATCATCTTCACGCAGCCAATCAATTCTTGATCATTGCTTGGCCATTATTTCTTCTCTTTCAAACATCTCATACAATCTCTTTTCCACTTCCTTTTCCTCCTGAGAATAGCCAGTAGCCAAGTTGTTCTTTCGTAAAGAAACTAATTTATTTTCTAACTTCCATATCTCCTTCTTCACCGAGCCAAAAGATTCTCTGCTCCATATTTTCAGGATAGTTGACACTTTATTTAGAGCAGACCAAGTGTTATTCAGGGAAGGTGCCTCCGCCTTCGACTTCGTCCGATTCTCTTCGACTATTTGCATATAATCGGAGCTCTCATCCCGGCCGCTTCAAACGTGAAAGGTCGTAGTATATGGTTGATAGATCTTTGGCCTCCGCTCTTCGACATTGTCACCAAGATGGCAAAATGATCGGATGACGTCGTTATAATGTTCTCTACAGTGCAATCTTCGAAGAGTTGTAGAAAATCACAATTTGCCACTGCCCTATCTAGTCTCACCCTAACATTACGCCCATTCTCTTGACGGTTAGACCAAGTGTATTTAGGTCCAACATACCCCAAATCCATCAGTCCACAATCATCTAGGCAGTCTCGGAATAGCATCATTTGGTTGTCATCCACATCCTCGATGCCCAAATGTTCATGTCCATGCAATGCCTCATTAAAGTCACCTGCACATAACCATGGACCGTTCCATTGAGCTTTCAGGAATCTAAGTCTATCCCAGAATTTATGTCTCAACTCCCTTTTTGGTTCACCATAAATGAGAGTTGTTCGCCATTCCGCACCGTCTTCTGTTTTGACTAAAATATCAATAATCCGAGTGGAGAAGGCTCTTAGCGAGACCGATATAGATGAAGACCAAAAAAGGGCCAGCCCACCACTAAGTCCATCACTACTCACAGCAAAAGAACCAGTGAATCCCAAAGACCACATAAAATTTCGAGCTCTTGAGTCCCTCATCTTTGTTTCGGACAAAAGAGGAGGAGGGACGGAGTTTTCTCACGAGCCATTTCAGCTCGCCAACTGTCGTGTCCGTCCCTAAACCGCTGACAGTTCCAACATAGGAGACTCATTGCGTATGGCGGGGCTACTCATCGCAGCCGCCACCGATCCGCCGATCTTGATGTGAGGGTAATGGTTTCCATCTTTGCTTCTTGTAGCAGTCACTCAGACTATCATCTCCACTAGGAACTAGTGTCGGATTGGTATCAACAGCATTAACATCATGTTTGCTGTTGTACATGCCGGGTTAGAATTCTCAAGCATTAATATCTCATGAGAATTTTGGACCAGCCCTTTGGGTTTGTAAACCTTAGTCCGCTTTCTTTTTCGACCAACAATTTTAGCGGTAGTATTCAGAGTGGGGATTGCTCCTTAATCATGTTGCCAACCGTCGGTGTTGCTTTACGCTTAAGACTTTGGTTACGAAGCATTTTTGAGACACAACCTCACCTCGCACCTCTTCTGCAGTACAGTGTTTTTCCTCCTGAATTTCTTACCGGGGTTGGCTGTGATTCCCCTTGCTTGTCCTCATGATAAGAACTTCTACCACTTGACTGAGAGCTTTGTCCAGATTTTGAAACCGAGAAACCCTTTCTTCTGTCCTCCTTCACACATAATTTGTCAGCAGTGTAAGGTAATTTACCATCAGTATCTCTCTCGCCTAGGTTTCGGCACTCTAGTGAAGAGTGTCCAAGGATACCACATGAAAAACAATAGTGTGGGAGCCTCTCAGATTTCACTACATATCTTTCAAAAGCCTTTAGCTTCATTGAGTAGGAAGTCACATATCTCATTAAAGGTTGTGTAATATCCACTGAGACCCTTACTCGTAGACAGCCTCTCGATGCCCCGCCTGGCTGTCAACATCCACTTTATCAACCTTTCCGATCTTTGCTCCAAGTAATTCCCCAAAGTGTTTATTCATCAGTTCAAAACGGGATTCATGATTCTTGCCCACAACATAATGCTTTTAAAGGTAACATCGGATGGTTTCGCTTTGAATCGAACTCATTAAGCAACACAAAGCATGCTTCCCAACAGTCCATGGAGCACCATCTATTACCCTCTCTTTATGCGATTTGGTTGCAAACTCGCTATGAAAATATTATCTCGCCACAGGTTTCGCAACCAATCCTTTGGGGTTTCCCAAGCTGGCCTTAATGCCGACATAATAGTCTGTATATGAAGAATGTTTGGGGATAATACCTTACCAATTAGAGCAAATTCCAAATTCACTAAATTTGCTTCATTCTCATCCTCCGGATAAGGGCGTCCGCCTCTGCTGGAGTGAGATTGAGACGCTCGAACATCTGCAACCTTGGTCCTCTGCATCGGTTGGTTCGCGGCTTGCCGACCGGCCGACTTCTCCGTTGAATCCGCCGTCGCCACTGCCAAATAAGCCTCGGCACCAGTCACCATCACCGCCTCCACTCGCCACCGCTCAAATCCGCCGGTCGCGGCCCTATTCAGATTCGACGCACAGCCAAGGGTGGGCAGCAACACAAATATTTCCCCAAAATCTCCCGAGCTGCAGCCAAATCCAAACCGGGTGTTTGAGAGAAGGTCTTGGTGCGGGGCAGATGAGATTTTGCGTTGGAAAATAAGCTGGGATGGATGCACGATAGGATCGTGACCACCAGATTGAAAGCCTAACCCTAGAGTTACCCGTCGCTTGGAAGGACGAGAAAGTTCTACGGGAGGCAAGAAGTGCCCAAATCGGAGAAGTGCGTCTTCATAGGATACCCAAAAGAAATTGTTGGGTACACCTTCTATCACAGATCCAAAGGCAACATATTCGTTGCTAAAAATGGATCCTTATTAGAGAAGGAGTTTCTCTCGAAAGAAGTGAGTCGGAGGAAAGTAGAACTTGATGAGGTAATTGTACCTTCTCCCGAATTGGAAAGTAGTACATCACAGAAATCAGTTCCAGTGATTCCTACACCAATTAGTGAGGAAGCTAATGATGATGATCATGAAACTTCAGATCAAGTTACTACCAAACCTCATAGGTAAACCAGAGTATGGTCCACACCAGAGTGGTACGGTAATGCTTTCTGGAAGTCATGTTACTAGACCATGACGAACCTACGAACTATGAGGAAGCGATGATGAGCCCAGAATCCGCGAAATGGCTTGAGGCCATGAAATCTGAGGTGGGATCCATGTATGAGAACAAAGTATGGACTTTGATTGACTTGCCCGATGATCGGCGAGCCATTAAGATTAAATGGATCTTCAAGAGGAAGACATACGTTGATAGTAGTGTTACTATCTTCAAAGCTCGAATTGTCGCAAAAGGTTTTCGACAAGTTCAAGGTGTTGACTACGATGAGAGTTTCTCACTTGTATCTATGCTTAAAGTCTGTCCGAATCATGTTAGCAATTGCCGTATTTTATGAAATTTGGTAAATGGATGTCAAAATTGCATTCCTTAATGGATTTCTTAAAAGAAGAGTTGTATATGATGCAACCAGAAGGTTTTGTCAATCCTAAAAGGTGCTAACAAAGTGTGCAAGCTCCAGCGATCCATCTATGGACTGGTGCAAGCATCTCGGAGTTGGAATATACGCTTTGATGAGTTGACCAAAGCATATAGTTTTATACAGACTTGCGGTGAAGCCTGTATTTACAAGAAAGTGAGTGGGAGCACTACAATTTTCTGATAAGTATATGTGAAAGACATATTGTTGATCAGAAATGATGTAGAATTTTCTAGAAAGCATAAATGAGTGTTTGAAAGGAGTTTTTAAAAGAAAGACCTCAGTAAAGCTTCTTACATATTGAGCATCAAGATCTATAGAGATAGATCAAAACGCTTGATTAGTTTTTCAATGAGTACATACCATGACAAGATTTTGAAGTAGTTCAAAATGGAACAGTCAAAGAAGGAATTCTTGCCTGTGTTGCAAGGTGTGAAGTTGAGTAAGACTCAAAACCTGACCACGGCAGAAAATAGAAAGAGAATGAAAGTCATTCTGATGTAGGGCGGAACCCTATTCGGAGATCTTTCACGTTTGGAGGGGATCCTACGTGGGAAACACAACGAACAAGCGGAAGAACACGGGGAAACACACACACAAGAGGAACACTAAACCGACAAGTATCGATCACACAAGGGCTAGATCATCGAACACATAAGGTAGCACAAGATTTGAAATCAACAAAGGAAAGATACACGAGTAGTCGTTCTTCTCCGAGAGGAGGTCTTGAAGGGGTCCACCCTAGAAGGGGGTCTTGAATCTGCTTTGGGGATTTTCTCCGTAGAGGTCCTGAGCTCCGAGGAGTAGTAACCAAGTGGATGAGCAAGGCTCTCACACAAACATGAGCTAAACCAATGCTAACCCTAGAAAGGTGGGGAAGAAAGAGTATATATAGTCTAGGGGGCGAAGGGGTACAAGGGCTGCGGCCCCAAATGAAGTCAACACACAGGCGTCGGCCGTCCGGAAGGCGTCGGACGTCTAGAGGCTCGGGACGGTCCGGACATCCGATCGGGCTCGGGCATCCGTAGAATCAGCTCTGTCGTGGGCGCGTCGGACGTCCGGAGGGGCCGGTCGTCCGGAGCTTCGTGACGGTCCGGACGTCCGGAAGTCGTCGGTCGTCCGTAGATTCGGTTCGGTTGCCTGTCGTCCGGACGTCCGGGCCGCCTTGGACGTCCGTAGTTTTGGTTCGGGTGGCAAAGTGCCGGACGTCCGGAGAGTCCGGTCGTCCGTGTCCTGAGACTCGTCGGACGTCCGGACAGTGTCGGACGTCCGATGCATGTAGCTTCTACTGCAACTCTTCTTCTTGTCCATCATGCTTGGGGTCCTCGCCGTCTTGGCTCTTGTATGTAGTTATTCCGTGGCTCGTTTCCAGGCACCTGATCACACACAGAGTTTCTGAATGAGGCAGTAGCCATGTCTCGTGAGTAGGAGAAGGAAGTTCGGAGAGGAGCGAGTTCACCTTATCTTCAATAGCCTTAGCTCGGGCTCGAGTCATGGGTCCAAGAGGTGTTGAGGGAGATGTAGGCACGTCCATGGGGATGAGCGAGGGATGCTCTGCATCATCTCCCCCCCCCCCCCTTGGGAGAGATCCAACCTCGGATCAAAAGGTTCATCTCCATGGTATGGTGCGAGGTCCTTGACGTTGAAGATGTCGCTCACATTATACTTGTCTCGAGGTAGGTCGATCTTGTAGGCGTTGTCGTTGTAGCGTGCTAGCACCTTGAAAGGTCCATCGGCTCGAGGAATAAGCTTGGACTTGCGTTCTTTGGGGAAGAGGTCCTTGCGAAGATGTAGCCACACTAGATCACCAATGTTGAAGACCATGGGTTGCTTGTTAACGTTGAGCTTGGTCGCTAGTCGTTGTACTTGGCGCTCGATGGTTCGTCTTGTATCCTCATGCATCTTCTTGATGTAGCTTGCCCGTGCACTCGCATCCATGTTGGTGCGCTCTTGTAGAGGAAGAGGTAGAATGTCCAATGGGGACAACGGGTTGAAGCCGTAGACGACCTCGAAAGGGGACTTGCCGGTAGTCGAATGTCTTGCACGGTTGTAGGCGTACTCGGCGATGGGTAGACATGCTTCCCACTCCTTGATGTTCTTCTTGATCAAGACACGAAGTAGAGTGGATAGTGTCCGGTTCGTCACCTCCGTTTGGCCGTCGGTTTGAGGATGGTATGCGGATGAGAACAAGAGCTTGATTACGAGCTTGGCGCATAGGGTCTTCCAAAAGTAACTCAAGAACTTGACGTCACGATCGGAGACGATTGTCTTTGGTACTCCATGGAGTCGCAAAATTTCCCTACAAAAGAGTTTTGCAATATGTGAAGCATCGTCTATCTTGTTGCAAGGAATGAAATGTGCCATCTTAGAAAATCTATCCACAACAACAAACACGGAATCCTTTCCATTTTGAGTTCTAGGCAAACCAAGTATAAAATCCATGCTAATGTCTTCCCAAGGTTGATAAGGAATAGGAAGAGGCATGTAAAGACCATGAGATTGGGCTTTAGACTTAGCTTTGCGACATGTAGAGCATCGGTTGGTGAAGCGTGAGACGTCGCGGAACATCTTGGGCCAAAAGTAGTTCTTGGAGAGCGTGGCGAATGTCTTGTCGCGTCCAAAGTGTCCCATGAGTCCGCCTCCATGAGCCTCTTGCAAAAGGAGCAAACGAAGAGAAGACTCGGGAATGCATAGTTTGTTAGCCAGCTCTCATAAGATAAGCATCCTTGATGTAATATTGTTCCCAAGAAGTATGCGTCAAACACTTAGCATAAGGAATAGCAAAAGATGGGTCGTTAGCATACACGTCTTTTATATGCTCAAAACCAATAACATTCAACTCAAGTTGAGTGACAAGCATGTATATGCGTGAAAGTGCATCGGCAACTACATTTTCTTTACCCTTAATGTACTTGATGACATAAGGAAAAGATTCAATAAATTCACTCCATTTTGCATGACGCTTGTTCAACTTAGTTTGACCTTTTAGGTACTTAAGTGTTTCATGATCGGTATGGATGACAAACTCATGCGGTCTAAGGTAATGTTCCCAAACATGTAGTACACGCACTAAAGCATACAATTCTTTGTCATAGATGGGATAGTTAAGTTGAGCACCGGAGAGTTTTTAACTAAAATAAGCAATGGCTCGTTTTTCTTGCATCAAAACTCCGCCAATTCCGGTACCACTTGCATCACAATGGACCTCAAAAGTTTTGTCAAAATTAGGCAAAGCAAGAATCAGAGCATGAGTAAGCAAAGACTTGAGCTCATCAAAAGCGGTTGATTGCAAAGTTCCCCAAACAAAGGGAGTATTCTTCTTACTCAAGGCATGCAAAGGAGCGGAAATTGTGCTAAAATCTTTCACAAAGCGACGATAAAAACCCGCAAGACCAAGAAAGCTACGCACTTGTTGCAAATTCGTGGGTTGGGGCCAAGTTTTAATTGCTTCAATTTTAGATTCATCAACATGGACACCCTTTGAGGATACTACAAAACCCAAGAAAACCACTTTGTCAACACCAAATGTGCATTTTTTCATGTTTGCGTAAAGACTTTCCTTGCGAAGGATTTGCAAAACAGCCCTAACATGATTAAGATGTTCTTTCATGGTTTTGCTAAACACAAGAATATCGTCGAAGTAAACCACAACAAAGACTCCAATGTAAGGGCGAAGCACATGATGCATAAGACGCACGAAAGTATCGGGAGCCTCCGATAGACCCATAGGCATCACTAAGCACTCATATAAACCAATTTGGTTTTGAAAGCAGTTTTCCATTCATCACCCTCTTATATGCGAATTTGATAATAGCCACTTTTAAGATCAATTTTTGAGAAAAAGTTGGCTCCACTAAGTTCATCAAGCATATCATCTAAGCGAGGAATGGGATGCCTATAGCAAACGGTAATAGCATTTATAGGTCTACAATCGAACACAAGCGGAAACTTCCATCGGTATTAGGCAAATGTATAACGGGAACGGCACAAGGGCTTAGGCTTTCACGTACATGACCATTGTCGATGAGTTGTTGTACTTGCCGTTGAATCTCCTTGGTTTCTTCGGGATTGACTCGGTATGAAGCTTTGTTTGGTAGCGGCGCTCCGTGGATGAGGTCGATTCGATGCTCAATGCCTCGAAGAGGAGGTAGACCCGGAGGTAGCTCATCGGGGAAAATATCTTGGAATTCCTTCAAAAGAGATTGAAACACTAAAGGTAGCTCATGAGAGGTGTTAGTTGTTGCGTCTCCATCCTTGCACACAAGGACAAAGTGCATCACACTAGATGGGTTCTCACACACTTCTCTCATATCACTTTTGGTTGCAAATAGGATGAGGTTTTTCTCTTTAGGCAAAGAGGCACTCAAGTTTGGCTTGTGGCTCTCACTCACTTTTTGGTGGATCTCTTTCTCACTCTTGTCTCTATGATGGGTGGCTTGCTTGTCGGCTATCACTTGACTAGGAGACATAGGTTGTAGCACATATTCCTTCCCTTTCATCTTGAAGCTATAGTGATTGGTGCGCCCATTGTGGATGACACCACGTCGAATTGCCATGGTCGACCTAGAAGTAGGTGGCAAGCGGTCATTGGGACCACATCACACTCCAACGTGTCTTCATAAGCACCAATTTTGAAGGAGACTTGGACCGTGTCATGACACATATAGTGCCGGAGTCACTTAGCCATTGAACCTTGTAGGTGCGGGTGCTTCCTCTTGACCAATTGAAGTTTGGAACATAGTTCTTCACTTGCCAAGTTGTGGCAACTACCTCCATCGATGATGACCTTGACGGACCTTCCATTGATGCCGGCCTTAGTGTGGAAGATGTGGCATCGTTGGTCTTCTTCTTGTTGATGTTGAAGTGTCAAGACTTTGGAGACAACGAGAGCGGGGCTCGAATCCTCATCACAAAAGACTTGAGCATCTTCATCTTCGTTCACTTGCCGGTGCATGGCCACTTGCTCAAGGGCTTCCCTCTCCTCATCACTCATTGAGTCATATGTGCCGTCGTCGTTGAGGATCATGGTGCGCTTGTTGGTGCATTCGTAGGACTTGTGCCCTCGGCCGCCGCAAGTGAAACACTTGAAGGAGCTTGTTTTGATGGTCTCATCGGTCGGAGTAGATGATGAGGCACGCGGCTTGAAGTTGCTTGTCGTAGGAGGAGGACGACTTGAACTTGTCGAATTTCTCTTGTAACTCAACTTGTCGTCGTTGTTTGTAGAAGGTTTGGTTGATGTAGATGTTGGAGGAGGTGTTGAAGATTGGTTGTTGGAGATTCCGTAGGTCTTGGACGAGTACTTGGCGTACTTGAAGTCATCTTGCACTTGACGTTCCGCCTTTGTAGCTTGATGCACGAGCTCAATGAGGGTGGAGTATGGTTGGAAGTCGGCGATCTTCTTGATGGGATGATTTAGTCCATTCAAGAAACGTGCCATAGTTTGCTCATCATCCTCCTTCACATTGGCGCGAATCATGGCTATCTCCATTTCCTTGTAGTATTCTTCAACACTCTTTGTTCCTTGCTTGAGGAGTTGGAGTTTCTTGAAGAGGTCGCGGTTGTAGTAGGTTGGCGCAAAACGTGCTCGCATGACATCCTTCATTTGAGCCCAAGTGGTGATTGGAGGTTCACCTCTTGCTTGTCGCCTCTCAAGGATTTGTTCCCACCATATGAGCACATAGTCTTGGAACTCAAGTGATGCCATAGCGATTTTCTTCTCTTCATCGTAGTTGTGCAAACGAAAGATTTTGTCAACCTTCAATGCCCATGAGAGGTACTCTTCGGGGTCATTGCTTCCATTGAACTTGGGCATGGTGAATTTTAGCTTTCCATAGCGTTGCTCTTCATTGTGTTGTTGGCGATGTTTATGATGACGCCCTTGACGTGGATTGCAATCGTCTTCATGTTGCTCTTGGTGTGGAGGAAGACCATGATCAACTTTCTCTTGTTGAACTTGAGGTTGAGGTTGAGCTTGACGAGCTTGTGGAGGAGCTTGAGGGACTTGACATTGTCCATGAGGTTGGTAGTTCCTCTCTTGGATTTCTTCTCGAAGGGCTTCCTCTTGATTGCGCCGTTCGCGATTGCGGTTGGCGTAGGCTCGACTTGATTCTTGAAGGGCACGTTGCGCCTCAAGAGCTTGCGCTTCTCGTTGTTGTTGTTGAAGACGTTGAGCCTTGGCGTCTTGTTCGTCTTGGTGTAGACGCGCTCATTCTTCCTCTTGGCGTTGTAGTCGTTGTCGTTCTTGAGCTTGGGCAAAAGCAGCTTGGTTTGATTGAGGATGAGGGACTTGCTCATCGACTTGCTCTTGTGAATGCTCCTCATGTCGCGGGTTGCGAGATGCATGACGGTCTTGACGTGCGGCAGGACGAAGAGTGTTCGAAGTCGGTGTACTTGAGTCGTAGAAGGTGTCGTCGGAGTGTCGGCTCGAGCGGCTCCGTCTTGAGGATGAAGAAGTGGAATGATGCCGGTTTCTCATCAAGGCGCGGATCTCGTCCATTCTTGCATCATTCTCTTGCTTGTGAGTGTCGAACTTGTTGTCGAAGTAGTCTCGGTACGTCGTTCGGAGAGTCGCAAATCGGTGGCGAGGTTGTCGATGCGATCGCTCATTGCTTGTTGCTCTTGGTGCAACGCTGCCAGTGCACCAAAGAGGTGGCTCTTGGTGACGTATGATGAAATGTCGTCTTGCTCGAGGAAGAGTGGGTTGGTAGAAGTACTTGGCCTATCCATCATTCCAAGCAAAAATGTGAGTGGTAGAAGGAGAAGAACTTATACCAATGTACCTTTGACCGATGTTGATGATGAATCAAGTTCACTCAAATGCGGACAATGAAATAGCACTATTGGTACCAATCCTTGTCGGTTCTCACACCTACACAAGTAAAAGCTTATGGTGGAGCTTGGTGAGGATGGTGGCACAAAATTTGATGCAATTGTAAGTGAGCGTCAATAATGTTGGAAAAGGTACACAAATTTGCAAATGCAACAAGTAGACCAAGCAAATAATGGTACATGGAAACACACACGCAAATAGATAAGTGGGATTGTGCAAACCAAAAGTGAGCCCAAATGTGGTATCCACGAAAATGCTCTTGTTGCACAATACTAGAGAGACGCTAGCACGATTGCACAATAGGCGGATACGGAACTTGTGCACAACCTACTAGGCAAAAATGCAACTATCTCTATCCCACGTATGCTATATGTATGGTATTTCGGTGCTATGATCCAAGATGATCCAATATGACAATCTTAATGTAGTATGATGCTATGGTTCTTGCTCATAAGCTCTTTGCTTATCTTTCCTCTTTGCTTAAAAGCTTGGGTGGCTCTCTCACTTTTGAGCTCTTTTCTCATGCAAAACTTCACGAACCAAGATAGCAATTGTGTATGCAATGACAACTTTGTGACACACAAGTTGATCTCAATATATGCACCACGGTGGTATGGTATGTATGCTATGGAGTATGATCACTAATGTGCACAAGTCATGTTGCCTGCAATACTCAACGGCTAGTCTCGATGGGTAAGCTACGCAAAAGAAGGGACAATGTGGGTATCAATGCAAATGCAATGTTTGACAAAGATGTCGTCGAAGTTACCGTCCTTGGCGATGATGAGACCCTTGCGAAGTTGAGCCGTGGTGATTGTGAAGCCGAACCGCACCTAGATAGCCGAAACACAAGAGGATATGGAAGCCACAACTCAAAATCTCAAGGACCAAAATGTGTCAAAATCGTCATAGGAGGTATCGGGGAAGATGGTGGTGTATGTGGGCTTGGAAGAGGTGGTGGAATGTGGGGTTGTGGTGGTGGCGAACTGACAAAGTTCAGTTTCGTCAGGGTTTTACAAACGTCCAGGCATTTACGGTCGTCCGGTCGTCCGGAGCCTGGGCGAAAATCGGGCTCGGGAAGAACTACGAGATTTCGGGGAAGAAGGAAATGGAGAGGTCGAAATCGAGTGATTTGGTGGATGGAAAAGGGTGGGGAGGGTGGAGAAAGCTAGATCCACATGCAGCAACACAAATCCGTGGACCAAATCCAACAAAATCTCAACTCACAAACAAATCACAAAAAAAAATTGGGGCTATTTTTGGTGGGGAATTTTCGGAATTAGGACGAAAACAACAAAATCAAGCTAGAAAAAGAGGGGTAGGGGCTCCAAAAACGTGATCAACGTGGCTCATGATACCAAGATGATGTAGGGCGGAACCCTAATCGGAGATCTTTCACGTTTGGAGGGGATCCTACGTGGGAAACACGACGAACAAGCGGAAGAACACGGGGAAACACACACACAAGAGGAACACTAAACCGACAAGTATCGGTCACACAAGGGCTAGATCATCGAACACATAAGGTAGCACAAGATTCGAAATCAACAAAGGAAAGATAAACGAGTAGCCGTTCTTCTCCGAGAGGAGGTCTTGAAGGGGTCCACCCTAGAAGGGGGTCTTGAATCCGCTTGGGGGATCTTCTCCGTAGAGGTCCTGAGCTCCGAGGAGAAGTAACCAAGTGGATGAGCAAGGCTCTCACACAAACATGAGCTAAACCAATGCTAACCCTAGAAAGGTGGGGAAGAAAGAGTATATATAGTCTAGGGGCGAAGGGGTACAAGGGCTGCGGCCCCAAACGAAGTCAACACACAGGCGTCGGACGTCCGGAAGGCGCCGGACGTCCGGAGGCTCGGGACGGTCTGGACGTCCGGTCGGGCTCGGGCGTCCGTAGAATCAGCTCTGTCGTGGGCGCGTCGGATGTCCGGAGGGGCCGGTCGTCCGAACTTCGTGTCTGCAGACGTCCGGAAGTCGTCGATCGTCGTCCGTAGATTTAGTTGATTGCACTGTCGTCCGGACGTCCGGGCCGCTTCAGACGTCTGTAGTTTTAATTCGGGTGGCAAAGTGCGGACGTCCGGAGGAAATCCGATCGTCCGTGTCCCGGGACTCGTCGGACGTCCGGACAGTGTCGGACGTCCGATGCCTGTAGCTTCTGCTGCAGCTCTTCATCTTGTCCATCATGCTTGGGGTCCTCGCCGTCTTGGCTCTTGTATGTAGTTGTTCCGTTGCTCGTTTCTAGGCACCTGATCACACACAGAGTTTTTGAATGAGGCAGTAGCCATGTCTCGTGAGTAGGAGAAGGAAGTTCGGAGAGGAGCGAGTTCACCTTATCTTCAATAGCCTTAGCTCGGGCTCGAGTCATGGGTCCAAGAGGTGTTGAGGGAGATGTAGGCACGTCCATGGGGATGAGCGAGGGATGCTCCGCATCACATTCCCTATGCCTTAGTCATAGGTTCTATAAAGTATGCTATGATGTGTACCAGACCTATTGTGTACCTCACCATGAGTTTGGCAACATGATACAATAGTGATCCAGGAGTGGATCAGTAGACACCGGTCAAAATTATCCTTAGTGGTATAAGGATATGTTTCTCGGTTATGGAGGTGACAAAGAGTTTGTCGTAAAGGGTTACGTCGATGCAAGCTTTGACACTAATCCAGATGACTCTGAGTCTCAATCTGGACACATATTGAAAGTGGGAGCGATTAGCTAGAGTAGCTCCGTGCAGAGCATTGTAGACATAGAAAATTTGCAAAATACATACATCTCTGTATGTGGCAGACCCGTTGACTAAACTTCTCTCACAAGCAAAACATGATCACACCTTAGTACTCTTTGGGTGTTAATCACGTGGCGATGTGAACTAAGATTACTGACTCTAGTAAACCCTTTGAGTATTGGTCACATGGCGATGTGAACTATGGGTGTTAATCACATGGTGATGTGAACTATTGGTGTTAAATCACATGGCAATGTGAACTAGATTATTGACTCTAGTGCTAGTGGGAGACTGAAGGAAATATGAAATAGAGGCAATAATAAAGTTATTATTTATTTCCTTATTTCATGACAAATGTTTATTATTCATGCTAGAATTGTATTAGCCGAAACTTAGTACATGTGTGAATACATAGACAAAACAAACTGTCCCTAGTATGCCTCTACTTGACTAGCTCGTTTATCAAATATGTTTATGTTTCCTAACCATAGACATGTGTTGTCATTTGATGAACGGGATCACATCATTAGGAGAATGATGTGATGGACAAGACCCATTCTTTAGCTTAGCATTATGATCGTTACAGTTTCATTGCTACTAGTTTCTTCATGACTTATACATCACTACTTCAGGTTGCTGCTAACGTGACACTATGATCAGAGACCCTTTGAGAGACTGTGTGCGATGCAATCATCGCAAACGGTGGTGCATGAAAACTGTCAAAAATGTGTAAAACGTTTGCAAAGACGGATGCATCAAGCACGGTTCAGATTTTAGTTGCGTGGGTGATGAAGGGCATACGGTTAAGTTCAATTAACTGTTTGCGATGAGGAGGAACAAAAGAAACAGGCAGCCAGATGAAGGCGTGTGCGATACACAACATGCGGTTCACTCGGATGAAATGTTTGTGATTAGGCAACACAAAAGAAACGGTCAGCCAGATGAAGGTGTGCGCGATATACGGCATGTGGTTCACTCGGCCTTGTCATCACTGTGTGACCTCTGTGGCAACCGTTCGCTCCCCACTAGCCTCTTCTTGTACCGTGGCAACTGTCCACCACCTCTTCGCCTTTCCCTCTCGATTTGGAACTGCTGTCGCACGCTTCCTTCTGCCATTGTTTGATCGGTCATCTTCTCCATGGAGGGAATAGGCCGGAAACGACCCCGTTATTCTTGCCCCGATCTGAAAGATGGCATGGTGGAGGAATTCATTGATCGGTGCAACGTCATCACCTCGGCTAGCATGGCAGGTTCGTACAAGACCATTCTCGACTCAACAAATAGGATCATTACAAAGAACCCAAGGGTTCAGGAGCAGTTTGATCTCCCCTACCTTCTTCACCATGACCCTGCTTGCCATCGCGAGGATGACGGAACCCTTGCCTTCTACAAGTTGATGCCGCTTGATAATGATACGTGTGATGTTAAGATACCATCGCTTAAGGGCAAGGCCTGGGCAGGCGCAAATGGAGATTGGGTTGTTTATATTGGGAACAACTGCGAGTGGGAACTTGTGAATGTGTACACTCGTCACTGGGTTCCACTTCCAAAAATCTCAGACTGCCATGAGGTTCAGCACACAGATAGTCTACGTACGTTCAGATACGATCATCATGACTGTCGTCTATGGAAGATAGTAATTTCTCGAGGTCCCAACCGCTCTTGGGAATACAAGAACTATGATGTTGTTGCTATCTTCGACAAGCTTGTTGCGTCTCTGCTTCCATGGATGGATGGATATTGCTCAAAAATCAATTTCTGTACACGAATGAGTACTCTGATGCAATTCAATACGAGCATCTTGTGTTGGCTGCCACCACTCGTGGCACAGTTTTTGCATGGGATCCTTATTGTTTCGGTACGTTTGTCTTCCACCGTAATTAGAATTGTTTCATCCACATGCATGCTAGTTAGTATCACTGTACTAATTAACCTTG
The DNA here is from genome assembly GCA_021605145.1 of Aegilops bicornis. Taxonomy (NCBI): domain Eukaryota; kingdom Viridiplantae; phylum Streptophyta; class Magnoliopsida; order Poales; family Poaceae; genus Aegilops; species Aegilops bicornis. The sequence continues at coordinate 610,742,486 of CM038669.1, read as the reverse complement.
TTGTGTTTCCAAGGTCCTGTGAACATTCCACCACCTATACTTGAAATTTTTTATAACCAAGGGGGAGATGACGATGGTGATGATCACGAGCATGAGGACGAGCAGGACCCATATCCTCAGTGGCGCTTGGCAACTTATTCCGATGGATCACCTCTTCTTGTATGTATACAGGGCACTGCTGATGTTACTAACGAAGCAAGTGTTGTCTCCCATGGTCTCACTATCTGGACCTATTCCAACATCCGTTGCAGGGTATTCGGGATGGATACTAGTGTACTAGCGCCAGCACCTTCTGAATGGTTCCGTATTGAAAGTCTTGGAGGAAACTCACTCTTCCTTGGAAAAAACTATCCAATGATGGTGAAAGGCGATCCAGCTGCTGTTGAAACGTTACTACCATTTATGAGAAGCAACTGTATCTATACCTTGGACATTGCTATGGTTCCCTACCTTGGCTATCACAATATGCGTCCTGATATAGGCCGCTTCATCCTGGATGATCAGTCCTGCGTTGGTCTCGAGATTGACAATAGACAACCCTTCCCAGAGAATCAGTTATGGTTCAAAGCAAGCGTTTCCAACGCCGAGGATTGGTTGAGCTGAAGTTAATTTCATCGCTTTGTTATTTGTTGTGTGAGAAAAACTTTAATTTACTAGAATGTTTTGTTGGAAATAATCTATAATCCAACATGTATCCTCGTCGTTGTTGTGTGTTGATGACTTGTTGTATGTAATGAATGGTACATTTGCATATGCGTCCCATCAACTCACGCATGCTCGCACGTCACACGGGTCGCATGGCGGCACATATATTATTTTTCTATTTGGATGACAAAAAAAGTACAATGCCACTTTGTATTGGTGTCCATATGAACAGTGCTAGTGATTTTAGTTGCAAAAATTAGATAGTGCTAGTGATTTCTAGCTGCATATATTGACAGATCGCAGTGTTACAAGGTTGACAAATGTCAATGTTACTAGATAAACAAATGTCACTCTTTCCAGTTTGAGAAATGTCAACATACCCAAAATGACAGATATGCAAATCTTACCCAATTGTTTGTACGTGGTTGCACACGGGTCATGCAAAACAACCGTTTGCGTTGAATGGATGCAGAAATCCTGGTCGACACATTTTCCCTTGGCTTCCTGGGGAGCTATCGGTTTGCATACGGGTGTTCTAACTAAAACGTTTGCGATGAGTGTTTCATATTTAAAAACCGTTGACATTTTTCTCAAAAGAAAATCGTTTGATAAGTCTGTACATTAAGAGACAAAAACACAAGTTCGTTCAAACCATATCTTTCATTTAGTCTACGAATTTATATTCATATGATCGAGAATTCAAGATACAGTATTAAACCCCAAAAAAACTATTTCCGGCGGGGGCGGAGGCAGCGTTCCGCACCGTCGTTGTCGTTGTCGTCCTCCGGGACACCGTTGTTGAAGTCTTCAAGGCAGCACAAAATGTTCTTCACTTGTAAATCAAACATCGTGTCGTCGCGCGATCGACGGGCGGGGCACGGGAGGAAGATAACTGGCGCCACTGAGAGGTAGCGGTTGATGGCAGCGTCCCATGCCGCTGAAGGGGTAGGGGCACGGGCACGGGCACGGGCGCAGCGGGTGCAGCCAAAAGCACGGGGACCGGCGCCGCGGTGGGTGGAGGGGCGCGCACGGGCGCGGCGGATGCAGCCAAACACACGGGGGCCGGCGGCACGGTGGGTGGAGGGGCGCGCACGGGCACGGGCACTGGCGCCGATATGTACACGAGCTCGCACGGGTCCGCGGAGACCTCGCTGACGCCCGCGGCTTCCAGCTCTGCGATAGTGCTCAGCGACCAGCCCGTCAATGCTACGGGGATGGTCGCTGGCGCGGGCGCGTGGATGGGAGCTGGGACAGGAGTGGGGGCAGCAACCGCCACGGCCAGCTTGTTCTGGGCCATGTCCATGAGGCCCCATTTCTCCTTATTTTCTATCTCCTCTGGCTCGGAGTCGACTTCACCAAACTTGAAGACTAGTGGCAGATGATCATTCCGCGCCATGGCGGTGGAGGTCCACGGGGGGGGGGGGGGGGGGGGGAATGGGAGGTGAACAGTAAGGCCGCCCGTATTAAACAGCGGCTCGGGCGCCATTAATGGAGAGGAAGGCGGGCGACCATGGAAGTCAAAGGGCTCGCTTCCCAGTGAGCCTACGCAGCGTAAAGCTCGCACGCTTCCCGATGAGCCTTCGCATTGGAGGATAGCTTGCACGCCTCTTGGTCAGCCTACGGACCGGACTGCGCTCGCACGCCTCCCGTTCAGTCATGGTCAAGCAGCTGTCCGCACGGCACCTCCTACAGCCATTAAAACCAATACACGTGGCGTCACGTGAATGGTTAACAGATCACACACGTTTTGAATTATACAAATGTTTGAGATATTAAGTGGCAGCTATTTTTTCAAAATGCCTTTGTTGGCTGTCATTATTCGAGTGCGCCTTCTCTCAAAATGGACACGAAAAATAACACATCATGTCGGGCGCCATTCCATGATAGCATGCCAAGTTTCATGAATTTCAGACGAGTTTTGGATTTACTAGAATTTATAAGCCAGGCATCTCAATGTTTTGTTGGCAATCAACGGTGCCCTGGTGTTTGAAATTCATTCCCATTTATTGCATGGGACCTAAGCTTGCACCCAAGGACACATATTTGATTTTTCAACCAATTTATATGACCTGGAGCATGTGCATGTAGTTCAAATTTTAATTATGCACATAAATGCATTGTAAACTTAGTTAATGCATAAAAATGTCCAAAAGAACCCCGAAAATCACAAAAATTGACACAACACTCCTGTTGTTCTACGTTGACACGAGAAAAAATGTGGGAGCAAAAGAGGCAGTGGATATCGTTTCGTCCCCAAAGGTGGAACGTTCCCTACCGAATGCTTGTTGTGAGAAGCTCTGGTTTGTGAGAAGCATATACCCAAACCTGCCCCAAACGGGACAAAATTTTTACCACGGCATGTTGATGCCGCTCCATGAAAGCATGCCAAGTTCGAGTTTTGTATTTGCTAGAATTTAAAAACGAGGTATCTCAATGTTTTGCGGCAATCAATGGTGCCCTGGTGTTATAAATTCATTCCCATTTCTTGCATGGGACCTAAGCATGCACCCAAGGACACAGATTTGATTTTTCAACCAATTTATATGCACTGGAGCATGTGCATGTAGTTCAAATTTGAATTATGCACATAAATGCATTGAAAACTCAGTTAATGCATAAAAATGTCCAAACGAACCCCGAAAAATCCCAAAAATTGATACAACACTCCTGTTGTTCTATGTTGACACTAGAATTTTTTCGAAATCAATAAGAGGCAACGGATATCATTTCGTCACCAAAGGTGGGGCGTTCCCTACCGAAACCATCATGCTTGTTATGAGAAGCTCTAGTTTGTGAGAAGCATATACCCGAACCTGCCCCAAATGGGACAAATTTTTTAACATGGCATGTCGATGCCGCTCCATGATAGCATGCCAAGTTTCATGAAATTCAGACGAGTTTTGGATTTAGTAGAATTTAAAAACCAGGCATCTCAATGTTTTGTCGGCAATCAACAGTGCCCTGGTGTTTGAATGTCATTCCCATCTCTTGCATGGGACCTAGAAATTCACCCAAGGACACATATTAGATTTTTCAACCAACCTTAGTGCATTGGAGCATGTGCTTGTAGTTCAAATTTGAATTATGCACATAAAATGCCTAGAAAACCCAGTTAATGCATAAAAATGTCCAAACAAACCCCGAAAAATCACAAAAATTGACACAACACTCCTGTTGTTCTATGTTGACACTAGAAAAAATTTGAAAGCAATAAGAGGCAATGTATATCATTTCATCCCCAAAGGTGGTACATTCCCTATCGAAACCATCATGCTTGTTGTGAGAATCTCTGGTTTGTGAGAAGCTTATACCCAAACCTGCCCCAAATGGGACAAAAAATTCACCACGGCATGTTGATGCTAATTCATGATAGCATGCCAAGTTTCATGAATTTCAGATGAGTTTTGGATTTACTAGAATTTAAAAACCACACATCTCAACGTTTTGCCGGCAATCAACAGTGCCATGGTGTTTGAATTTCATTCCCATCTCTTGCATGGGACCTAGAAATTCACCCAAGGACACACATGTGATTTTTCAACCAACTTTGGTGCATTTTGGAGCATTTGCTTGTAGTTCAAATTTGAATTATGCACATAAAATGCCTAGAAAACCCAGTTAATGTATAAAAAAGGCCAAACGAACCCCGGAAAATTCCAAGATTGAACACAACACTCATGTTGTTCTATGTTGACACTAGAAATTTTTTGAAAGCAATAAGAGGCAATGGATATCGTCTCGTCCCCAAAGGTGGTACGTTCCCTATTGAAACCATCATGCTTGTTGTGAGAAGCTCTGATTTGTGAGAAGCTTATACCCAAACCTACCCCAAATGGGACAAAAATTTCACCATGGCATGTCGATGCCACTCCATGATAGCATGCCAAGTTTCATGAATTTCAGAAGAGTTTTGGATTTACTAGAATTTAAAAACCAGGCATCTCAATGTTTTGCCGGCAATCAACAGTTCCATGGTGTTTGAAATTCAATCCCATCTCTTGCATGGGACCTACAAATTCACCCAAGGACACACATGTTATTTTTCAACCAACTTTGGTGCATTGGAGCATGCGCTTGTAGTTCAAATTATAATTATGCACATAAAATGCCTAGAAAACCCAGCTAATGTATAAAAAAGGCCAAACAAACCTTCCAAGATTGAACACAACACTCCTGTTGTTCTATGTTGGCACTAGAAATTTTTTGAAAGCAATAAGAGGCAACGGATATCATCTCGTCCCCAAAGGTGGTACGTTCCCTATCGAAACCATCATGCTTGTTGTGAGAAGCTCTGGTTTGTGAAAAGCTTATACCCAAACCTGCCCCAAATGGGACAAAATTTTCACCATGGCATGTTGATGCCGCTCCATGATAGCTTGCCAAGTTTCAGGAATTTCATGCGAGTTTTGGATTTACTAGAATTTAAAAACCAGGTATCTCAACGTTTTGCCGGCAATCAATAAAGGTTCTGGTGTTTGAAATTCATTCCCATCTCTTGCATGGGACCTAGAAATTCACCCAAGGACACACATGTGATTTTTCAATGAACTTTAGTGCATTGGAGCATGTGCTTGTAGTTCAAATTTGAAATATGCACATAAAATGCCTAGAAAACCCAGTTAATGTATAAAAAAGGCCAAACGAACCCCGAAAAATTCGTTCCCATTTCTTCCATGGGACCTAAGCATGCACTGAAGGACACATATTTGATTTTTCAACCAATTTGTATGCACCGGAGCATGTGCATGTAGTTTAATTTTGAATTGTGCACCTGAAATGGCTAGAAAACCAGTTTAATGTATGAAATGTCCAAACGAACCCTGAATAATTCCAATTCTTTTACGACACACATACAGTTGCATGTTCACTGCAGATAAAAGGTCTAGCAATTCAAATACCATCCATTGCCGCTGTGACCCCATTTTGTAATTCAAATCAAGTAGATCCCACACAGTTTATTCTCACCAACCGTGTGAGATGTAGTACAAAATATCTTGGAGCACCGTCAGTGTATAGTACGCCTATGGCTTACGCGAGAAGGTGCGTCAGCTACAGTCCACAGCCAGCGTGTCAAGCACACTAGCTTGCTCCCCCAAAACTTCCGCCTCTGCATCCCTCTCTGCTTCAGTCCCTTGATTCAAATTTTTAGTAGCCCCAGCATTTTACTCCCGCCTCTGCATCCCTCGCAATCTCAAAAATATCTGCTCGTCCTTGATCGAAATTTTCAGTAGCCCCGCCTTGTTAATCCCGCCTAGTGAAATTTTTAGTTGCCGCAGTATTTCCTCAAACACAACCTCCGCTCACACAAACACACACAACCCTTGAAACCATTGGTAGGTCGCCGCCATCACTTGCGCCTCCATCCTCAACCTCTTCCTGTGTGCTGGGGAGCTCGAGTAGCCAATGGCCAGAAAGAGGTTTATCGCGGCCTTTTCGCCCGACGCCGGCGAGGTGGCCGCCGAGGTGTCCCCGTCATCATCGGCGGGCCCGATCCACCATCGTTGGTCCCCCGATCCGCCCGCCGCCGCGCCCCTATGCCGGTTCGAGGACTTCCCCGTCCTCCCCCGGACCCGGCAGCCGACAAAGTCCTACCTCGGGGTCCGGCAGCGGCAGTGGGGGAAGTGGTCGCCGAGATTACAGATCGAGAGACCCACACCCGCCGGTGGCTCGGTAGCTTCCACACGGCCGAGCTCGTGGCCATGGAGTACGACCGCTGGCAGGTCCGCTACCACGGCGCGGCGGCTAAGCTCAATTTCCCCTTCGGCACACGTCCGGTACACCTCGTTCCGCCGGAGCCAGGGGTGGTGAGCTCGGCTATGGCGCGAGAGCACCGCGAGGCAAGGGAGCGTCTCGAGGCCGAGGCAGCCGACGAGGCCTACATGCAAGAGCTCCATCGGCAGCACCCGGAGCTCATGGAGGCGGAGCGGGCGATCTTTGCCGGCGCGGAGGGCGGCGAGGTTATGCGCTCTCCTCCGATGACGAGGTCAAAGGCCACGAGGACAGCGACACGGAGGGCGGCGAGGTTATCGCGCTCTCCTCTGATGATGAGGTTGAAGGCGGCGGCGGCGGCGCAAAGGGCGTCGAGGTGGGCCCCCAGGACGGGGAGATCGACGTCGAAAAGTGGAGGAGTGCCTTCCCCAACGACCCCGATGATGGTACTGGCCTGGACCCGGCTCGCGGCACACCGTACAGGACGAGGAAGGATCGGCTCGACCTCTACTTCGACCGAAAGTAGTTTAGCTTAGTTTAGATTTATGTTTTATGTTCGGTTATGCAAAACTATCTATGTTTATGTTTGAATGCATGCTACTTTCGGTTGAACCTGCTTTGAACTTGATCAAATTGAAGTTTACAACCTTAAGTTTAGGGGATCGACTAGAAAAGGCCAAAAATTGCTGGAGTATATATATATCCACTAAGGGTTTTAGTCCTGTAACTTTTTAAGGTTCGCCTAGAGATGTCCTTATGACTTGTTTATTTCAGTTCTTCACAATGTGATGTGCAACTATTTGTTGTGCAGTTCAATTTCAACAATAACAGTTTCAACAATACCACTATTGAATTACGATATTTGGTTGCTGTTAAGGATATTGCAGTTAACATGCCTTTTCATTTTTCAATTGTTGTTTAGCAACATGCATTGTACTGAATGACTAAATATGCAATCCCAGGCTACATAGCAACAAGGAGGAGTGTTACCTTAATGTTCTGATGATGTCTAGATATACATGTTGTCGGATTTCGGGTTCCGGCAGACCCTCTAGGTTCGAACACTGGGGTGCGCGCGGAGATCTCGCCCTCTACCTACATGCACCTCGCCGCCTCGCTAGGATCTAAGCTATGAAAAGAACAACACAAGAGACACAGGGTTTATACTAGTTCGGGCCACCATTATGGTGTAATACCCTACTCTAGTTTGTGGTGTGGTGGATTGCCTCTTGGGCTGATGATGAACAATACAAGGAAGAACAGCCTCGCGAGGGTCTGCTCTTGGCTGGAGTGATGAACTGCTAGGGGGAGTTCAACCGCTCTCTCTCTCGCTCTCTCTGATTGATGTCTTGACGCCGGGTCAAGCTGCCCCTACCATGTGGGTGGCTAGTCCTATTTATAGGCAACGGCCCTGGGCCTCTTCCCAAATATTGAGCGGGAAGGGCGCCAACAATTGGCCAATTTGAAGGGGAACATCTAGTACACTTATCCTGACTAAAGTTGGTCCTCGCCTGTCAAAGGCTCTGGTGGTGACGCCGGCTTGGGCTCCACAATGACTTCCTTCCTGCCGTTGCAACGGTCTTGGTCTTGTTGCACCGAAACGGATGCCTTTGCTTGATAACCTTGCATGCGCTTGCTCCCTTTGCACCAAAGAGGAAAGGAGGACACTGCGCGGGCTGGCGCCCACCTGGCGCCCTTGATCGTCATGGCTTGCATCATGGGCACCTCGTGAGGTACCCCGCCTTGATCTCTCCGCCTCCTCGCGAGCCAGCCTGATGAGGACGTGCCTAAGGAAGCTCCCTGTCGTCCGCCCGCGAGGCTTGGCCCCTCGCGAGGGTCTTGAGCTTGTGCTGATGAAGATGGGCCTTGCTGGGCCACCCCTTGAGCCACGCCGCAGGCCGCAGGCAGGCAAGTCTGGGTACCCCCGTTCCCAGAACACTGACACATGTAATAAAATCTTATATAATGGGATGGATGGAATGTTGTACTACATTGTTTTTCAATTGTTGTTTAGCTTCTAATATTAACTTGGTGCTTTTAGGTACATATATCATTGCCAAAGATCCACACTTCTACCCTTTCTGTGCATGGGGAATTGAGATATTCATGAACCAGCATCAAGTGAGGAAACTGATAAAGATTGTTATTAAAATGGCTCAAAAGATGTCAATTGAACTATTTGTTTACACTTTATGCAAGACAATGGTGAACTGCAAGATGGTAAGTAAGAACCCTGTAGCCTTCTTTTTACTGCCCGTAATGAGTTGTATTAGATGACAATATCTGAATCTTTTTTCTTTTGCAGTGGATCCTGAAGCAGTTTACTCAAGATTACCTCTGAAACTACATGATTGGCGGCCGGCCATCACAAGGGGTTGGACTAGAGTCCTACATGCCTTCTGCATCCAGGAGAGCACAACAGGGCCATTCCGCTTCACCTTGTTCAACAACTGGAATGTATGTCGCCTCTTTCTTTACCATCTATAATAGTACAAGTATAGAACCCTGGTACATCATTCTTTATTTGGTGCTTATGTAATTCTTAAACATATGTACCTGTGAATCGAATAATGCATTGGTTGTTTGAACCTGATGGATATGAATAAAGCTATAGCCTACTTTCAAGTTTAGATTAGGTACAATTTTAAATAGCAGCAATTAAATTAGGGCGAAATTACGTTGTGCAGGTCATTACGGCACACATGGTTGGTAAAACACAAACGTTTGCAATATACACCATAATCCGAGACGGTTCACAGAGAGGAGACGTGTGCAAGCATGCACACAGTTGCCTTTCGCAAAGCGTGTGTGATGTCAGACACTATCACATATGGTGTGGGAAAACTAATTGTGTGTGATTGTCTACCTATCATACACTGTTTATAATCATGAACTGTTTGTGATGTGCCAGGCATCGTAAATCTCCTGTGCCTGGAATCTGCCTAGAATCTGTCTGGAAAGCTCCCGTGCCTAGAATCTGCCTGGTTTAGGCAGAACCACAAAACTCCGACTGCGATGGCAATGCTAGCACAAACGAGTAGCAAGGATGATGCGTTTGGGATATTCGAGATATCGGAAACGATTATAGAGGGACAACTGTATGCATCAAGGCTCCCAATCCCCGACGGTTTCTGGGTCGTGTGGGAAGGACCCCCCTATCGTCCACACTCACTTGGCGACGGTTCCAAATGCCGTCGCGGAAAGGGGTAAAAAAACCGTTTGTTTAGGACCGACACGCACCAGTGCATGTTCCTCAGACTATGAGATTATGCAACTCCCGTATACCGGAGGAACACTTTGTGTGCTATCAAACGTCACAACGTAACTGGGTGATTCTAAATATGCTCTACAGGTGTCTCCGATGGTGTTTGTTGAGTTGGCATAGATCAAAATTAGGATTTGTCACTCCTGTATCAGAGAGGTATCTCCGAGCCCTCTCGGTATTGCACATCAATATAAGCCTTGCAAGCAATGTGACTAATGAGTTAGTTGTGGGATGGTGCATTACGGAATGAGTAAAGAGACTTGCCGGTAACGAGATTGAACTAGGTATTGAGATACCGACGATCGAATCTCGGGCAAGTAACATACCGATAACAAAGGGAACAACGTATATTGTTATGCGGTTTGACCGATAAAGATCTTCGAAGAATATGTAGGAACAAATATGAGCATCTAGGTTCCTCTATTGGTTATTGACCGGAGACGTGTCTCGGTCATGTCTACATAGTTCTCGAACCCGTAGGGTCCGCACGCTTAACGTTCGGTGACGATAGGTATTATGAGTTTATATGTTTTGATGTATCGAAGGTAGTTCGGAGACCCGGATGTGATCACGGACATGACGAGGAGTCTCGAAATGGTCGAGACGTAAAGATCGATATATTGGAAGCCTATGTTTGGACATCGGAATGGTTTCGGGTGAGATCGGGCATTTACCGGAGTACCGGGAGGTTACAGGAACCCCCCGGTAGGTATATGGGCCTTATTGGGCCATAGTGGGAGAGAAAAGAGGGAGGCCTAGAAGGGGGCACCCCCCCTCAAGCCCAATCCGAATTGGGTGGGGGGCCAGCCCCCCTTTCCTTCCCCCTCTCTCCCCCTTTCTTCCACTCCTAGTCCAACTAGGGAGGGGGGGGGGAATCCTACTTCCGGTGGGAGTAGGACTCCCCTTGGGGCGCGCCTAGGAGGCCGGCCCTCTCCCCCTCCTCCACTCCTTTATATACGGGGGAGGGGGCACCCATAGACACAAGTTGATCATTGATCTCTTAGCCATGTGTAGTGCCCCCCCTCCACCATAATCCACCTCGGTCATATCGTCGTAGTGCTTAGGAGAACCCCTGAGCCGGTAGCTTCATCATCACCGTCATCACGCTATCGTGCTGATGAAGCTCTTCCCCGACACTCTACTGGATCGTGAGTTCGTGGGACGTCACCGAGCTGAACGTGTGCAGATCGTGGAGGTGTCGTACGTTCGGTACTAGGATCGGTCGATCATGAAGACGTATGACTACATCAACCGCGTTGTCATAACGCTTCCGCTTACGGTCTATGAGGGTTCATGGACAACACTCTCCCCTCTCGTTGCTATGCATCACCATGATCTTGCGTGTGAGTAGGAATTTTTTTGAAATTACTACGTTCCCCAACAGGCAGCGGGCCATAGCCCGCGCCAAAGCCAGGGGCGTTGTACGCGCCGTAGGGAGACGCGACGGGAGGGGCGGGAGGACCGCCGTAGGCGCCAAGTGCGCCCGGTTGGGACGCGGCCAGGAGGGCCTGATGCATGGCCGGGCGGGGGGTCACGGCAGCAGCATGCTATACGCAATTACGACCCACTTCCAGGGGTTTTAAACTCCGGCCCAGGGCGGCGGGGGCTGCTGCCCGCCATAGCGTGGCTGTGAAGGATGGCCACCGCCACCTTTTCCTCCTCCTTGACACTGACAGCTAAGGGCGCGACGACGATTGTCGCCGTTCCCGCCGTTGCGCGTCGGTTGGGGCGGCTGCGGCGCCGGTGGGGGCAGCGGGTGCTGCGTGATGATCGGAGGACGAGGCGCCGATGGTGGTGTAGGGGCGCCGTAGGAGAGACCTGCGGCGAGGGCGGTGTGGGCAGCGCGGGTACGGAGGTTCTTCATCCGCCGCTCCTCGAGACGAAGATAAGCCACCGCGCGCTCGTAGGTGGGGTTAGCCATGAGGGTGAGGTTGGACGCGGTGTTGCCCAAATCCTCATTGAGGCCGCCAGTGAGCATCGACAAGAGAAGCTCATCGCCCACCTTGAACCCGACGTCATTGAGCTCGTCGGAGAGGGTCTTGAGCCGGAGACAGTAGGCGTCGATGGTGGAGTCATTCTGATGATACCCAAAAAATTCCTGCTGCAAGAAAACAATCCGTTGGAGCTTGTTGTCGGTGAAGAGGCCATTGATCTTGGTCCACACCGTGTAGGCATCATCCCCGTCGCGAACGACGGTGTGGAAGATGTCCGGAGAGACGGTGAGGAAGAAACATCGGATGAGGGTGGTGTCAATGGCCAGCCAGTTGGCGTCGCGGTTGCTGGCGAAGAAGTTGGTGAGGCCGTCCACATGATCACGAAGGTTGTACTCACAGAAGAGAAGATTGAAGTAGGTTTTGCAGGCATAGTAGTTGGCGGAGGTGTGGGAGATGGTGATGGGAACGTGATCAGAGAGAGGGATGTTGCGGATGTCGGCGGCGAGGGGTTCTTCGGGTTCGGTCTCGTAGGAGGAGCTGAACGGGTTGGTGCGGCGGGAGGAGGAAGACTGGGCCAACATGGCAGCGAGGTGGGAGGTGCGGCGGCGCGGGTGGATGAGGGAGCGGCTCGGGTGAGGGCGGCGGCGCAGCGGTTAGACGGGTTTTAGGGTTTGGGGGAGAGTGGCGGCGCGAGGTATATGGAGGAGCGGCGTAGCTAAGGTTCGAGGGCGGCTGCTCGGGGTAGGTTTCGGGAAGGAGGGGAGAGGGTTGCGGGGGCGGCGCGGTGGGAGGAGAGGGGCCCAGCGGGAAGGAGGAGGCAGCGCGGCGGCAGGGATGCGACGGTGCGGGCAGCGCTAGCGGCGGCGGCCAAGAGAGGCGACAGCGGCGCGGCTAGGGCTGCGGATCGAGGGTTTAGAATGATACCATGTAGAGCAATAGGATGAAACTCTCAATGTATTGATTGGGTGCATATGCACATGTATATATAGTACATAGGGCAGTCATATTCTCAACTATACACAAGGAGGAAGACTTGGAGTACAAGAATACACATGCTAAATACATATACTCAACATCCGGGATCGTCATGGGTGAGCCGGGCCCCATGGCCACCACGGCCAACGTGTCTGTATGCATTGGTCATGGTGTTCCTAGCCCTAGCAAGCAAATCAGTTGGTGTGTCGCATTTTCACTAGGAGTACCATTTTGTTCTCATGTCTGATTTGCTACTAGATAACTTTGTGTTTTTATTGCCTGATATGTTCTGATTTGGAGGCACTGATGGCAACTTAACATTTGTTGTACATGGAAATTTTGCTATGATTTTTCGGAGGACAACAAATTGTTATTTTTTTATTGCCCGCGTCTCAACATTTTGCCATGGCAAAATTGCCATGATTTTAGGGAAAAACTAGTTGTTATAGGTTATCAATTTTGCCATGTCCCAAAATTAACAACATGCCAACTTGCCAGGGCAAAGTTATATATGTACAAAAACATGGCAAACTTGCCATGACAACTATTCAAAAACATGGCAAATTTGCCATGGCAATTTAAAATGTTCCAAAACATGGCAAACTTGCCATGGCAAAGTTATAGATGTGCCAAAAAATGGCAAATTCTTTTAATTAATTTCATTAAAAAAGATGGAAAACTTCTTCAATTACATGTTCAAAAACATGCAAACTTGCCATGGCAACTAAAGATGTTCAAAAACATGGCAAACTTGCCACGATTACTTGTCATGTTAAAAAAAATGTGGCAAAGTTATAGACGTTTAAAAACATGGCAAATTGCAATGGCATAAGATGTCAAAAACATTTGTTCAAAACTTGCCATGGCAAAAAAATTTGATACTTTGAAATTTGTTTTGCCATGGGGATTACATGTCCGATGTCATTAAAACTTAGATGTTTTCTCCATTTTTAAAAAATATATCTCTCTAGATAGAACATTTTTCACCACATTTTTAAGAGTGATTTTGTCATGGCAAATTCACTAGATGTCCCATGGCAAGTTTCTTTTTTTCAAGACGATGCAAACTTTTCTTTTACCATGGCAAATTTTAAATTGATTTTCCATGGCATATTCACTAGATGTTCACGGTAAATTCAATTTAATGCCTATGGTAAGTTTCTCTTTTCAGGACGATGTCAATATTTTTTTACCATGGCAATTCTTAAAGTGATTTTTCCATGGAAAATTCACTAGAGATCCCACGGCAAATTCAATTTAATGCCCATGGCAAGTTTCTTTTTTCAAGATGATACCAACTTTTTTTTACCATGGCTATTTTTAAAGTGATTTTTCCATGCCAAATTCACTAGATGACCCATGGCAAATTCAGTTTAATGCCCATGGCAAGATTCTTTTTTTCAAAATGATTATAATTTTAACTACAAAATCTAATTGCTTCATATGTTCATGTATGATTTTTTGGTATTATATTAGATGGCCAATTATTTCTGTACACTACATGGAAAAATAATTACTGCATATGGTGTCGTGGATCTAAGGCTGACAGTAGAATGGGGGGTAGGTATGAGGAGGCAAGATCCTAGCTATGGCGAAGTTGTACACACGAGTTTTACGAGTTTAGGCCCTTCGCAGAGGAAGTAATAGCCCTACGTCTCGGTGCCCGGAGGCGGCCGACTGGATTATATGTGTGTGTGTGTTACAGGGGGTGCGAACCCTTGTGCCAGAGGAGGGGGGTGGCTTATATAGTGAACGCGAGGACCCCAGCCGTTCCCCTGTTGCCAAGGGTTCAATGTACATAAAGATGAGGCGTTACTGGTAACGCCAGCCTTAAATGCCTTAATGGCCTTAAAGATTACAGAGTGAACGCTCGTCCGTTGCCGCTCCAGATGACTCCTGGTCTTCAATAGGTCGAGTGGATTCTTGTATGGTCGAGTGGTCGATTGGTCGAGCGACTTGTGAAGGAGGGTCTTCGAGTAGCTGATCGGTCGAGTGGATTGCACTCGACACCTTTGTAGGGCCCTCCCTGTTGTCTCTTGAGCTTCTTTGTTTCTAGGATAGTGACCTTGGATAGGGCGCATAGGTCAAGCTTATGACCCTACCCCAGGTCTATATCATCATCATTAGCCCCCGAATGGATTGAGGTCCGAGTGAAAAGAAGGTTGAAGTTGATCTTGCTTCGACTCTTGTGTTTCACAACTATTCATGTTTGAACGGAGGCCAATGTTGGAACTTCGGCTTCGTTTCAGTCGCCTTGATCGATTAGAAGTTGCCGATTGGATTTATAACGTCATCCATCGAGTGTTGTTTTCTGACGCGAAATCTTTGGCGCGATTGGTTACGGCGTATCCCGGATTTCACGGGATTCGAAATTTCGGGGAAGCGCGCGAGGCGGAGCGCGCCGTGGTAAGCGGGATGGATAGACAGGGGCCCTCGATCTCTGCGCCACCTTTTTCGCCACGTACCCGGCGTGCGATTGTTGCGGGATCTGACAGGACCGTCCGGGCCCACGCGTCAGCCACTCGGAAGTGGGTCTTTAAAGGTGATGGGGCCGAGGCGTCTGCACTATGCGCATTCATTCTTCTTCATTCCCCTATGTTTATCCACCGCATCCGGCTCCTCCGCTCTCGACGCCGCTGCTCCGTCACCATGGGGAAGGAAAAGATGGCGGCGCTGGAACGCGCGAAGAAGGCGACGGGGGCGGCGAAAGGCAAGAAGACGAATTGGGGGTCGTCGTCGCGGTCGGGACTGCCGTTGGGTTGGATCCAGGGCGATTGGATCCGATCCTCGCTTTGGCAGGAAGATTTGGATGAGCTGGCTGAGTTCGGGCTGATCGTCCATGGAGCTGCACGGTTGCCGGAGGGGGAGACGGAGCCGCAGCCGCGACCGGGAGAGTGTGTTCTGCTCGCCACTCATGTCGACCGTGGTTTCTCGCTTCCTCCACACCCTTTTTTCGGGGTTTCTTGAATTTCTTCGGGGCCCAACTCCATCATTTTTCTCCCAATACCATCACATATCTTGCCACCTTCGTGTCCATGTGCGAGAATTTCTTGGGGTGTCGACCGCACTGGGGTCTTTTCAAGCACAGTTTCACTATCCGCTCCCAGTCGGTGAAGAAAGCAAATTCGAGTGACGAGAAAACACACGTTATCCAGATGTGTGGGGGGTCTGGGTATCCAGAAGAGGAAGAGGAGTTCTTTCCCTTCAATGACCCTTCCTGAGTCGGTCAGAGGCTTGCAGTCGACCTGGTTCTACTGCCAGGATATCGTGACACCAGGCCAGTCGACTGGACTTCCCCCTTTTTTCTTCGATCGTTCAGACCCCTTCCTCGTTGAAAGTGACCGCCGCGAAGAAGGTTGAGATAGCCATGCTGGTCGAGAGGGTGGTCCAGCTGATCAACCAAGGCGTCACCGGCATGGATTTGTTGGAGGTATTCCTTAGTCGGTGCATCCAACCGCTCCAGGCCCGTGACCACTCTATGTGGATGTATTTCTGAGCCGGCAACACCACTCGGGTTCATCCAGAGGAGGTGCCAACCAAAACAGTGGCCCAATGGCTGAGGAGTATTACAGGAAACAAGGACAACCCCACGGGTGCCAGGAGAGTCGATCCCTTCAGCGACAGTAATCAACCAGACAAGGCTCGGCCTCTACAACTGATTGCATTTGAGTATGTTTTCCGACTATTTTTGAATCCGATCGATTTCCACTCGACTTCTTGTCTTGTAGGTTTATACCGAGATGTACTCGATGCCCAATGGTGAACAAGCTCTGGAGCAGGATCATGAGGGCGAGGACAGCGCGGAGGAGAGTGGTGATTGGGAGTCGCCGGACGACGAAGACGAAGACGAGAGCGACGAGTCAGACAACGAGGAGGTAGTCGACTCACCGCCTCATACGGAACATCGAACCAAGCATGCAGAACCATGATCCAGCGGGCAGGCGCGGCAAGACTGTGGCCTCGAGCCCTCAAGCGCAGAAGCATGCTCGGTCTTCAACTCCGGACCTGACGGAGAAAACCGCCAAGCAGCCCAAGATCAACCCCTCAAAGGCTCGGAAGACCTTGCCTAAGATTAAGATGGATGTTCCTGTTGCCTCTGGGTAAATGTTCTTTCCATGTTTTCTTGCTCCGACTGATTCTTCTGTTCTGACCGAATGGATTGTGAACTTTTCCAGCCCAGCCTCTACCGGGACTGATATGGATATCGACAAAGTCCCAGACGACGAGGAAACCGGTGATGCGGCTACCTCCAAAGCTAGTAAGTCTGCTCTACTCGAATTTATTCTGTCGATTGGATTGTTCGTCGGTTGCATCTCTGATATTTTCTGTTCGTTGCAGCTCCACGAGACGTTGTCGTGCTTCCGGACAATGAAGAAGAAGTGCCTATGAGGGAAAGGAGGAGGAGGGACAAGGGACCGAGTGGGAAAGCGCCTGAGGTTCAGGTTCCTCAGTCGACACTGATGCCTGTGACGGCGGTCGAGCGATCCACAGATCCGGCTCGTACAACGTCACTTTCGCTATCCCGCTGTCGAATGATTGCCCATCAGGGTCGGCTACTCAGACCCCTTCTGCTCTAGCACAACTCCACACATCAGACCCAGTGGCTGCTTCGACTGCCCTGCCATCATCACTTTTTACTGCATACCAAACTCCAGACGACCCGCCGAGTGCTGCCAAGGAAGCTCTTCTTCAGCTGAATCTTGTGATGGGGCAGATGAAAGTGGTGCACGAAGCCAGTCAGGTGGCCTACAACACCAGCGCTGCTCTGCAAACCAATGTCCAGGTTAGTTGATTTCCGACTGATATTATTTCTCATTCGATCACCCACTGGGGTGTGTTTGCCTTAAAGTTGTATAAGTCCACTTGAGTCGACTTGGATTGAGTCGATTGAGTCTTTGAACTAGTGGGGGCACGCTGAGTGCACCCACTGGGTGTAGTCCCCGAGACCATAGTTGACTGCGGGCAGTCGATTGTGCTGTGAGAATCTGAATTTTCTCACTCGCCCTGGACGGACCAAGTCGAGTGGAACCTGAACCGGTGGGGGCACACTAAGTGCACCCACTGGGTGTAGTCCCCGAGACCATGGTCGACTACGGGCAGTCAACTATGGTCTAAGAACAACTTTCTTCTCTCTTTTTTTACACTCGTGCTGGCAGCCCATGCCGAGTGTTGAATCAAACTAGTGGGGGCACGCTAAGTGCACCCACTGGGTGTAGTCCCCGAGACTACCGTTGAATGTTTGATTCAGCAGTAGTCTTAGATTAACTTTCACTTTGATGTTCTTTTGTTTCTGTCGACTGATATATCTTATAAGCTGACTGCAGAAAACTTGTGATCTTGGGGCTCAACTTTCTGCACTGAACAAGCAGCAAATTAGCCTCAATCTTGATCTGGAACTGGCCAAGAAGAACCTCAAGACCACTCGTGATGAAGTAGCTGCCATGGGAGGTAACCAATCATCAACTGTCCATCTTACGACTCGCACTTTTCCGTGTGTTTTTTAGTCACTTTGAACTGAGTGACTTCACTCGAACAGATGTGCGTAGTGAAAACCGTCAACCTCAAGCACGTCTGAAGAATGTTGTTTCTTTAGAGAAAATGAAGCAGGCTCTGGAGAAGAAGGATCTGGATCTTGCTGCTGCCCAAAAGGAGGCGCGAGAGAAAACGGCACTTGCTGACAAGAAGCTGGCTTCAGTCGGCAAGTTAGAAGAAGAGAACTCCAAAGTGAAGACCACTGTCTCTGATGCCAATCGGGAGGTCGAGCAACTGAAGAAAGACAAGGACAAGCTGACTGACGAGATTGGAAACCTCAAGGCCAAGAAGGGTGAGTTAGAATCTTATCTGGGCCAGCTTGCTGCAAAACAGGTCTTAAAGCTTGAAGGTATTGTTGTTCGACTGACTTGTTGCTGTCGATTGATAGGTCTTACCATATTGTCGACTCACTATTTACTCGACTGCGCAGAACTTTGCCAGGACTTTGAAGCAGAAACTGTGCGGGTAGAGCGATCCCATAAACTTTCCAGTCAAAGATGACATCGCAATGAATGTGTTGCGGTTGGAATCTCGCATGGACACAGTTGCTTATCTTTCCCGACTGAAGGCGGCGATGACTCGGGTTGATGCTGAACTCTGGCCTCAGGTGGAACTATCTCAGGATCTCGAGTCTCTGATGGCTCGACTGAATCAAATACCTGACCGAGTGCAAGAATGGAAGAAATCATCACGCTTTCATTGCGTACTGATGTCGCCACATCATTGGTTCAAGTGCACTGCAAGGATGTCAAAGAAGACAAGCTGGCAGAGCTCAAGGTTGCTAACACTAAAAAGCACACTTTCCAGTCCTTCATGGATACTTTCCTTGACGTCGCCACTCGCATCGCAGATAGCATAGATCTTCACAGTTTCTGCGACCCAGCCATCCTTCTCCTGACGAGTGATCAAAAAACATTATGCTTCACCTTTATTTGCCTCGGAATGCTGAGTGATCGTGTAATCGTTAAACTCCTTCGGGCTTGATGCCCGAGTACTTTAATCCATGGTCCGGAACTTTAGGATTTATCCGAACTTGGTTTATCTCTGAATATGCTCGTGTTTGCCTTTGAGTGGAACTTGTTTCTTCACTCGGAATAATCTTTGTGTTTGAGAAGCAGCTCCGAGGAAGAGGTAGCAGTCGATATGCACCTCGTCGTCCTTGCGGATAGGGATGGAGCGCATAATCAAATCTCTGAGTGGAAATGTTGTCCTCCACTCTGAAAGTATTTTATCCTTAGGCGAGTACTGGACTGCAGCTAAGCTCCCGAGTGAGAGGGTTGCACTCCACTCGGTAGGATTTTTCAAACTTAGGCGAGTAATGGACTGCAGCTAAGCCCCCGAGTGAGAGGGTTGCTCTCCACTCAGTAGGATTTTTCAAACTTAGGCGAGTACTGGACTGCAACTAAGCCTCCGAGTGGGAGGGTTGCTCTCCACTCGGTAGGATTTTTCAAACTTAGGCGAGTACTGGACTGCAGCTAAGCCCCCGAGTGGGAGGGTTGCTCACCACTCGGTAGGATTTTTCAAACTTAGTAGTCTTGAACTGCAGCTAAGCCTCCGAGTGGGAGGGTTGCTCTCCACTCAGTAGGATTTTTCATACTTAGGCGAAATCTTGGACTGCAGCTAAGCCCCTGAGTGGGAGGGTTTCTCTCCACTCGGTGGGATTTTTCAAACTTAGGCGATCTTGGACTGCAGCTAAGCCTCCGAGTGGGAGGGTTGCTCTCCACTTGGTAGGATTTTTCAAACTTAGGCGAGTACTGGACTGCACCTAAGCCCCCGAGTGGGAGGGTTGCTCACCACTCGGTAGGATTTTTTAAACTTAGGCGAGTACTGGACTGCAGCTAAGCCCCCAAGTGAGAGGCTTGCTCACCACTCGGTAGGATTTTTTAAACTTAGGCGAGTACTGGACTGCAGCTAAGCCCCCAAGGGAGAGGCTTTCTCACCACTCGATAGGATTTTTTAAACTTAGGGAGTACTGGACTGCAGCTAAGCCACCGAGTGAGAGGCTTGCTCACCACTCGGTAGGATTTTTTAAACTTAGGGAGTACTGGACTGCAACTAAGCCACCGAGTGAGAGGCTTGCTCACCACTCGGTAGGATTTTTTAAACTTAGGCGAGTACTTGACTGCAGCTAAGCCCCCGAGTGAGAGGCTTGCTCACCACTCGGTAGGATTTTTTAAACTTAGGCGAAACGGATTCGCAGCTAAGCCTCCGAGTGAGAGGCTTGCTCACCACTCGGTAGGATTTTTAAACTTAGGCGAAACGGATTCGTAGCTAAGCCACCCACTGTGGGATTTAGAACGTATAAAAAAGGAACAACAATCATTTATGAGACTGTAAAACTGTGTCTTTGATAATCAAACTAGAAGGTATTTCTTATTACATCTCAACAGTCTGAATGCTTAAGTGTAAAAGGGACGGAGCAGCTCCGCATTCCAAGCGCGTGGCTCGTCTTTCTTGTGCTCGACGTTGTAAAAGTGGTATGCTCCATTGTGGAGCACTCTGGTGACAATGAAGGGGCCTTCCCAAGCAGGAGCGAGCTTGTGTGGTTTCTGCTGATCCACTTGAAGAACCAAGTCTCCCTCTTGAAATGCTCGACCCCTCACATTTCTAGCGTGGAATCGACGCAGGTCTTGTTGATAAATGGTCGACCGGATTAGGGCCATCTCTCTTTCCTCTTCCAGGAGATCAATTGCGTGCTGCCGAGCCTGTTCTGCTTCATCTTCTGAGAAAAGCTCGACTAGGGGTGCATTGTGAAGCAAGTCACTCGGAAGTACAGCTTCAGCTCCATAGACCAAGAAGAATGGAGTTCTACCAGTCGACCGATTATGAGTTGTTCTCAATCCCCAAAGCACTGATGGAAGTTCATCGACCCAGGCGCCTGCTGCATGCTTGAGATCACACATCAATCGGGGTTTCAGTCCTTTGAGAATCAATCCATTTTCTCTTTCTGCTTGTCCATTCATTTGGGGATGGGTGGTGAAGCATAGTCGACTCGAGTGCCTTGGGAAGCGCAGAAAGCTCTGAACTCATCAGAATCGAAGTTCGACCCATTGTCAGTGATGATGCTGTGAGGAACACCATATCTGAATGCTAATTCTCTGATGAAGCTGACAGAAGTACTGGCTTCAAGATTTTTTATAGGCCTGGCTTCAATCCATTTGGTGAACTTGTCGACTGCCACAAGCACATGAGTGAAGCCGCTCCTACCAGTCCTCAGAGGTCCGACCATATCCAATCCCCACACAGAAAAGGGCCAGACGAGTGGAATGGTCTTCAGGGCTGATGCAGGCTTGTGAGACATATTGGAGTAAAACTGGCAACCTTCACATTTGTCGACTATTTCTTTCACCATTTCATTTGCTCGTGGCCAATAAAATCCCGCTCGGTATGCTTTGCCCACAATGGTCCGAGAGGACGCATGGTGACCACAGGTCCTCGAGTGGATGTTGTTGAGGATCACTCGACCTTCTTCTGGTGTGATGCATTTCTGGCTGACTCCGGTTACACTTTCTCTGAACAACTGTCGTCTTATCACAGTAAAGGCTTTGGATCGACGGATGATCTATCGAGCCTCTTCTTCATCCTCTGGGAGTTCCTTCCTAAGAATGTATGCGATGTATGGCACTGTCCAGTCGGGAGTGATGACCAAAACCTCCATGATCAGGTCGACCAGGGCTGGAACTTCGACTTCAGTCGGATCAGTGGCACTCTTTGGTTGTGGGGCTCTTCAGTGAAAGGATCTTCCTGAACTGAAGGTGTATGAATATGTTCCAAAAACACATTGCTAGGAATGGCCTCCCTCTTGGAACCTATCTTTGCCAAATCATCAGCTGCTTGATTTTTCAGTCTGGGTATATGATGGAGCTCTAACCCCTCAAACTTCTTCTCTAACTTTCTCACTGCATTACAATAGCCATTCATAGCCGGGCTTCTGACGTCCCACTCCTTCATTACTTGATTAACCACCAAATCCGAGTCACCGTAGACCATGAGGCGACAGACGCAGAGTGAAATGGCCATACGCAACCCGTACAGAAGTGCTTCGTATTCAGCTTCATTGTTGGAGGAGTCAAAATGAATCTGGAGAACATGGCTGAGCTTGTCACCTCGGGGGGATACCATTACCACCCTAGCACCAGAACCATTCGGCATCTTGGATCCATCAAGGAACATGGTCCAGTGCTCCGAGTGAATCTGAGTCAGCAGTTGTTGCTCAATCCACTCGGCGAGGAAATCTGCTATTGCTTGGGACTTGATAGCTTTCTTTGCCTCAAACTTGATATCTAAGGGAAGGAGTTCAATCGCCCACTTAGCCACTCGACCAGTTGCATCTCTGTTGTTCAGAATTTCTGACAATGGGGCGTCGCTGACGACTGTAATGGTGTGATCAAAGAAATAATGTGCAACCTTCTTCGTGGTCATGTAAATTCCATAGACAAGCTTCTGATAATGCGGATATCTTTGCTTGGATGGAGTCAACACTTCGGAAATATAGTATACTGGGCGCTGAACTTTATAGGGTTTTCCTTCTTCTTCCCGCTCGACCGTGAGCACTGTACTGACAACATGTCGAGTGGCTGCAATATAAAGCAGTGAAGGCTCTTTGCTGATTGGGGCAGTGAGCACCAGCTGGGTGGAAAGCAGGGATTGAGCTCTACAAACGCCGCGTCAGCTTCAGGAGTCCACTCGAACTTGTCAGATTTCTTCATCAGTCGGTAAAGAGGCAATGCCTTTTCACCGAGGCGAGAGATGAATCAACTCAAGGCGGCCAAACAACCAGTAAGCTTCTGGACATCATGTACACGCACAGGGCGCTTCATCCGGAGTATGGCACCAACTTTCTCTGGGTTCGCGTCGATCCCTCGTTCAGAAGCGAGAAAACCGAGTAACTTTCCACCAGGAACTCCGAATGTGCACTTTGACGGGTTAAGCTTGATATCATACCTTCTCAGGTTGGCAAAGGATTCAGCGAGGTCAGCCAGCAGGTCGGAACCTTTACGTGACTTGACCATGAAGTCATCCATATATGCTTCCACATTCCGACTTATTTGAGTGAGCAAACACTTCTGAATCATCCTCATAAATGTGGCTCCGGCATTCTTGAGGCCGAATGGCATGGTGACATAACATAAGCACCCGAATGGAGTGGTGAAAGCCGTTTTTATCTCATCGGGTCCATACAGTCGGATCTGATGGTACCCGGAATAGGCGTCTAGAAAAGACAGACGCTCACACCGCGCAGACGAGTCGACGATTTGGTCGACGCAGGGGAGAGGAAAATGATCTTTCGGGCAGGCCCGATTAATATCCTTGGAGTCAATGCACATGCGAAGTGAGTCGTCCTTCTTAGGGACCATGAAACATTGGCGAGCCACTCGGAGTGGTAAATCTCTCGGATGAACTCAGCTTCCATGAGCCGAGCCACTTCCTCACCAACTGCCTTTCTCTTCTTTATAGCGGACCGTCGAAGATGTTCCTTGACCGGTTTCACTTTCGGGTCGACTCGCAAACGTGCTCAGCCAGTCCCCTAGGTACACCCGACATGTCAGAAGGTTTTCATGCAAAGATGTCCCAGTTCTCACGGAGGAACTGGATGAGCACTTCTTCCTATTTGTTGTTGAGTGATCTTGAAATATGAGTAGGAGCAGCATTAGGATCGGTCGGGTTAATATGAATCGGCTTCGTTTCACCGGACGACTGAAATGCAGAATCTGTGGCAGGCTTCTTTGTTCACAACAAATCACTCGGATCTGCGTTCTTTTGGTATTCTTGCATTTCGACTGCTGCCATTTGTGCATCAGCGATTTTTGAGCCCTTCTGGAAGCACTCTTCTGCCTTCTGCCGATTTCCAGTGATAGTGATCACTCCACTGGGGCCAGGCATCTACAATTTGAGGTACACGTAACATGGTTGAGCCATAAAACATGCATAAGCAGGCCTACCCAGAATAGCATGATAAGCACTCTGGAAATCCACTACTTCAAATGCCAACTTTTCTTTGTGGTAATTCTTGGAATCACCGAAAACCACATCGAGGGCGATCTGGCCGAGTGATTCAGCCTTCTTGCCAAGTATAACGCCATGGAAACTCATATTGCTTTCACTAAGCTTCGACATCGGAATGCCCATTCCCTTCAAGGTTTCAGCATAAAGGATATTCAGGCCGCTACCACCATCTATCAGCACTTTGGTCAGTCGAGTGCCTTCAACAACTGGGTCGACCACCAGCGTTTGCCTCCCAGGGGTGGCTATACGTGCTGGGTGATCGGACTAGTTGAACGTGATGGAAGTATGAGACCACTTCAAATAACTGGGTGTTGCCGGAGCAACCATGTTCACTTCTCTGTTGATAACTTTGTTGGGGAACATAGTAATTTCAAAAAAATTCCTATGCACACGCAAGATCATGGTGATGGCATAGCAACGAGAGGGGAGAGTATTGTCCACGTACCCTCGTAGACCGTAAGCGGAAGCGTTATGAAAACGCGGTTGATGTAGTCGTCGTCTTCACGATCCGACCAATCCAAGTACCGAACGTCACGGCACCTCCGAGTTCAGCACACGTTCAGCTCGATGGCGATCCCGGACTCTGATCCGGCAAAGTGTCGGGGATGAGTTCCGGCCGACGACGGCGTGGTGACGATGATGATGCTCTACGGCGC
Source organism: Aegilops bicornis (assembly GCA_021605145.1). Taxonomy (NCBI): domain Eukaryota; kingdom Viridiplantae; phylum Streptophyta; class Magnoliopsida; order Poales; family Poaceae; genus Aegilops; species Aegilops bicornis. The sequence goes on along the minus strand of CM038669.1, from coordinate 610,717,764 downwards.
GAGGGCTTCGCCTAAACTCATGACGATATGACCGAGGTGGAATATGGTGGAGGGGGCACCGCACACGGCTAAGGAACGATCCGTAGATCAACTTGTGTGTTATGGGGTGCCCCCTGCCCCGTATATAAAGGAGGGAGGGAGGTGCGGCCGGCCCCCAAGTGCGCTGGAGGAGTCCTACTCCCGGGAGTAGGACTCCCCCTCTTCCTTGTTGGAGAAGGAAGGGGAGGAAAGAGGAAAGAGGCGCCGTCCCCCTTCCTTGTCCTATTCGGACTAGGGGAGGCGCGCCTGCCCTGGCCGCCCTCCTCTTCTCCCTCATGGCCCACTAAGGCCCATTATCCCCATGAGGGTTCAGTAACCCCGGTGTTCGGTAAAATCCCGATTTCACCGGAACCATTCCGATATCCAAATATAGGCTTCCAATATATCTATCTTTATGTCTCGACCATTTCGAGACTCCTCGTCATGTCCATGATCACATCCGGACTCGAACAATCTTGGTACATCAAAACTTATAAACTCATAATAAAACTGTCATCGTAACGTTAAGCGTGCGGACCCTACGGGTTCGAGAACTATGTAGACATGACCTAGAACTATTCTCGGTGAATAACCAATAGCGGAACCTGGATGCTCATATTGGCTCCTACATATTGTACGAAGATCTTTATCGGTCAAACCGCATAACAACATACGTTGTTCCCTTTGTCATCGGTATGTTACTTGCCCGAGATTTGATCGTCGGTATCCAATACCTAGTTCAATCTCGTTACTGGCAAGTCTCTTTACTCGTTACGTAATGCATCTTTCCATAACTAACTCATTAGCTACATTGCTTTCAAGGCTTATAGTGATGTGCATTACCGAGAGGGCCCAGAGATACCTCTCCGACAATCGGAGTGACAAAACCTAATCTCGAAATCGCCAACCCAACATGTACCTTTGGAGACACCTGTAGTACTCCTTTATAATCACCCGATTCGTTGTGACGTTTGGTAGCACTCAAAGTGTTCCTCCGGTAAACGGGAGTTGCATAATCTCATAGTTACGAGGAACATGTATAGGTCATGAAGAAAGCAATAGCAATATACTAAGCGATCAAGTGCTAGGCTAACAGAATGGGTCATGTCAATCACATCATTCTCCTAATGATGTGATCCCATTAATCAAATAACAACACATGTCTATGGTTAGGAAACATAACCATCTTTGATTAATGAGCTAGTCAAGTAGAGGCATACTAGTGACTATATGTTTGTCTATGTATTCACACATGTATCATGTTTCCGTTAATACAATTCTAGCATGAATAATAAACATTTATCATGATATAAGGAAATAAATAATAACTTTATTATTGCCTCTAGGGCATATTTCCTTCAGTCTCCCACTTGCACTAGAGTCAATAATCTAGTTCACATCATCATGTGATTCAACACTAATATTCACATCTGTATGTGATTAACACCCATAGTTCACATCGTCATGTGACCAACACCCAAAGGGTTTACTAGAGTCAATAATCTAGTTCACATCGCTATGTGATTAACACCCAAAGAGTACTAAGGTATGATCATGTTTGCTCGTGAGAGAAGCTTAGTCAACGGGTCTGTCACATTCAGAGCCATATGTATTTTGCAAATATTCTATGTCTACAATGCTCTGCACGGAGCTACTCTAGCTAATTGCTCCCACTTTCAATATGTATCCAGATTGAGACTTAGAGTCATCTGGATCGGTGTAAAAAGCTTGCATCGATGTAACTCTTTACGACGGGCTCTTTTATCACCTCCATAATCGAGAAATATTTCCTTAGTCCTCACTAAGGATGTTCTTGACCAATTGTCAAGTGATCTACTCCTAGATCACTATTGTACTCCCTTGCCAAATTCAGAGCAAGGTATACAATAGGTCTGGTACATAGCATAGCATACTTTATAGAATCTATGACTGAGGCATAGGGAATGAATTTCATTCTCTTTTCTATTTTCTGCCGTGGTTGGGATTTGAGTCTTACTCAATTTCACACCTTTGCAACACAGGCAAGAACTTTTCTTTGACTGTTCCATTTTGAACTACTTCAAAATCTTGACAAGGTATGTACTTATTGAAAAAACTTATCAAGCGTCTTGATCTATCTCAATAAATCTTGATGCTCAATATGTAAGTAGCTTTACTGAGGTCTTTCATTGAAAAACTTTTATTCAAGTATCCTTTTATGCTATCCAGAAATTCTATATCATTTCCAATCTATAATATGTCGTTCACATATAATATCAGAAATGCTACAGAGCTCCCACTCACTTTCTTGTAAATACAGGCTTCTCCAAAAGTATGTATAAAACCATATGCTTTGATCACACTATCAAAGCGTTTATTCCAACTCCGAGAGGCTTGCACCAGGACCATAAATTGATCGCTGGAGCTTGCACACTTTGTTAGCCTTTTGGATCAACAAAACCTTACGGTTGCATCATATACAACTCTTCTTCTAGAAATCCATTCAAGAATGCAGTTTTGACATCCATTTGCCAAATTTCATAATCATAAAATGCAGCAATTGCTAACATGATTCGGACAGACTTAAGCATCGTACTGGTGAGAAAGTCACATCGTAGTCAACCCCAAGAACTTGTCGAAAACCTTACGCAACAAGTCGAGCTATATAGACAGTTATATTACCATCAGCGTCAGTCTTCTTCTTAAAGATCCATTTATTCTCAATGGCTTGCCGATCATCGGGCAAGTCAACCAAAGTCCATACTTTGTTCTCATACATGGATCCCATCTCAGATTTCATGGCTTCTAGCCATTTTGCGGAATCTGGGCTCATCATCGCTTCCTCATAGTTCGTAGGTTCTCCATGGTCAAGTAACATGACTTCCAGAATAGGATTACCGTACCACTCTGGTGCGGATCTTACTCTGATTGACCTACGAAGTTTAGTAGAGACTTGATCTGAAGTTTCATGATAAATATCATTAGCTTCCTCACTAATTGGTGTAGTTGTCACAGGAACCGGTTCTTGTGATGAACTACTTTCCAATAAGGAGCAGATCTGATTATCTCATCAAGTTCTACTTTCCTCCCACTCACTTCTTTCGAGAGAAACTCTTTTTCTAGAAAGGATCCGAATTTAGCAACGAAAATCTTGCCTTCAGATCTGTGATAGAAGGTGTACCCATGATCTCCTTTGGGTATCCTATCAAGACACATTTCTCCGATTTGGGTTCGAGCTTATCTGGTTGAAGTTTCTTCACATAAGCATCGCAGCCCCAAACTTTAAGAAACGACAACTTTGGTTTCTTGCCAAACCACGATTCATCGAGCGTTGTCTTAACGGATTTTGATGGTGCCCTATTTAACGTGAATGCGGCCGTCTCTAAAGCATAACCCCAAAACGATAGCGGTAAATTAGTAAGAGACATCATAGATCGCACCATATCTAGTAAAGTACGATTATGACGTTCGGACACACCATTTCGTTGTGGTGTTCCGGGTGGTGTGAGTTGTGAAACTATTCCGCATTGTTTCAAATGTAAACCAAACTCGTAACTCAAATATTCTCCTCCACGATCAGATCGTAGAAATTTTATTTTCTTGTCATGATGATTTTCCACTTCACTCTGAAATTCTTTGAACTTTTCAAACGTTTCAGATTTGTGTTTCATTAAGTAGATATACCCATATCTGCTCAAATCATCCGTGAAGGTGAGAAAATAACGATACCCATGAGCCTCAACATTCATTGGACCACAAACATCGGTATGTATGATTTCCAACAAATCAGTTGCTCGCTCCATAGTTAGGAGAACGGCGTTTTGTCATCTTGCCCATGAGACACGGTTCGCAAGTACCAAGTGATTCATAATCAAGTGATTCCAAAAGTCCATCAATATGGAGTTTCTTCATGCGCTTTATACCGATATGACCTAAATGGCAGTGCCACAAATAAGTTGCACTATCATTATCAACTCTGCATCTTTTGGTTTCAACACTATGAATATGTGTATTACTACTATCGAGATTCAATAAAAATAGACCACTCTTCAAGGGTGCATGACCATAAAAGATATTATTCATATAAATAGAACAACCATTATTCTCTGACTTAAATGAATAACCGTCTCGCATCAAACAAGATCCAGATATAATGTTCATGCTTAACGCTGGCACCAAATAACAATTATTTAGGTCTAAAACTAATCCCGAAGGTAGATGTAGAGGTAGCGTGCCGACAGCGATCACATCGACTTTGGAACCGTTTCCCACGCGCATCGTCACCTCGTCCTTGGCCAGTGCTCGCTTATTCCGTAGTCCCTGTTTCGAGTTGCAAATATTAGCAACAGAAATACCCAGGTGCTACTGCGAGCTCTAGTAAGGTACACATCAATAACATGTATATCACATATACCTTTGTTCATCTTGCCATCCTTCTTATCCGCCAAATACTTGGGGCAGTTCCGCTTCGATGTCGATGCGCTTGCGGTAGAAGCACTCGATCTCGTGCTTAGGTCCAGACTTGGGTTTCTTCTCTTGAGCAGCAACTTGTTTGTTGTTCTTCTTGAAGTTCCCCTTCTTCTTCCCTTTGCCTTTTTTCTTGAAACTGGTGGTCTTGTTAACCATCAACACTTGATGCTCCTTCTTGATTTCTACCTCCGCGGCTTTTAGCATTGCGAAGAGCTCGGGAATAGTCTTATCCATCCCTTGCATATTATAGTTCATCACGAAGCTCTTGTAGCTTGGTGGCAGTGATTGAAGAATTACATCAATGACACTATCATCGGGAAGATTAACTCCAGTTGAATCAAGTGATTATTATACCCGGACATTTTGAGTATGTGTTCACCTTGTGAACTATTCTCCTCCATCTTGCAGCTATAGAACTTATTGGAGACTTCATATCTCTCAATCCTGGCATTTGCTTGAAATATTAACTTCAACTCCTGGAGCATCTCATATGCTCCATGACGTTCAAAACGTCGTTGAAGGCCCGGTTCTAAGCCGTAAAGCATGGCACACTGAACTATCGAGTAGTCATCAGCTTTGCTCTGCCATACGTTCTTAACGTCGTCAGTTGCATCAGCAGCAGCCTGGCACCCAGCGGTGCTTCCAGGACATAATTCTTCTGTGCAGCAATGAGGATAATCCTCGATTACGGACCCAGATCCGTGTAATTGCTACCATCATCTTTCAACTTTGCTTTCTCAAGGAAGCATTAAAATTCAACGGAACAACAAAGACGAGCCATCTATCTATAGTAAACATAGACAAGCAAAATACTATCGTGTACTAAGTTCATGATAAATTTAAGTTCAACTAATCATATTACTTAAGAACTCCCACTTAGATAGACATCCCTCTAATCTTCTAAGTGATTACGTGATCCATATTAACTACACCATGTCCGATCGTCACGTGAGATGGAGTAGTTTCAACGGTGAACATCAATATGTTGATCATATCTACTATATGATTCACGCTCGACCTTTCGGTCTCCGTGTTCCGAGGCCATATCCGTTATATGCTAGGCTCGTCAAGTTTAACCTGAGTATTCCGCGTGCGCAACTGTTTTGCACCCGTTGTATTTGAACGTAGAGCTTATCACACCCGATCATCACGTGTTGTCTGGGCACGACGAACTTTGGCAACGGTGCATACTCAGGGAGAACACTTCTTGATAATTTAAGTGAGAGATCATCTTAAAATGCTACCGTCAATCAAAGCAAGATAAGATGCATAAAGGATAAACATCACATGCAATCAATATAAGTGATATGATATGGCCATCATCATCTTGTGCTTGTGATCTCCATCTCCGAAGCACCGTCGTGATCACCATCGTCACCGGCGCGACACCTTGATCTCCATCGTAGCATCGTTGTCGTCTCGCCAATTCTTATGCTTCTACGAATATCGCTACTGCTTAGTGATAAAGTAAAGCATTACAGGGCGTTTGCATTTCATACAATAAAGCGACAACCATATGGCTCCTACCAGTTGCCGATAACTTCGGTTACAAAACATGATCATCTCATACAATAAAATATAGCATCACGTCTTGACCATATCATATCACAACATGCCCTGCAAAAACAAGTTAGACGTCCTCTACTTTGTTGTTGCAAATTTTACGTGGTTGCTACGGGCTGAGCAAGAACCGTTCTTACCTACGCATCAAAACCACAACGATAGTTTGTCAAGTTGGTGTTGTTTTAACCTTCGCAAGGACCGGGCGTAGCCACACTCGGTTCAACTAAAGTGAGAGAGACAGACACCCGCCGGTCACCTTTAAGCACGAGTGCTCGCATAGCAGTGAAACCAGTCTCGCGTAAAGCGTCTGGCGTAATGTCGGTCCGGGCCGCTTCATCTCACAATACTGCCGAACCAAAGTATGACATGTTGGTAAGCAGTATGACTTGTATCGCCCACAACTCACTTGTGTTCTACTCGTGCATATGACATCTACGCATAAAACCTGGCTCGGATGCCACTGTTGGGGAACATAGTAATTTCAAAAAATTTCCTACGCACACACAAGATCATGGTGATGGCATAGCAACGAGAGGGGAGAGTATTGTCCACGTACCCTCGTAGACCGTAAGAGGAAGCGTTATGAAAACGCGGTTGATGTAGTCGTACGTCTTCACGATCCGACCAATCCAAGTACCGAACGTACGGCACCTCCGAGTTCAGCACACGTTCAGCTCGATGACGATCCCGGACTACGATCCAGCAAAGTGTCGGGATGAGTTCCGTCGGCCGACGACGGCGTGGTGACGATGATGATGCTCTACCGGTGCAGGGCTTCGCCTAAACTCATGACGATATGACCGAGGTGGAATATGGTGGAGGGGGGCACCGCACACAGCTAAGGAACGATCCGTAGATCAGCTTGTGTGTTATGGGGTGCCCCCCTGCCCCCGTATATAAAGGAGGGAGGGGGAGGTGTGGCCGGCCCCCAAGGGGTGCGCCTGGAGGAGTCCTACTCCCACCGGGAGTAGGACTCCCCTCTGCCTTGTTGGAGAAGGAAAGGGGAGGGAAAGAGGAAAGGCGCCGCCCCCTTCCTTGTCCTATTCGGACTAGGGGAGGGGGCGGCGGCCTGCCCCCCGGCCCTCCTTTTCTCCCTCATGGCCCACTAAGGCCCATTATCCCCGGGAGGGTTCCAGTAACCCCGGTGTTCAGAAAATCCCGATTTCACCGGAACCATTCCGATATCCAAATATAGGCTTCCAATATATCAATCTTTATGTCTCGACCATTTCGAGACTCCTCGTCGTGTCCGTGATCACATCCGGGACTCCGAACAATCTTCGGTACATCAAAACTTATAAACTCATAATAAAACTGTCATCGTAACGTTAAGCGTGCGGACCCTACGGGTTTGAGAACTATGTAGACATGACCTAGAATTATTCTCGGTCAATAACCAATAGCGGAACCTGGATGCTCATATTGGCTCCTACATATTGTACGAAGATCTTTATCGGTCAAACCGCATAACAACATACGTTGTTCCCTTTGTCATCGGTATGTTACTTGCCCGAGATTTGATCGTCGGTATCCAATACCTAGTTCAATCTCACATTCTTGGCAAGTCTCTTTACTCGTTACGTAATGCATCTTTCCATAACTAACTCATTAGCTACATTGCTTTCAAGGCTTATAGTGATGTGCATTACCGAGAGGGCCCAGAGATACCTCTCCGACAATCGGAGTGACAAAACCTAATCTTGAAATACGCCAACCCAACATGTACCTTTGGAGACACCTGTAGTACTCCTTTATAATCACCCGATTACGTTGTGACGTTTGGTAGCACCCAAAGTGTTCCTCCGTGGCAGGAGTTGCATAATCTCATAGTTACGGGAACATGTATAGGTCATGAAGAAAGCAATAGCAATATACTAAACGATCAAGTGCTAGGCTAACGGAATGGGTCATGTCAATCACATCATTCTCCTAATGATGTGATCCCATTAATCAAATAACAACACATGTATATGGTTAGGAAACATAACCATCTTTGATTAATGAGCTAGTCAAGTAGAGGCATACTAGTGACTATATGTTTGTCTATGTATTCACACATGTATCATGTTTTCGGTTAATACAATTCTAGCATGAATAATAAACATTTATCATGATATGAGGAAATAAATAATAACTTTATTATTGCCTCTAGGGCATATTTCCTTCAAACTTTCAGCCGACTTTTGCTCTCAACATCAGCAAAAATCATCAGAGTGGAATTGACGTTGGGAAAACCATCATCATCTTCTTCCTTATCCTCACCCTTGTCCGACTCCTTTTCCTTCTCATTGGGTTGTTTCTCTCGGAACTGCTGGATCAGGAGTCGACACTGTCGAGTGGTGTGTTTAGGGTAAATGAGATTACCCTCTTCATCTTTATTGGTGTGAATGTGGCATGGTAAATCCAACACATCATTTCTGGCTTGATCTTTCACTTTCTTGGGGTTCCAGGGCCCCTTGGGCTTCCCCTTGTACTTTCCTTGAGCCACAACTAAAGCTTCACCAGGGGCAGCTGGCTCGGCCTTATGCTTCTGTTTCCGATTGGAAGTACCACCACTGGTGTCCTGACCGACTGGTTTGCTCTTTCCACTGCGGAGTCGATCCTCTTCTTCTCCGTTAGCGTACCGAGTGGCTATTTCCATCATCCCAGTCAGGGACATATCTCCTGTCCGACCGAATTTCAGAACTAGCTCTCGATACTTAATGCCTTCCTTGAAGGCACAAACTGCTTGATGCTCAGACACATTTTCCACTGTGTGATGCAAAGTAGTCCACCTCTGAATGAAATCTCTCAGAGTTTCATTCGGTTTTTGCACACAATGCTGCAATTCTGCTAACCCTGCCGGTCGTTTGCAAGTCCCCTCAAAAGTTCTAACAAACACTCGGGCGAGTTCCTCCCAACTGAAAATACTACCAGGTGCTAACTGATTCAACCATGCTCTGGTCGATGCTTCCAACATCAGAGGAAGGTGCTTCATGGCCACTTCATCATTACCGCCACCGATCTGTACATCCACTCGGTAATCCGCAAGCCAAGTGTCAGGCTTGGACTCACCAGTGAACTTGCTGACTCCAGTCGCCAACCTGAAGTTGGAAGGAATCACTACGGCCCTGATGGCTCTATTGAAACACTCTGGTCCTGAAACATGCACTCTGCTACCAGTCGGGTGATTTCTGTCATGGCCCTCTCTGTGCGCCCTGTTCCTGTCAACCAGACCTTGGACGAGAATAGATCTCGCATCAAAGCCTGGTTCCCTTGGGTCGACTGGAATTCTCCGCTGCCACTGTGAGGGCGTCTGTCATCATGCTGTCGAGGCACATATGACCCACTCCTCGGAGGAGGTGTGGGCACTCGACGACGGTCATCATGGCCGAGTCGGTGATCATATTGCTCATGGTTTCTGTACTGATCCTGCCGGCGTCCACGTCCTTCACGCTGTGGGGGCGATCTTGGGCTGTGAGCCGACTGAACTATGTCTGCCATCACAGATCTGCTATGAATCCTATTCCTCGACTGAGGTACTTCTATGTTCTGCTCTCCGGCGGCCCGGAGTAAGGCCCGGATCTGCATCAAACCTCTGCCAGCTTCCGGCTGGGAGGGCTGAATTGACTCTGCTATTCGGGCTGCAGCTGTGAGATGTTGAATCGGAGTGCGGTATACCTGAGGTTGAGGTGGAAAAAGTTGTCGTCGACTGGACTCAGGGATCCGCTGCCGAGAACGCTCGTCGAGAGCATGCTGGAGGTTCTCCAGTCGAGTGCGCTCAGCCAAGTTGGCCAGACGCGCCTCCTCCAAGGCCCGGGCCTCGGGGGTTTCTCCAACGATGGGCGTATGGAGTGCATCCATGTTGCGGCGGCGAAGCTCTTCCCTCTGCTGCGAAGAAAGGGGCTCGGGGCGGTGCTCCTCATGGATGCATGACGGATCGCCGCCGCCATCACCACCGTCATCGCGGGGGAAGCCAGGAGGACTACGTGGTCTGTCGACCATCAAGACTTCAGCCGCTGGATCACTGCTATCGCACTCGGATGCGGTCTCAGCGGAGCCAGTCGAACAGGCCATAGAGAGTTTCGTCGGGTTCGATTGCCGCGACTTGTGGGGTGGCTGATTGTCGGGCCACCGCGTGCCTCACCCGCTGTTGAAGCCGCGACCGACCGAATTGCTTGCGTCGGTGAACAGTGGGGAGCGCGGACACCACATGAGCCGACCGATACTGGGTCAACGGCTGCCTGAGAAGGACGCCGCGGACGCACGCGCAAAAGTGCGTCGCCCCGCGGACAGGGAGCGCCTCAACGTCGAGTGGAGCCTCTTGAAGCCAGGCGGAGTCGTCGGCGACGAAGACGAGCGCGCCGAGACGGATCTCGCGGCCCTCAGCCAATCCACCGCTGGAAACCATGATGATGGGAATCGGAAAAATCGCAACTTCACCAAAAGTCGCTAAGACACCTGCCCCACGGTGGGCGCCAACCGTCGTGGGATCTAAGACCGACAAAGAGAATGGGGTAGGTATGAGGAGGCAAGATCCTAGCTATGGCGAAGTTGTACACACGAGTTTTACGAGTTCAGACCCTTCGCAGAGGAAGTAATAGCCCTACGTCTCGGTGCCCGGAGGCGGTCGACTGGATTATATGTGTGTGTTACAGGGGGTGCGAACCCTTGTGCCAGAGGAGGGGGATGGCTTATATAGTGAACGCCAGGACACCAGCCGTTCCCCTGTTGCCAAGGGTTCAATGCACATAAAGATGAGGCGTTACTGGTAACGCCAGCCTTAAATGCCTTAATGGCCTTAAAGATTACGGAGCGAACGCTCGTCCGTTGCCGCTCCAGATGACTCCTGGTCTTCAATAGGTCGAGTGAATTCTTGTATGGTCGAGTGGTCGATTGGTCGAGTGATTTCAGGAAGGAGGGGTCTCCGAGTAGCTGATCGGTCGAGTGGATTGCACTCGACACCTTTGTTGGGCCCTCCCTGTTGTCTCTTGAGCTTCTTTGTTTCTAAGATAGTGACCTTGGATAGGGCGCATAGGTCAGGCTTATGACCCTACCCCAGGTCTATATCATCATCATATGGTCTTTTGTTAATTTCCTATTTTTGTACACATAGTACGTTTTAGGCATTTTCATGTTTGTTATAATTTTTTGTAAACAAAGATCTTTTTGTTCCTGGCAAATTTTGCTTTCTTAAAGACAGATGGCAATTTTTGGTTTGCATCACTGAGATTTTTTAGTTCTCAATTTTCTCTTTCTAATGGAATTTTTTCCTAACATGGTAAAATCTGGGTTCCTTTTCGCAGTTCAAAAAAGTTTATTTATTCGCAGTACAAACTGGGCCATACCGGGCTTTTGTCTTTCTATTTTCCAGTCACAAGGCCGACCTGTACGGGGGCTTTGTTGGGTTGTTCACGCTGGCGGGGGTGGGGGGGCCTTATCGGGATCCAAAAAAAAACAAGTTTCTTATTCCCGTTTTTTCGCAGGGTAAGTTTCTTACTCCCTCCAATACATGTTAACTGAGGCTGGTCTAGCACAAAGGTTGTTGAAGATCAACGTCAACTAATATGAATCGGAGGATCTACGTCAATTAAAACGAATCAAAGAGAGAATAGTAGAATGGATTACTGATTGAGATTTCTGTGACGGCATGTGCGGCGTCGTGGCGTGTTGACCAATCGTTGGACGGGGAACAAGTCGGTCGGGTCAGAGTTTCCCGCAGCTCTTTGCGTTGGATGCACGGTCCACGACAGTGGTAAGTCGGCGAAGCTTATGGACGCGTACTAGCAGCGTGGTTGAACAAGAGCCCTGTGCTCTTCCACTACACTGGCAGCAGCTGATAAGATCTCCATCAAAGGAGGGACTAGCTGTACAGGAAGTCGTTGGTTTATACGGTATTTTTGGACGGACTAGGTAACAAAGTTCAAAGTGATGTAACGCCACAGTTGACTAGCATGATGGGTGTGTTTGGTTTGTATGTAGTTTTGTCATATCTCCCCGGTAATATTCCGGAATCAGGTGCCTGTGTGGGCACTTAGAACATTAAAAGAAATTAAAGAAGAAGCATCGATGGAGGAGGAGGAGTCTATTGGGGCAACGCATGAGCGCCTATTTGAGCGCTACCGTAATCGGCGAAGGATTTGTAGCGCTCGTTAAAAAGGGCCATGCGAGCGAAAAGGAGACCAGGCGCCCGACAACTGCCTTGGCATCGATGCCAGGCAGAATCCTGGGATCGATCGGGATTTAATCAAAACGGACAGGAATTGCTAGCGCCTGCGTTGTAGATGCCCTAATATAAAAATGTTGACGGCTTGCAGTGTCCAGCTAAACTGTTTGGAGTTTAGATCCTGTCGGTTAATTAACATCTCCGACCTTTGATGCATCCGAAATAGGGATGTCACCCGTTGGAGCAGGGTACGGGTTGGAGCCACGCATACCCTTACCCATCTCAGTTGAGCTTAATTACCCATCATCTTGTACCTATATTCGTCAACAGGTATGATTCTTTTTTTTACCCGTCACCCAACAGGGTAAACGGATACCATGGGTAAAAATACCCATGTTTACAAACCATTGATTTGATCATACAAAGTCATAAACATCAACATATAATCATAATATGTAAACAACAACACATCCTCATAAATAGCAACATCTCAAAACAACAACACATACTCATAAACAATAACACATAGTCACACATTTTAATTTTAAACTCACGACATAATGTATAGGTAATTTGTCCGTGTTGTTCAGATTTTATACGGGTATATGGGTATGAGGGTATGAGTTATATGGTCCCTTACCTATACCCACTCTACCCGATGGGTATGAGATATCTCTGTTTATATACCCATGAGTATTTTTTTGTCCCATACACTTACCCTAATAGGGTTTTTACCAAGGATGGAAAAAGCGCACTAGTAGAAAAGGGGCCTATTGACCCGGTTGGTGAGGGCCTTTAGTCCCGGTTCATGAACCGGGACTAAAGGGTCGGTACTAATACCCTGGCCCTTTAGTCCCGGTTCAATCTAAGGGACTGATGGGCTCCACGTGGCCTGTCCGCTAAGCCCGAGCAGGAGGGCTTTTGGTCCCGGTTGGTGGCACCAACCGGGACCAATAGGCATCCACGTCAACATTTCTATGGCTGTGGTTTTGTTTTTTTTTTAAAGGGGGTTGGGGGGTTTTGGGGGTTAATTTAGGTGTTTCATATATTGTGCCATAGCTAGCTAATTAATAGAGAAAAGTGTCCTCTCTTTGTCCGTGCTTGGTCGACGCTACGTACTATACATACTTATAGAGAGGACTAGCTAGACACGCTAGCTAGCTAGTAATTAAGCAAACAGAAGATCGTCATGAACATATATGCATACAGAGAGAAGTGATATCGACCACCTCTCCTTCTCCGAGAGATTGGTCGAACAACAAGTTCTCGTATATCTATCCGACACTACCAGCTACATATATACAATAATTATCTTTTACAATACGGACGCGTGGTCCACATAGTATTCTCCGTCTTCAGCGATCACGTGGTCAAGAAAGAATGCCGCCAATTCCTCTTGAATTGCTCGCAGCGATCTGGTGCTAGTAGTTCATCCCGCATCCGAAACATCTAATTTTAAGAAGGGGGTCAATACATATATATATATATATATGAATGAATGAAACTCAACACAAATGATGGTAATAAAATAAAATTGTGAATATTTTTATTTACGCACTTCATATTGTTTGTCGGAGTAGCCCCTCTCTCAGGTCGTGTGGCGGATGGACTCGCATAACGTAGTATCCACAGAAATCATTCCCTTATTCCTGCCACAACCACTTTACAAGAAACAGAGGTCAATCAAACTGATAATTAGCAAGCATGCTAAATGGTATTGATGAAACTAGCGCTTGAATCACTAGGAGATGCGCGTGGAATATGCTACTATATAGTACTTACTTTGGTGTCTAAATTGCAGCTTCTTCGGTAGTCCCGGAGCTTTTTGGTGAATTTTCCCCAAGCCCTGCCATACAAAGAAAACAATTACTTGATATCAGAAATGAACAAAGTTGCTGATATGGTGGATAATGATCGATTTAACTTACTTCTCGAGCATTTCAGTCATGTCCGCATACTCCTTGGGATCTTTTCGTCTCGAGTCTAAGACAGTTACTACTCCTGCTCAAGCTTAATCTCTAGGAGAATATAGTGGTACCTCAAGACGCATACATAACTCATCAATATTACATTACTATAACCTGGACTAATAAGGGAAACCGAATATGCCACAAGACAGTAACACTCACTTGTAGTTGTAAGGAAAGAGTATTATATTTTTGTGTTCATTTACTTCCAACGATCGTAGCAAGTTGGCCTCGGTTTCGTCGGCACGATATTTAACCTCATTTGCATCTATGGGATATGTGTTAATGAACCCAATATCACCCACTTGTCTTTTCTTCATTTCGGCGATCTTCAATCTGCATAATATAGTGAGGATATTTATAAATACATGCAATGAAAGAGCTGAGTTATATAGAGATACTTAATGACAGAAGTAGTACTACTTACAGACAGTAGCAGGTGACCGTTGCTATATCGAGGGCCAATTGATTGAAAAACCGATAGAACTCCTCAAATGGAATAGGCAACAGTTCAATTCCAAGGAGGTCATGCTCCTTTTAACTCTCACATACAAAGTACTCCTCCCTCGGACTCTTTGCAGGTTTTCATGTACCAATCATGCAATCTTCGCATCATCGCTGATAGAGAGCTTTCATCTTTGACGAGAGGCTTCCGTACTCGTATCTTTGTATCTGCACCTCCAAGAAATCATAATGTACATCGTCGGGCAGGTAATCTGCAGGATTGCCATAACCGGGCACCATCCTCGGATCGACGATGTCGCTAGCAGGCACCTTGAGCGGGGGGCACGATTGCTTCGCTTGTTCGCCGAGCTGGGCAATTTGTTTCCCAGCTCGTCGTTCTTTTATCCTTTGATCACTGACAGTACTTTCCGACCTCTCCGCTTCGGCAAATGCCTTTCCAATAATGCGCTCATAGTTGCCTTTCGGCGGAGACTTGGGTGGTTTTGTCAGGGCAGCCAGAGTGCGCTTCGCTTTGACCGGATCTACCTTCTCCTCCGGAGGTGGATATCTCTTTGCTTTCAACCCTTGAAACCAGTCATCCACTTCGGTCTGCGCGATCTTCGCGTTTTCCTCCTCGCTCCTCTCGTACGGTAACTTCTCTGGAGTCTTCAGAGAAGGACCGAATCAGTATCTCCTCCCGCCTTTGGCTGTCTTGCTAGACGCCGCAGAGCAGACGGAGCGGATGTCTTCTTTCCTTGCTTACGAGGCGGAGGAGAAGGACTACGATGCGTCGGAGCAGCCGGAGCGGCGGTAGGTCTCTTCCGCCCTTGCTGACGAGGCGGAGAAGGAGGAGGCTGGCTGCTCGGGCGCGCAGGCGGAGGAGGCGGAGTGCTGCCACGTGCCGGAGAAGGAGCCGGCCGAGTGCCCTGATCGCCACTCACGGGAGGAGGAGGCGGTGGAGGAGGCGGAGTGCCACGACTCGCCGGAGGAGGAGGAGGAGGCGGAGGCATCTAGTTCGGAAGGTTGATGAGATCCTTCCGCCATAGGCATGGAGTCTTGAGCGTAACCCAGCCGATACTCCCCTTCACCGGTAGGGTGGTCAAGCCGGAGGTCCTCAAATCCTCCGTTATTTCATCGACCATCACCTTAGCATATCCTTCAAATCGGCCGGCGGTGAAAAGTTGAGTCGGGTTTAGTAGGATAAACAGAGCCAACAGCCGCCTTGACCTTCAAATTGCTCCATTGCGCCATAAGGTGGCAATTTTCAGCATCCGTGATAGCATCCACGGGATAGCTGGCAGGAGCCGTCAAGGCATGCTGCTCTGGCTGAAGCAGCTTGGTGGAAGCCACGCCGCTTCTCCGCGAGATGGCGGGGTAGCTTCGGGGAAGCTTCGCAGGTCGTTTGTTGTGATCTGCCGCTTCTCGTTCCTCTTCTCGTTCCTCTAGCCCCATTACCCTTTCGTGCAGCGCTGCATTAGGCTCTGCTCCAGTTTCTTCCTCCTCTCATGGGTTTTGTAACCCCTGCGTCCGAAATCCAGCCTTCCACGAAGCGGAGCTGGCGTGCCTCGTGTCCGTCTGTGGTGCTCGTGGATTCCCGAGGGCCATTGTGAGCTCGTCCTTCTCCACATGCAGAACGAACTTCCCTTGCTGCGTTGCTTTGATATAATGCTGAAGCCTCTTGACCGGTATGTCCAATTGTTCGTCTGGCCCAAATGCACTTCCCCGTTATAGGGTCCAAGGATCTGCCGGCCCGAAGAACCAAGTCCGCAACGGTCTGGCGATTCATTGTCTACGGTTCGTTCCCTTTATCAAGCAGATCATTCTCAGCCTTGGCCCACTTTAGGCAGACTCACGAGGTAGCCACGACCCGCGGCGATGGTGAAGCTTCTTCTTCGCAGCATTTCTCTTGTTTGTCGCCGACATCTTTTTACTCTTTTCTGATGTCTTGTAGGCCACAAATGCGGGCCAGTCATCTCTGATCTTCTCATATTTGCCCTTGAATTTTGGTGTCTCATTTTTTTTGACATACGTATTGAGTTCTTTCTTCCAATTCCTGAATAGTTTTGCCATCTTCTTAAGAGCAAAAGACTTGATTAATGGCTCTATTACTGGCTTCTCCGGATCATCCTCTAGCGGTAGGGTAAAATTAGACTTCAGCTCAGTCCAAAGATCATTTTTCTGCATATCATAGACACACGACACCTCGGGGTCTTCGGTCTTAGGCTTATACCATTGGTGGATGCTGATCGGGATCTTGTCCCTAACCGTAACCCCGTGACCGAGCAACAAATGCCTTCTTTGTCCGGTGAGGGTTCAATCGGTTGGCCGTCGCGATTTGTATGATCTCAAACTTTTCATCCGAGCTCAACTTTTCTTCAGCCTCGCCTCTTTACCGGGTTGTGCTCGATCCGGAGGGCTAGAAAAAAGAACAAAGACGAGAGTTAATTAATATGTGTACATACCAAAACAAAGACGAGAGCTAGTCAAAGACAAAGGCTTAACTAATATATATACCGGCCGGACTCGGTTTGGTGATCATCGGAGCCGCCCTCACGGTCTACTTCTTCACCCTCTCCTTCTTGCACCGGCATTGGGTCATCGGAGCCATGTAAATCATAGCCACCGCTTCTTCACCCTCTCCTTCCGCACCATCGTTGTCGCTCGTAAACATCAACGAGGAGACGGCATCACTTCCTTGTGCGATTATGTCCCTCAACAACGCTTCTTGTGCTTCGTCTCGGGGTGTCCATAGTTTCTACAAATATTTACAACATGGCAATTATTATTCAAACATGACAGATATGGATATATTAGTGGAAAACGTAGAACTAGCTAGCTAATCACAATAAGGAATCATATTAGTGGCCTCGACGCTGCTTCTCTAGGGTTTGGGGTGGCCTCGACAACGCTTCAAGGGTTAGGGGTGGCCTCGAGAACGCTTCAAGCTAGGAGGGTAATATCGCCCCACGTGTTGAAGCTATCGGGAGGGGTCGGCGTTGAACACTACATCTATGTCCCACAAGTGACGTGGGCATCGACGCCATGTAGGGTAGAGGGTCGTGGATCGCCCGGCGGTCGAGGGTCAAGGGTGGAGGATCGCCGAGGGTCGGGAGGTTGCCTAGTGTCAAAGATTCAACAAAACCATGTCTTCATCATTAAGTAATGCTTGGTGCATGATGGTGAAGCTCTCAAAGTTATTTTGGAGCGGAGTCCCAGATAGGATAATTCACTTTACGGTACAAAGTTCAGCAAGAACCTTCGAATATCGTTATTTGAAAGGCCTTTGCTGAGATTCATACAAAAGGCAAATTATCCTATCCGGGACTCCATTCCGTAATAACTTTGGAGGACTTCTGCACCATCATGCCATGGTTACTTCCGCCAATGATGAAGCCATGGATTTCTTCAATACTTTGACACTATAGGAACCCTCGACCCTGAAACCTTCGACCCTTGACCCCTTAACGACCCTCGACCCTCTACCCTAGTTCCCGACCCTCGACCCCTCGGCGATCCTCGACACCCTCGTTATATCGACAACGACGCAACATACATATACATGGGAAAATAATGTTATCGGGGAGGAGGTATCGGTACCCCCCTCGTGTCAAAGTTTCTTCTTTCTCCTCTATTCCTTTCTTTCTTCTTCTCGCCTTCTTTTCTTCTTATCCCTCGAGAAAGGAAAATAAGGAAAAAGGAAGAAAAGAGGAAGAAGGAAGAAGGAAGAAGAAGAAGAAAAGAAGAAGAAAAAAAAGGAGAAGAAGAAAGAATAGAGAAAGAAGAAAAATAGAATTTTTTCTATTTTTCTTCTTCTCCTCTATTCCTTTCTTCTTCTCCTCTTCTTCTTCTTTTTTCTTCTTCTTATTTATTTCTCCTCTTCTTCCTCTCCCTCTTCTTCTCCTTTATTCCTCTTCTTATTTCCTTTTTCCTCTCATTCTTTTCTTCTTCTTCCTTCTTAAAAATACATGAAGTAGTATTGCCTAATTCATTGTTCATATGAATATACAAACATTTGCATATTTACAATAATTAATATCACCAAAAAATCTATGAACAGAAAAAATCCTAATTTTTCTAAAAACTATCTTTTGCATTGTTCACATACACATATACATTATAGCCACATACACATATACATCACATATGAACAAAAAAATTAAAACATAAAAAAACAGAGCATAAAAATAAAAAAAGAGCTTAAACATTATATATATATATGAAAAAAATTAAAAAAAAAAAAGAGCCGGGCGGCGGCTCACAGTGCGGGGGCAGGCGAGGGCGCCGGCGCGCGGGGCGGGACGAGGCAAGGGGGCAGGGCGACGGCGACGAGGAGCGGGCGGCGACGGCGAGCCCGTGAAAGGGGAGCTCGAGGCGACGGCTGGGCGGGCGAGGCGCCAAGACGGGGCGGACGGGCAGGGCAGGGCGACGGCGAGCACGCAGGTGGCGCGGGCGACGGCGACGAAAGCACGGGCAGGGCGCGGGGCGGCGACGGCGAAGACGGCAGTTCGACGGGCTGCCGGGCGGGAACTGGGCGATGAAATCTGAAAAACGCCAAGTCTTTGCTTATATAGAAAGGCTTTGGTCCCGGTTCGTGGCACGAACCGGGACTATCTGCCCCTTTAGTCCCGGTTGGTGCCACCAATCGGGACCAAAGGCCAATTTTCAAGAGCCCAAAGGCGGGGAAGCGGCCTTTGGTCGGTTGGTGGCACCAACCGACTAAAGGGGGGCATTAGTCCCGGTCGTGGCACCAACCGGGACCAATTCACCTTTTAGTCCCGTTGGTGCCACAACCGGGACCAAAGGCCTTGTGCTGCCCCGCGCCAAAATGTTTAGTCCCACCTCGCTAGTTGAGAGGGAGCCGCACCAGTTTATAAGGTGCGGTGCGCCTTCCCCTCGAGCTCCTCTCTAAAGCAGGCTTTCGGGCCTAAACGTGCAATATGTGCCTGTGGGCCTACTGGGCCTCCCGCGGGCCTGAATCCTGGCCCATGGTAGGGTTTCTAGTCGTATTCAGCCGTGGCTGCCAAGAGGGTGGCATTTTTTTGTTTTTTTGTTTTATTTGTTGCTTTATTTAGTTTATTTTGGTTTTGGTTTATTTTTCTTTTGGTCTTTTCTTTATTTTTTAATTCTTTTTGCTTTTAGTTTTAGAAAAATTATAAACTTTCTGTTAGTGCCATTAGTTTTCAAATTTGAAAACTCTTTTTTTGTTTTCTTTGTTGCTTTATTTATTTTATTTTGTTTCTACTTACAACAAAATACTTATTGTTGCTATTTTTATTATTTTTTTCAGTTTTTTGTTCTATTTTCTGCATTATTTAGTTTTTGTTGTTTTTTGCTTTATTTTTTAATTCTTTTTGCTTTTAGTTCTAAAAAAATTATAAACTTTCTGTTAGTGCCATTAGTTTTCAAATTTGAAAACACTTTTTTTGTTTTCTTTGTTGCTTTATTTATTTTATTTTGTTTCTGCTTACAACAAAACGGTGTGTAGAGGGGACGGGCTTATAAACCGGCGTGAGCGCTTCTTCGGTTGGCGAGGTTTTCAAATTCATAGTTTTCAAATGAACTCTGAAAAAGTTGGCATAGCATGTGCATGTACAAAACGGACAATGGTATCATACTAAATGCATTACAAAGTTGGCATGGTATCATCATAATAGTTATGGAGAAAGTCTTCACTTTTTCTTCGCTTGTGTCCTTTGCTTATTGCGCCAGTAACCATGGATAATCTTCATCGCTTATCAGGATGCTTGGGTCAGCCTTGACTTTGAAGGGGGAATTTCATGAAACTTTTCATACTCTTGAGACATGTATGTCTTGCCCTCCACTCCTGTGGATGTCCCTTTTTCCCGAAAGAACTATGTGGCGCTTTTGGCTCATTGTATGATGTATTCGCTTCCTTATCTTTTCTTTTCCTCGGTCTCGTAGACATGTCCTTCACATAGATAACCTGTGCCACATCATTGGCTAGGACGAACGGTTCGTCAGTGTACCCAAGATTTTTCAGATCCACTGTTGTCATTCCGTACTGTGGGTCTACATGCACTTCCCCGCCTGACAGATTGACCCACTTGCACTTAAACAAAGGGACCTTAAAATCTACTCCGTAGTCAAGTTCCCATATGTCTACTATGTAACCATAATATGTGTCATTTCCTTGTCGGTTGCTGCATCAAAGCGGACACCGCTGTTTTGGTTGGTGCTCTTTTCATCTTGGTCAATCGTGTAAAATGTATTCCCATTTATCTTGTATCCTTTCCAAATCATTACAGTC
Organism: Aegilops bicornis; assembly: GCA_021605145.1. Classification (NCBI taxonomy): domain Eukaryota; kingdom Viridiplantae; phylum Streptophyta; class Magnoliopsida; order Poales; family Poaceae; genus Aegilops; species Aegilops bicornis. Next base: position 610,696,910 of record CM038669.1, on the reverse strand, counting down.
GAAGATGGTCCCCTGGACAACAAGTACAGCTCATCACAAACAGTGATGTCACCTCTGAGACGTGTTTCCAACCAACTGCTGAAAGTCCTGATGTGTTCACATGTAATCCGATCGTCGCCGCTCCGGGTGTTTGGAGCGCAGACTATTCTTGTGTTCATCGACATACGGGTCACCAAGGTAGAGTTCTCAGAGAACTGTGTAGTGTGCTTGAGACCAAGAATATCCGTCCCTGCATATTATTGAGTCTCTTCCGAAGCGTGCCTTTTCGGTCAGTCTCCCCTCATACCGCGATTTAGGGAGACCTATCTTCTTAAGGCCAGGAATGAAGTCAACACAAAACCCGATGACATCCTCTGTTTGATGGCCCATGGAGATGCTTCCTTCTGGCCTAGCGCGGTTACGAACATATTTATTTAGGACTCCCATGAACCTCTCAAAGGGGTACATATTGTGTAGAAATACGGGCCCCAGAATGACAATCTCGTCGACTAGATGAACTAGGACGTGCGTCATGATATTGAAGAAGGATGGTGGGAACACCAGCTCGAAATCGACAAGACATTGCGCCCACATCACTCCTTAGCGTTGGTACGATTTCTGGATCGATCACCTTCCGAGATATTGCATTGAGGAATGCACATAGCTTCACAATGGCTAATCGGACGCTTTCCGGTAGAAGCCCCTCAATGCAACCGGAAGCGCTTGCGTCATAATCACGTGGCAGTCATGAGACTTTAGGTTACGGAACTTTTCTCCGGCATATTTATTATTCCCTTTATATTCGACGAGAAGCCGGTCGGGACCTTCATATCGAGCAGGCATTGAAAGAATATTTCTTTCTCTTCTTTCGTAAGAGTGTAGCCGGCAGGACCTTCATATCGCTTCGGAGGCATGCCCTCTTTTCGTGCAAGCGTTGCAGGTCCTCTCGTGCCTCGTGTGTATCTTTTGTCTTCCCATACACGCCCAAGAAGCCTAGCAGGTTCACGCAAAGGTTCTTCGTCACGTGCATCACGTCGATCAAGAGCGGACCTCTATGTCTTTCCAAAGAGGGTAGGTCCCAAAATATAGATTTCTTCTTCCACATGGGTGCGTGATTCTCAGCGTCATTCGAACAGCTAGTCCGCCGGGACCCTTTCCAAAGATTACATGTAAATCATTGACCATAGCAAATGCGTGATCACCGCACGCATGGCGGGCTTCTTCCGGTGATCTGCCTCGCTTTTGAAATGCTTGCCTTTCTTTCGACATTGATGGTTGGTCGGAAGAAATCGACGATGGCCTGTACACATTCTTCTTGCAGCTTGGTATATACTATCGGTGTCAAGTAAACAGTGCGTGCATGCGTGGTATCCCTTGTTTGTCCGTCTCCGAAGGTTACCGAGAGCGGGCCAATCGTTGATGGTCACGTAACAGCAACGCCTTTAGGTCAAATTCCTCCTTTTGTGCTCATCCCACGACGTACACCGTTTCCATTCCACAGCTGTAAAAGTTCTTCAACTAATGGCCTTAGGTACACATCAATGTCGTTGCGGGTTGCTTAGGGCCTTGGATGAGAACCGGCATCATAATGAACTTCCGCTTCATGCACATCCAAGGAGGAAGGTTATACATACATAGAGTCACGGGCCAGGTGCTGTGATTGCTGCTCTGCTCCCGAAAGGATTAATGCCATCCGCGCTTAAAGCAAACCATACGTTCCTTGGGTCCTTTGCAAACTCATCGGTACTTTCTCTCGATTTTTCTCCACTGCGATCCGTCGTGGGTGCTCTCAACTTCCCGCCTTTCTTACGGTCCTCACTGTGCCATTGCATCAACTTGGCATGCTCTCTGTTTCGAGCAGACGTTTCAACCGTGGTATTATAGGAGCATACCACATCACCTTCGCAGAACCCTCTTCCGGGAGGCTCGCCGTCAACATCACCAGGGTCATCTCGTCTGATATTATACCGCAATGCACCGCATACCGGGCATGCGTTCAGATCCTTGTAGGCACCACGGTAGAGGATGCAGTCATTAGGGCATGCATGTATCTTCTCCACCTCCAATCCTAGAGGGCATACGACCTTCTTTGCTGCGTATGTCTTGTCGGGCAATTCGTTATCCTTTGGAAGCTTCTTATTCATTATTTTCAGTAGCTTCTCAAATCCTTTATCAGCACTGATTCTCTCGCCTTCCATCGCAGCAATTCGAGTACCTGCATCGAGCTTTGTGTTGCCATCTTCGCAATTGGGGTACAACCCTTTTTGTGATCCTCTAACATGCGATCGAACTTCAGCTTCTCCTTTTGACTTTCGCATTGTGTCCTTGCATCGACAATGACCCGGCGGAGATCATCATCATCGGGCACATCGTCTGGTTCCTCTTGATCTTCGCCAGGCTTCGCCTGCTCCAAAGCACCATCGTGCACATCGTCTGTGCATCTTGATGTTCAAGAGCATCACCGTATTCAGGGGCACATAGTTGTCATCGTACTCTTCTTCCTCGCCGCCTTCCATCATAACCCCTATTTCTCCGTGCCTCGTCCAAACATTATAGTGTGGCATGAAACTCTTGTAAAGGTGGTGGGTGTGAAGGATTTTCCGTCGAGTAAGACTTCAGTATTCCCACATATAGGGCATGGACAACACATAAAACCATTCTGCTTGTTTGCCTCAGCCACTTCGAGAAAATCATGCACGCCCTTAATGTACTCGGAGGTGTGTCTGCCACCGTACATCCATTGCCGGTTCATCTCAAGGCATTATATATAATTAAGTGTGTCAAAAATCATTACGTAACATCATGAATAGATAATTAAGTGACCAAATTAATAGAAGTTCATCATCACATAAAAACCAAAGTACATACATAGTTCTCATCTAACAACATAAAGCTCTGCAGAGAATCTAAATTAATTAAACCATACATTGAAACTATGTAAAACATTTCAATGCGAAAACAAATACGATCATAATCGCAACCAAGGTAACAGCTGATCCAACGGCATAATGATACCAAGCCTCGGTATGAATGGCATATTTTCTAATCTTTCTCATATTCAAGCGCATTGCATCCATCTTGATCTTGTGATCATCGCATTTACATCCGCAACATGCAACTCCAATATCATCTTCTCCTCCTCAAGTTTTTTATTTTTTCCTTCAAGAAATTGTTTTCTTCTTCAACTAAATTTAACCTCTCGACAATAGGGTCGGTTGGAATTTCGGTTCAACAACCTCCTAGATAAATAAAATCTATGTCACGTTGGTCGGCATAATTTTCATAAAAATAAATGAACCAATAGTTATGAAAAGATAATATATACCACATCCGAATCATAGATGTGATTTAGGGCCGACGGGGTGGATACCAAAACCATCGCACTATATAAGATGCAATAATAAAAGTAAGAAAATAATACAAGTATCTATCTAAACAAACAAGTAATAATATTTTTCCTTTCGTAAAGAAGATAAGAACAAGAGGCTCACCACGGTGGTGCCGGTGATGAGATTGGCGGGTGATCGGTGGCGATGAAGACGGGATCGGGCGTGACGGACCGCTAAACCTAGATAAATATTGAGGAAAATGGAGCTTGGCGGTCGAGCTTGGAGAGGAGAAACCTTAAGTAGTGTGGCTCGGGCATTCCATCGAACACCTTGTGTGCATAGGAGGTGAGCTAGAGCACCACCAAGCCCTCTCCCCTCGGCCGTAAAAACAGAGAGGTGTGCTCGCTCTTGCGCGAGGGGCTATATATAGGCAGCACCATTAGCCCCGGTTGGTGGCTTGAACCGACTAAAGGGAAGCCTTTGGTCCTGGTTCATGCCACCAACCGGGACCAATAGTGGTGGGCCAGGAGCCAGGACCATTGGTCCCGGTTCGTCCCACCAACCGGGACCAAAAGGTCCGGACGAACCGGGACAAATGGCCCACGTGGCCCGGCCGGCCCCCTGGGCTCACGAACCGGGGCAAATAGCTCCATTGGTCCCGGTTCTGGATTGAACCGGGACTAATAGGCTAAACTGGCCTGGACGAAAGCCCTGTTTTCTACTAGTGGCGGTAGGCGTAAGCGAGGCGGTTGGCCTTCGCCTAGTGCCTAGGCGGTGCTTAAGCGCCCTAGGCGCAGCCTAGGCGTAATATAGATTCTACTATCAGGGTGTATTTGTGGTTATTATGTGTACTGATGTTAATTTAGGGCAGATAAATAAGTTAACTACCAGCTACTACCATTTGAATATGTGATGTTTGGCATTTCAGTGCAATATGGCATGATTTCTCGCTTGGCTAAACAATTTGTGGCATGCACTGCCTAGACTACCATTTATGCCCTAGGCGAGGCGTTTGACCATTGCCTAGCGCCTAGGCGTGCCTAAGCGCCTCCTAGGCACTGCCTTTTGCAACAGAGGTTTTTACCCTAGCAACCATGTGTTTCTGTATATCCTGAATTGCAATCATGGTTTTCTTTTGTGCAACTCTTAGTTTAATTACTGACCATTTAATGAATACAGATTATCTGATCCCGAGCTCAAACGCTCCATGATGAACAGTAAAATCGTAAATAAAAAAGGAAACAAAATAAAAACACATTGTGAGAAATTTTGGCAAATGTTTTGTGTGCTCGAAACATTTATTCTGAAATGACATTCATGGAAGTCGTGGCAAGAAAAAAATTAATGCTCTAAAAATATTGTTTTTGAAGCATTTTGGAGTGTTTTTTTAAATGCCACAACTTTTGCTAATGTCATTAAAAAATCCAAACACAAAATACATTTGTCAAAGTTTGTCACATATTTTTATGATTTTTATGAATATTTATTATTATTATTATTGGATTTTACTGTTCATCTCGAGATCATTTGAGCTCGGGAGCAGAAAAGGACTTGCCAAATAATTTTCTTTGGTGTGGTGAGCTCAACTCCCAGATGGCAGATGCAATGACACGTCATGTGAGCCATGAGTGATAGACGGCATAAAACACAAGGTCTATATTTTTGCAGCACCCAAGCACAGAGAATTTTGTTGTCATGCGCGTCGATGACTCGGCTCAAAAAGGACAAGAGTCCAAGCAGAAAAAAAACAAAGGACAAGAGTGAGGCCTTTTTTTATCCTAATAGCGGGTGAACATTTGTCGGGAGAGGTTGGCATTTGCAAACGTTTTCGATGGTAGTTTTAGTTATCTGAGGATGACATTATCTTCAGAAGAGCATAGCAGTTATTGGTATAGAAGGTAAGGCCCCGTCCGGTATAGAGGTAGCAAAAACAAAGGAAACAATAACTGCACAGGAATAGAGTAGTGTATGAACAAGAAACCTATGGACCCTTCAAATGTACTCCCTCCGTTCCATATTACTCGTCGCTGATTTATGTACTCCCACCGTTCCATATTACTCGTTGCTGATTGCTAAATCAGCAATGAGTAATATGGAACGGAGGAAGTAGGAACAAAAAAATTGGACCGTTCGGTTTGCAGGAAAAAGCATCCTTGAAGGATGCCCAATTTGACACCGTTCAGTATGGTTGGAGGATGAGTATTCAGTGTTGATTAGTCGTTCTAGAACTAGATGACCTGTCGCGCCAATTGGCGCGAAGACGAATTTGAAACAAGAACTAAATGAGATTACTTTGCTTTTTTTGTAGCATACGATGTTGATATATACTTGAAGTGTTGTGGATCAGTATAGAAGTCAGGGGACTACATATCAACTCTTATCTTGCTCTTAAAACAAAACAAAAAACATATCATTTCCTCTCTTCAGAGCATTCTCCTCTTCTCCTCGGGTGCTCTGTTTGGCGTGCGACGAATCCTGCACCACCGCCGCCAAAGCCAAGGGAAGTGTTATCTACATAGCAGAAAAAATGTATGATACATTTATATAGACATCTCTAGGAAAATAATGAATTGCACATGTAGATGGAGACTAAAACGAAGAAGGCATTAAGAATCAAGGCGAAGGTACGGTCATAGTTAAGTTTCAGTTAAAATATCAAATGAAGTACCATCCATGACATAGTTAAGTTTCAGTTAATATATCACATAAGAACTTTTCAATTGAACTTAAAAGAACATACTGATACTCAACCATTTGACACCCACTGAGAAGGTTCTCATATGGATGGACCCACGAGACAAACTTACGACGGGTTAGACAAAAAACAGGAAACATTTTCATGTCAAAGGTATTTCAGAATTAACGGGAGGAAAACACAGAAAAATTACTGGCCCTCATCTTGTCATAATTACAACTATTCTACTATCATCAAATGGTGGACAGCCAGCCCTCCCACACATCTATGAATGACTAAAAAAGAGGCCCTGTCAGAAGCAAGGGCATTATCACATACCATTGTTTCCTATCTGAATTACAAAACATAAATTTTTAACTAAACGTAATAATGTATTACAGGATAACCAAATCAACTTGTATGCATGAAAAAGAATTAAGCGTATCCAATCATTTGCGGCAACAAGACCAGCTTATATTATTCAAAGGAAAGTCAACATATAATAATACGGATTTCAGCAAGGACTGCACTAAATTTATTAACCTGTGTTTTAAATTTATATTCACTTGTTAATCAGGTAAACAAGTAAAAACACCTTGAGCAACAGGCATATCAATAAGGTTGGAAGGGAAAAAAATACACAACAAACTGCTTGGCGGTGCATATCCTTTGTTTATTAAGATGCTATTTTGCAGGAGCAACCGAGACTTAATAGCACACCTTCAGCACCATGGATGTCGCATATTCTACATAAGATCCCTCCTCTTCGTTCCTACAAAATGTATGAAAAGCAAAAAATATCATAAAAGAGAATAGAGGGAAGGTAGAATGTTGTCATATTAAAAAAATAGGTTCTCACAAAAATCATGTCGACTTTATCACTACTGTATGTGCAGGTAAGGAAGTAACTTGAGTTGTGACCTATGAGAAAAATAGCATCTTAGCCAGTTATTCCCTTACCTTTGTTTATTAAGATCCTATTTTGCAGGAGCAACTGAGACTTAATGGCACACCTTCAGCACCAAGGAAGTCGCATATTCTACATAAGATCCCTCCTCTTCGTTCCTACAAAATGTATGAAAAGAAAAAAATATCATAAAAGATAACAGAGGGCAGGTAGAATGTTGTCATACTAAAAAAATAGGTTCTCACAAAAATAATGTCGACTTTATCACTACTGTATGTGCAGGTAAGGAAGTAACTTGAGTTGTGACCTATGAGCAAGTACATATCTCAATAGCAGGTGAAAAGAAGTCAATCTCTGAAGATTCTTACCATATGTATCTCGGCTAGCACTAGTAGAAAACAAGGCATTTGTCCCGGTTCGTAAGGGCCTTTAGTCCCGGTTCTTGAACCGGGACTAAAAGGTCGTTACTAATGCCTCCCACCTTTAGTCCCGGATCTTACACGAACCGGGACAGATGGGCATCCACGTGGCCGCTGCGGGCAGCCCAGGCAGGGGGGCCTTTGGTCCCTGTTGGTGACATAAACCGGGACCAAAAGGCTTCCATGCGTCATCATTTCAGTGGCTAGTGTTTTTGTTTTTTGTTTTGAAAGGGGGGGGGGGGTTAGGGGGTTTTGGGGGGTTAATTTAGGTGTTTGTGTTAGCTAGCTAATTAATAGAGAGAATTGTCCTCTCTTATCTCCGTGTTTGGTCGACGCTACGTATTATATATATATGTATACAGAGGACTAGACACTCTAGCTAGCTAGTAAGCAAATGAAGGAAACAGAAGATCGTCATGAACACATATGCATACAGAGAGAAGTGATATCGACCACCTCTCCTTCTCTGAGAGATTGGTCGAACAACAAGTTCTCGCATATCTATCCGACGCCATCGCTACATATATACAATATAATTATCTCTTACAATATAATCTCCTAATTCCAAACAAACTAAGGGTCCACATGGTATTATCCGTCTTTAGCAATCACGTGGTCAAGAAAGAATGCCGCCAATTCCTCTTGAATTGCTCGCATACGATCTGGTGGTAGTAGTTCATCCCGCATCCGAAACATCTAATTTGAAGAAGGGGGTCAATACATATATATGAATAAATGAAAATGAACACAAATGATGATAATAAAATAAAATTGTGAATATTATTATTACGCACTTCATATTATTTGTCAGAGTAGCCCCGCTCACAGGTCATGTGGCGGATGGACTCGCAAATGTAGTATCCACAGTAATCATTCCCTTGTTCCTGCCACAACCACTTTACAAGGAATAGAGGTAAATCAAACTGATAATTAGCAAGCATGCTAAATGGTATTGATGAAACTAGCGCTTGAATCACTAGGAGATGCGTGGAACATGCTACTATAGTACTTACTGGTATCTAAATTGCAGCTTCTTCGGCAGTCCCGGAGTTTTTGATGTGAATTTTTCCCAAACCCTGCCAGACAAATAAAACAATTACTTGATATCACGAAATGAACAAAGTTGCCTATATGGTGCGATAATGATCGGTTTAACTTACTTCTCTAGAATTTCAGTCAAGTCCGCATACTCCATGGGATATTTTCGTCTCAAGTCTAAGACGGTTACTTGTCCCTGCTCAAGCTTAATCTCTAGCAGAATATAGTGAAACCTACGCAAGCATGCATAACTCATCAATTACATTACTACAACCTCGACTAATAAGGGATGCACAAGACAGTAACACTCACTTGACTTTGTAAGGGAAGAGTATTATAGCTTTGTTTTGATATAATAGAAACGATTGTAGCAGCTTGGCCTCGGTATCTTTGGCATGAGATTTAACCATAAATACATCTATGAGATTTGTGTTAATGAACCCAATATCATTGACTTGTCTTTTCTTCAATTCGGCGATCTTCAATCTGCATAATTAATATAGTGAGGATAATTAAAAATACATGCAATGAAAGAGCTGACCTATATATAGAGACTTAATTAATGATGTAAGTAGTACTACTTATAGGCAGTAGCAAGTGACCATTAATTTATCGAGGGCCTTTAGATTGAAAAACGCGAAGAACTCCTCAAATGGAACATTCAACTGTTCAATTCCAATGAGGTCATGCTCCTCCCTAACTCTCAGCGTCAAAATATTCCTCCCCTCAGACTCTCTGCAGGTTTTCATGTACCAATTATGGAATCTGAACATCATCGTTGTTAGAGATCTTTCATCTTTGACGAGAGGCTTCCCAGACACGATCTCGTGTTCGTCCGCCTCCAAGAAATCATAATATACATCGTCGGGCAGGTAATCTGCAGGATTGTTATAACCCGGCACCATCCCGCCCGGGTCATTAGCGACGCTATCTTCGGACACTTGGAGCCGGGGGAGCGATTGGTTCGCTTGTTCGCCGAGCTGGGCAATTTTTTCCCAGCTCGTCATTCTGGTAACCTTTGATCGGTGACAGTACTTCCAGACTGCTTCGCTTGGACAAATGACTTTTCAAGGATGCGCTCATAATTGCCTTTCGGCGGAGACTTTGGTGGTTTCCTTAGGGCAGCCAGAGTACGCTTCACTTTCACCGAATCTATCTTCTCCTCCGGAGGTGGATGTCTCTGCACTTTCAACCTTCAAAGAAGTCCTTCACTTCGGTCCGCACGATCTTCTTGTTTTCCTCCACGGTCATCTCGTACGGTAACTTCTCTAGAGGCTTGAGAGGTGGACCGTCAGATTCGTATTGCCTCCCGCCTCTGGTTGTCTTGCTAGACGCCGGAGTGCATTTGAGCGGCTGCGGCTGTCTTCTTTCGTGCTTGCTTACGAGGCGGAGGAGAAGGACTACGACGCGTCAGAGAAGCCGGGGCGGCGGCGGGTCTCTTCCTCCCTTGCTAGCGAGGCGGAGAAGGAGGAGGCTGCTGGCTGCTCGGGCGCGCCGGTGCAGGCGGAGAAGGAGGCGGAGTGCCGCCATGCGCCGGAGGAGGAGGCCAACTGCCCTGATCGTCACTTGCCGGAGGAGGAGGTGGTGGAGGAGGCGGAGTGGCCTGACTCGCCGGAGGAGGAGGAGGAGGCGTCCAGTTCGGAAGGTTGATGAGCTCCTTCCGCCATAGGCATGGAGTCTTCAGAGCAGAACCCAGCCGAGTCTCCCCTTCACCGGTAGGGTGGTCAAGCCGAGGTCCTCAAATCCTCCGTTATTTCGGCCCACCGTCACCCTAGCATATCCTTCGGAATCGGACGACGGTGAAAAGTTGCGCCGGGTTCAGAAGGTCGAACTTGGCCGACAGCCGCCTTGACTTTTAAGTTCTGCCATTGCGCCATAAGGTGGCAAATTTGAGACTCCGTGATAAAATCCACGGGGTAGCTAGCAGGAGCCGTCAAGACATGCTCCGGCTGAAGCAGCTCGGTGGAAGCCACACTGCTTCTCCGTTGAGATGGCAGGGTAGCTTCGGGGGAAGCTTCGGCAGGTCGCTTGTCGCGACCGCTTCTTCTCGCTCCTCTAGCCCTTGTACCCTTGCGTGCAGCGCCTACGATTGGCTATGCTCCACTTTCTTCCTCCTCTCTTGGGTTTTGTAACCCTCGTGTTCGAAAACCAACCTTCCACGGAATGGAGCTCGGCGTGCCTCGTGTCCGTCTGTGGTGCTCTGGATTCCCGAGGGCCATTGTGAGCTCGTCGTTCTCCCCGTCTCGAACGAACGCCCCTTGCTGTTGCATTGATATAGTGCCAAGCCTCTTGATCGGTATTTTCAGTTGCTCGTCCGTCTAACGGCACTTCCTCGACACAGGTCCAAGGTTCCGCCAGCCTCAAGAACCAAGTCCGCAATGGTCCGGCCAGTTCATTGTCTCTGGTTCGATCTCTTTATCAAGCAGATCATTCTCAGCCTTGGCACACTTAGACCTGGCTTTGAGGTAGCCACCTGACCCCGTGCGATGGTGAAACTTTTTCTTTGCAGCATTTTGCTTGTTTGTCGCCGACATCTTCTTACTCTTTTCCGATGTCTTGTGGGCCACAAATGCGGGCCAGTGATCTCTGATCTTCTCATATTTGCCGATGAATTCTGGTGTCTCTTCTTTGTCGACACTTTTTCAGATCTTTCGTCCACCTCCTGAATAGGCATGCCATCTTCTTAAGAGCAAAAGACTTGATTAATTGCTCTATAACTGGCTTCTCCGGATCCTCCTCTGGCGGTAGGGTGAAATTTGCCTTCAGCTCAGCCCAAAGATCATCTTTCTGCATATCATTGACATAAAACACCTCAGGGTGTTCGTTCTTAGGCTTATACCATTGGTGGATGCTGATCGATCCTCGCCCTAACAAGAACCCCGTGACCGAGCAGCAAATGTGTTCTTTGTCCGGATGGGTTCAATCGGTTCGCTGTCGCTGCGATTGCCGTGTGATCTCAAACCTTTCATCCGAGCTCAACTTTTTCTTTGGGCCTCGTCTCCTTACCGAAGTTGTGCTCGATCCGGAGGGTTAGAAAAAATAAGAAAGACGAGAGTTAATTAATATGTGTACATATACCAAAAAAATGAATGCATCAATTAGCTAGTTAGTACAGGCTTAACTAATATAAATACCTGGCCAGACTCGGTTCGGTCACCGGAGTCGTCATCACGGTCTCCTTCTTGCACCGTCATTGGGTCACTGGAGCCGTCCTCGCGGTCTCCTTCTTGCACCGTCATTGGGTCACCGGAGCCATCATAATCATAGCTCGCTTCTTCACCCTGTCCTTCCGCACCATCGGTGTCGCTCGTAAACGAGAAGACGGCATCACTTCCTTGTGCGATTATGTCCCCCAACAACGCTTCTTGTGCTTCGTCTCGGGGGTTGTCCATAGTTTCTACAAATATTTACAACATGGCAATTATTATTCAAACATGACAGATGGATATATTACCTAGTGGCAAACGTAGAACTAGCTAGCTAATCACAGTAAGGAATCATATTAATTAGTGGCCTCGACGCTGCTTCTCTAGCTAGGGTTTGGGGTGGCCTCGAGAACGCTTCAAGGAGAGGGTAATATCGACAACGACGAGATACATACACGGGAAAATAATGTTATTGGGGAGGGGGTATATCGACCCCCCCCCCATGTGTTGAAGTTATCGGGAGGGGTTTATATCGACAACGATGACATACATACATGGGAAAATAATATTATTGGGGAGGGGGTATATCGCCCCCCACGTGTTGAAGTTATCGGGAGGGGTATATCGACCCCCCCCCTCGTGTTGAAGTTATCGGGAGGGGGTATATCGACCCCCCCCCCCACATGTTGAAGTTATCGGGAGTTTATAACGACACGACATACGTACATGAAAATAATATTATCGGGGAGGGGCTATATCGACCCCCCCCCCACGTGTTGAAGTTATCGACTACGACAGAACCGATAAAACATAAGAAAACGAAGAAGAAATAAAAAGAGGAGAAGAAAAAAGGAATAGAGGAGAAGATCGAAGAAAAAAAGAAAAAAAAAGAGGAGAAGAAGAAAGGAATAGAGGAGAAGAAAATAGAATATTTTTTTTCTTCTTCTCGTCTATTCCTTTCTTCTTCTCCTCTTCTTTTAATTCTTTTTTCTCTTCTTATTTATTTCTCCTCTTCTCCTCCTTTCTTCCTCTTCTTATTTTCCTTTTTCATCTCATTCTTTTAGTATTGCTTGTTTTTTTAAATGTTCAAATAGAAAATTTCGAAAAAAAGTAAAGGTTTTGCCCAATGCATTGTTCATATTTCATCAACATATATGCATACAAAAAAAGCATACATACATACATATATATACAAAAAAGCATACATACATACATATATACAAAAAAGCATACATACTTTCTACCTAGCAAAAAAGCATACATACATACATACATACATATATATATATATATATATATATATATATATATATATATATATATATATATATATGCAGCAGGGGGCAGGGCAGGGCGCAGCAGCTCACTATGGGTGGCGTCGGCGACGGCGAGGTCGGGGCCGGCCCGAGGCTGAGGCGGTGGCGAAGGGGCAGGGACGGCGTTGGGCGGCGATGGCGTCGGGCTGGGCTCGGGACGACGCCGGCGACGGCAACGGCGAGGCATCGGCGACGGCGACGGTCGGACGGGGCGACAAGGGGCGGCGGCGGCGTTTGGGCAGCGGACGGCGTCGATCTGGCAACTGGCGGCGTCGATGAGCTCAAGCGTCGTCTGGCGGGCGGGGGGCAATCATGGCGATGAGTTCGTCAAATTTTCCTAAGGGCTACTTATATACCAGGCCTTTGGTCCCGGTTCGTGGCACCAATCGGGATTAATGTTTTAGTCGGTTGGTGGCACCAACCGGAACCAAAGGCCAATTTTCGGCGCCCAAAGGGCGGGAAGCGGCGACCTTTGGTCCCGGTTGGTGGCACCAACCGACTAAAGGTGATTAGTATCAAGTTGGTTGGCACCAACCGGGACTAAAGGGGGCATTGGTACCGGTGGGTAGAACCACCCGGGACTAATGCACCCCTTTAGTCCCGGTTGGTGCCACCAACCGAGACCAATGAGCCTTGCACAACGGCGTGGTGCTGGGAGTTTAGTCCCACCTCGCTAGCTGAGAGAGAGCCGCACCTGTTTATAAGGTGCGATCCGCCAACCCTCTCGGGCTCCCCTCTAAAGCAGGCTTTCGGGCTAATCTGTCTCTATGTGCCTGTGGGCCTACTTGGCTTACTACGGGCCTGAATCCTGACCCATTGTTGGGTTTCTAGTCATATTCAGTGCCGTAAATTTAGTAGGAGGCACTACTTTTGTTTTTTTGTTTTCTTTACTTACTGTTGCTATTTTTATTTTTTTCCAGTTTTTTGTTTTGTTTTCTGGATTATTTTTTTTTGTTTTATTTTTTAGTTCTTTTTGCTTTTAGTTTTATAAAATTTATAAACTTTCTGTTAGTGCCATTAGTTTTCAAATTTGAAAACACTTTTTTGTTTTCTTTCTTTATTTATTTATTTTATTTTGTTTCTACTTACAACAAAATACTTATTGTTGCTATTTTTATTTTTTCCAGTTTTTTGTTTTGTTTTCTGCATTATTTATTTTCTTTTGTTTTTGCTTTATTTTTTAATTCTTTTTTGCTTTTAATTTTAGAAAAATTATAAACTTTCTGTTAGTGCCATTAGTTTTCAAATTCGAAAACACTTTTTTGTTTTTTGTTTTCTTTGTTGCTTTATTTATTTTATTTTGTTTCTACTTACAACAAAATACTTATTGTTGCTATTTTTATTTTGTTTCCAGTCTTTTTTTATTTTTTTCTGCATTATTTATTTTGTTTCCATATGTCCACTATATGTAACTATAATATGTGTCCTTTCCAATCTCGGTGGCTGCATCAAAGCGGACATCCATTGCCGGTTCATCTGCGTGCATTATATATAATTAAGTGTGTCAAAAATCATTACAGAACATCATGAATAGATAATTAAGTGAACAAATCAATAGATAATTAAGCATACATACATAGTTCTCATCTAAAAACATAAAGCTCTGCAGAGCATTTAATTAAACCATATATTGAAACTATGTAAAACATTTCAATGCGTAAACAAATGCGATCATAATCACAACCAAGGTAACAACTGATCAAACGGCATAATGATACCAAGCCTCGGTATGAATGGCATATTTTCTAATCTTTCTAATCTTCAATCGCATTGCATCCATCTTGATCTTGTGATCACCGACGACATCCGCAACATGCAACTCCAATATCATCTTCTCCTCCTCAATTTTTCTTATTTTTTCCTTCAAGAAATTGTTTTCTTCTTCAACTAAATTTAACCTCTCGACAATAGGGTCGGTTGGAATTTCGGTTCAACAACCTCCTAGATAAATAAAATCTATGTCACGTTGGTCGGCATAATTTTCATAAACAATAAATGAACCAATAGTTATGAAAAGATAATATATACCACATCCGAATCATAGACAGGACGAGGGCCGACGGGGCGGATACCAAAACCATCACACTATATAAGATGCAATAATAAAAGTAAGAAAATAATACAAGTATCTATCTAAACATACAAGTAAGAATATTTTTCCTTTCAGAAAGAAGATAAGAACAAGAGGCTCACCACGGTGGTGCCGGCGATGAGATCGGCGCGGACGATCGACGGCGGTGAAGACGGAGACGGGACGTGAAAGACCGCTAAACCTAAACAAATATTGAGGAAAGTGGAGTTTGGAGGTCGAGCTTGGAGAGGAGAAAGTTAAGTAGTGTGGCTCGAGCGTTCCATCGAACACCTCGTGTGCATAGGAGGTGAGCTAGAGCACCACAAAGCTCTCCATAGGCCGGGAAAAACAGAGCAGTGAAGTGCTCTGCCCGCGGGCGAGGGGTATATATAGGCACCTTCATTGGTCCCGGTTGGTGGCATGAACCGGGACTATAGGGCAGCCTTTGGTCCCGATACAAGCCACCAACCAGGACCAATGGAGGTGGGCCAGGAGCGAGGCCCATTGGTCCCGATTCGTCCCACCAACCAGGACCAAAAGGTCCAGACGAACCGGGACCAATGGCCCACGTGGCCCGGCCCGCCCCCGGGGCTCACGAACCGGGTCCAATGCCCCCATGGGTCCCGGTTCTAGACTGAACCGGGACTAATGGGCTGACCCGGCTTGGACATTTGCCCCCTTTTCTACTAGTGTAGATGTCTTTGCTTCGAGCAAATCTTTTAGTCCTTCCATCATCGTCACAACTTCTTCAGCTTTTCACTGTACAACCTACATGCAGTAGGGTAGCATAACTAAGAAACGAGAAAACTAACAATTTTCTGTTTCTGATTCAAAGACGGAGGTTTATGCATCTCAAAATTCTTTCCATTTGCATCCCTTCTTCAGCCATACGGTCGCCGGAGCCCAGCCCCTACCATCAACAAACTCCGGTTGGACTAGCCCGCAAAAGCCCATGCACTAGGATTACAGCCATGACAACTAAAGACCACAATGATCATCACTTCTAAACACTTGACATGGTGTGAGAATTTAGGAGCGGATAGCACGCAAGCATGAACCACAGATGTATAGATGATCGACAAAGGTGGTCGTGGATTTACGACTTTGCCAACGGCTAGGAGCAACAACCAGTTAATTGTCAGAGATAAGAAAATAGTTAATTTTTGAAGAAAATTATGAAAAAATTGCAGTGTCATGCACAGCCAGCAAAAAAACAGCCAACTATTCATGAAAGACTTATCCTACGCTAAACTAAAAGCTAGTTAGAACTATAAACATGCAAGCTCTCACATTACTTCGAACTGCTAACCTCAAATATGAGATCCTGAAGAATGAATGTCGTATGGTGTTGACTGGCAATATGGTAAATACATGTATTTGTTAAGGTACCTATAAACTAAAGGCAAGAAAACTGACAATTTTGAGATTAGGGAACCCATTCTGAGTAGGCCTTGTACCAAATCAAATGAAAAAACGAAAGTTATGCAAGGGAATGGATTTGTGGTTGCCGGATTCGCCACCCATCATCTGCAGGTTACAGAGAATACCAAGAACATGTGTGAGTGTGTGGTAGTTCCGTAAAGAAATATAAGAGCGTGTAGATCACGAAAGTAGCGATCTAAACACTCTTATATTTCTTCACAAAGGGAGTAATAAACAATCTGGAAACGTAAAAACTGCCGGTATCTTGTTTCCATATATACCAAGACAGGAGCATATTATCATGTGTCACTTCAGAACACTAAGAAAGCATCAGGACACGATTTTAACTTGTAAACCATGCCAGATACAATCTAAGTGTTTACATGTCAAAAGACCATGAAAACCAATAACAGTGGGGTGGCCTACTTGGACTATACTGAAACTTACTCATCTTCTTTTGCCAGTGATAAAGGGTTGGGGTCAGACGATACAATGACCTATATAGCCAAAATAAGTATCCCAAAATGGCTTGTTCAGGAAATGTGCAGAATATTGTTTTTTTTATTCTTATCCAGTACTTCAGTACATGGTTTCCAAACCTCTAGCCTGATCAATTATTTTTGTTATTAGAAAAAAAATACATAAATGAAAATTTATTTCCCTATTAACAGATTAGAAAGATAAACAAATCACATGTTAGTGATCACAAGGTAATGCCTAAAGATGTGCACTACAGTAACAATAGAAGAGCAAGATACAAAGCCCATCACAGTTACATAAAACAAAATTTAACAGGATAGATCATATCTGCAGCATACCATTGGCAAGAAATTACTTGAGGACGCATGCCATTGCTAACTCTCTTCTAGGCCATTTTCACGTCCTTGCAGCCCCAATTCCCACACCATTACCTCATCTCAGTGCCACTTGAAGTACCAGTTGACATGACCATAAAAACCTACGTCAACATCAACCAAAGGAATCATTTTTTAACGAATAGGAAAAGAAGCACAAAGTGATCATCACCACCTTGGCCTTTGGGGAACCAATTTAACATTATTGTCTTTCATTGACATGTTTGAAACAATAACTAACTTGAAACAGAGGAAGGATACGACACATGATAGAAGTGGCTACAAATGGTCAAATACTTCAGATTCTGACAACAAGGAAGAATAGCCAACCTGCATCTTAAAAAATGCAGAAACAAACATGGATGGGAGAAACAGATGATTCACCCTTTCTTTTTAGTCAGGCTCTTCCACAAGATTATTTCTCTTCGTTTCTATTGCAGATCTAAAATTCCACAAGATTATTTCTCTTCTTTTTCTATCTCAGATTTGAAAAAACACAAAAATCACAAAATCAAAGAACTGAGATAATACCTGGGGAAGGAGGAGGGGGAGCAACCTAGATTGGGGATGGTGACGATGTACGACGAGCTCCTCCACTCCACCATGACGCGAAGGCCACTGGAACTCCTGCTACTCGACCCCATCCCGCACCAAAGATCCTCCTCTGCTCCTCCATGCCCACCACGAAGACCATGTTGCCCCTGCTCTCCCATGGTGGCGTCCCTCCTCTCCTTCCTTCTCTCTCCCCTTCTCATGTTCTCTCTCTCTCCTGCAGATCAAATCGAGCGCCGCCCCCGCCGGAGAGACTCGGCTCCGTTGGAGACATGGAGGGGGAGGAGAGAGCGGAGGGGCACAGGGGCTGAGGACGTGCACGTCGAGCACGGGGCAGCTCGCGCAACGCTCCCTCGCGACTGGGGAGAGGAGAGGAGGCGGCTAGGGGAGAGGAGAGGAGGCGGCTAGGGTTCTGCAGGTGAGGGAGGAGGAAGCGAGCGAGGGGAAAGGAAGAGGAGAGCGCTCGGGACTTATCCTCGACGAAACGCTACAGTAAATCGCGAGGCACTATGAGGGGAATAAAAGGAGACGTGGCTGATGCCGCTAGTTGGGCGCACTAGCTCATCCTTTATATGTTCAGTTATTCAAGGGCGACGGGACCTCTCCCAGTTCTCCTAAGCAGCATTATTTTATTAATCGGCTAGACGGTTAGACTGCCCTAGCTCTGCGCTTACACTAGTAGAAAACGGAGCTTTAAAACCGGTTTGTAAGAGCCTTTAGTGCCGGTTATGGAACCGACACTAAAGTGTGGGCACTAAAGCCCCCCCCCCCTTTAGTACCGGTTCGGCACGAACAGGCGCTAAAGTGCCACCACGTGGCGTGAGCTCACGCCCTAGTATGGCGTGAGCTCTGCGCTTACACTAAAGGTTTTTTTAATTTTTTTTGAAAATTTTGGAAAAAAAATTTGATTTTTTTTCGATTTTTAATTTTTCTAAATTATTTAATGATTTAGTCTCTAATCACCTCTCTTAACTGCTCAAGTGTGGATCACTCATTCCAAATCATCTAACTTCCCGACCGGTCACCCATCCCTCTCACTACTCCAGCCCGAGCACGCTTAACTTTCGGGTTCTATTCTCCTTCGCTTCCGAGTCTGCACTTGTTGTTTTCCGACAATAGTAAAATGTCAATCCTATTAACCCTCGTGAGTTTAGCTTGAGCATGAAGTCACACATTTCACCGCTTGAGTTTGAAACTATTATTCTAAAAAACAGTAATTATTTAGTAACGCTAATATTTCTTGAATAAGTTTGACCATAGTTTGAACATAGTTTGACCAAAATTCAAAAAATTGAAATAATTATTTAGTAACACTAATATTCTTGAATAATTATGTAGTAACATTAATACTTCTTGAATAAGTAGTTTGACCAAATTTAACCAAATTTTTTAAAAAAAACTAAAATTTGACCATATCTTTTTTTCCTTTTCGAATTTGAGGATTCTAAAAAATTCCAAACAGGCCGTAGGCGGTCTCCATCGGATGCGGATTTTCGTGCTGTATTTTTTGATATATTATACGTTTTATTCCGACATCGTATACAAAAGTTATAGCCGTTTTACATTTTCTCTACACTTTTTGCAAAACATGTCCAAATTTAAGTTTTCAAATTTTCCTAACTAGTAGATATAGTAATATAATTACCTCTCGAAGAAAATTTTATTTTTTGAAGTTTTTATTATTTTCTTTTGAGTTTTTCAAATCTGAACGCTGGGGGGTAGAGTTTGAAAATTGGCTTTAGTACCGGTTCGTGGTACGAACCGGTACTTAAAGGTTAATCCTTTAAGTACCGGTTCATGGCACGAACCGGATTATAGGTTAGATTTTAGTACCGGTTGGTAACACAAACCGCATTAAAGAACTTCGTGACCCGGCCGACGCCTGCCACTACCCCTTTAGTACCGGTTCGTGGCACGAACCGGTATTAAAGGCTAAACACTAACTGGTACTATTGATCGCAGCCACGAACCGGCACTATTGATCACATTAGTGCCGTTTTTTTACAAACCGGCACTAATGTGCTTTACATTTGACCCTTTTTTACTAGTGTTAGCTCAGGCCTTAGCCGGAACATGAGGTTCTACTGGAGTTTTGAATTCTTGTGAAAAGTACAGGCTCGCGTGACCTTTCGGTGGAACACAACTCCAAGATTCCTTAGCACCGAACGGACTACAGATGAAAGTTCCTACGGTCCAAAGGTTCCTCCGAAATTCCTGTATACCGAACGGGCCTAATTTTTCACAAGAAAATGGCACTACTTGATCACGATCCAATGGCTGTGAGGGCTTTGCTTCGCTGGGACACCCTAAAAATCAGACGTTCGCCTGATAACAATACTGTTATTTTTAGGGGGGAAGTCAAGCTAGTGGAGTAACTGCTTAACGATTTGGGGCTGGAAAGTTTCCTAGGAATCGGGGTTAGGTAACTCCTTACGAAAGCAGCATGACGTGCCTAATTCTGATATTCCCCGAACTTGCATGATTTAATAGTATGAAACAAAATTCCTCTACTACTTGTTACTCTTGACGCGCAAGGTTGACTTACCGTGCACAGTCTCTCGCTAGCACTATCACTTCAGCCTTGAAATACAGGGAGTAGATCAGTACTAGCATGACCGAGTACTAGGGAAGTACTAGCAGTAGCCAAGAGAACAACACTAGCTCGATGGCCATAGCCTCAGCAGCGGTAGTGCTCGTGCTAGCGATCGCGGCCGCGGCCGCGGCGGAGACTCCAGCACCGCCGATAGGGCTGGCCGGCTGCGCCACCAGCTGCGGGGACGTGAGCGTGCCGTACCCCTTCGGCTTCGGACCGCCGCGCTGCTACTGGCCGGGGCTCAACCTCACCTGCGACACGAGCGGCCCGCAGCCCCCGAGGCTACTCCTCGGCGACGGCGCGCTCCGGGTCGCCGCGATCTCCCTCCGGAACGCCACCGTCCGCGTGGT
Organism: Aegilops bicornis; assembly: GCA_021605145.1. Lineage (NCBI taxonomy): Eukaryota > Viridiplantae > Streptophyta > Magnoliopsida > Poales > Poaceae > Aegilops > Aegilops bicornis. Next base: position 610,676,260 of record CM038669.1, on the reverse strand, counting down.
GCGCGCGGGCTCCATCATCGACAGCGCCAGCGTCACCTCCGACCGCAACGTCTCCTTCGGCGGCGGCTTCGTGGACGCCGGGTACATGCTGTCCAACGGCAACGAGCTCGTGCTCTCCGGGTGCAACCTGCTGGCGACGCTGGTGGAGGACCTCGGCGTGGGGCCGGGAAGGTCGGGCATCATCAGCGGCTGCGCCTCCTTCTGCTCCTTCCGCAACAAGAAGGTGGACAGCGTCGGCCAGCTGGCCGGCAAGTACTGCTCCGGCATGGCGTGCTGCCAGGCGCCCATCAACTACCACAGCTCACCGACAGGAGTGCACCTCCGGTGGCTGGACGCCGGGAACCACAGCGAGGCGCTGACGTTCCTGCCCACCTACGTGTTCGTGGCGGAGGAGGGGTGGTTCGACCGGAGGCCGCTGGCCGACGAGCTGCTGAGCGTGAAGCAGAGCCCGTCCAAGGCGGCGCTGGAGGTTCCCCTCGTCCTCCTGTGGGGTGTCAAGCAGGGCCTCCCACCGCTGCCGAGCTTGACGGCCAACACGTCCACCGCTTGCTCCGACGACGCGCACCGCAGGCTCTGCAAGAGCGAGCACAGCGTGTGCGCAGTCGGAAACCTTGGCTATACGTGCCAGTGTGAAGGCGGCTACGACGGCAACCCCTACCTCACCCATGGGTGCCAAGGTTAGTCTGTAGCTGCGTGCACATCACCTATAATTTCTAAACCTTTTGGATTCAACGTCTACCTCGTACAATAGGCCGCAATTCATGAAACGCGCATGTGCCTCGCAGGAAAATGAACCAGGGACAGTTCACCTACCATCTCTTTGAATAAAATAAGACAATATATTCTGTGAACCTTAATTTTCTCTATCTATACTTATATCACTAGATTTGTCGATACGGATGTATCTAGACAGGAGCACGTACTATTGGCAGTTGGATAGCTGTCGGTCGAAACGACAAGTTTATCCATCCAGAGGTAGTGGAAACCATCTCAAATGGGTTTACATGAAATTTTCTATGCATGATTCACTGTATGAATACCCCACAAAAAAACAGTAATAACATATGAGGTTCTCTATTGCAGTAACCAAGTTTATAATAGCTAAAAGCCAAGTTTAACAGTACGTGTTCAGATAAGTGGGCAAGAAATGCTACACGCACGGGCCTTTTCCGAAGTGTTGCATGCCTTTCTTTAAATTCTCTTCAACCCCCCTCCCCCCTCCTAATCCAATCAAAACATGCCAATTCAGCACCAGCCCGTAAACATTAAGTATTTCCGTCGATATAGCATTTCTCGGGTGGTGGATTGGAGGGAAACGAGTTTTGCTACACCTATGGGATGCTTACGGGGTGTAGTGATTGTTTTTAATTGGATTTTCATGGGGGTGCATCTTGAAATTCAGGGGGAGGTTTGGTTAGAGAGGGAACGAGGTGACGTACGTCTATTTTTTGGGAGGGGAGGGGGGGGGGGGGACAAGGGAGACGCTATTTCTCACTTACTAGATAATTCTCGGTGCATTGTATTTCGGTACAAATATAATATTGAATTAAACCATGATTTATATGTCTATAATTGTATAAAATACATTTTATCTGATAAACACTTATTTAATAAGTACTTATTGACTTATCATGAAAACATAAATTCATTTGGTAAGTCGATAAGAGATGATACAACTAAATGACCCTAGCAACACTTTATGGTTTATTAATGGATTACATACAATATTATGTGTACTCATTTGATCTGGGTCAGTTTTTGAAGAAAAAAGTATCTTAAATATTCCGGTTATTGCATGAATGAACCGATAAGTTGGCGTCCCGATGGGCGAACCTGAACTAGCAGCCTCACAGAGTCACGGATTGGTTGCCTGTTTCTTTTTTAAAACTATGTTTGCCGTCCGGTGCTAATAGAGCTATCTTGTGTACCTGCATATTAAAAATGAGTCTGATGTGTATGTGACCTTCAGCTAGAAAATGGAATTAATACAATCTCCTAACGATGCGAGGCACGTCTTCTGTAGGAGCTGCACTATTGTCGGCATTTTCTTTCATTTTTTTCTTTTCCTTTTTTTATTTTTATAAAATACACACAAAAATAAAATACTCAATTACCAATTTTGAAATACACAATAAATAATTTCTAAATACACATTGATTTTTTAAAACGCATGATAAAATTTTTAATCTGTGAAATTTTCTTAAATATGCAGTAAACATTTTTTGCTGCAAGATGAACATTTTTTAAATATGAAACATTAATTTACACACAAACTTTTAAAATACACGATGGGCATTTTATAAATGAATGAAGGTCATTTTTAAATAGATGATGGATATATTTAATATGCAATAAAACTTTATTAATACACAAGGATTAATTTATAAATACGTGACAAATCTTTTTCGAATTCAACAAGAATATTTTTTGAATACAAGATGTTCATTTTTAATGCATGATGAAGAAGAAATAAGAACAGAACGTTAAAAGGAAAAATATAGAATAAAATAATGAAAAAATAAGGAACAAAAAGAGGTGGAAAAGAAACAAGAAAGTGGTTGCATTTCTGTAAATATGCCATGGACATTTTTTAAAATACTCGACTATCTTTTTTGAAATACATGATAAACATTTTCCAAACACATGTTGAAGTTGCAATCCAAACTATTAAAAAAGATACATGTTGAATTTTTAGAAATACATGGTGAACATTTTATTAATATATGATGGAGACTTTTAAATACACGATAAACATTTTGTGTACATGATGAATTTTTTAAAATACACACAATTTTTTACATACACATTATATTTTTCTAATACACTATGAGCATCTTTTAAATACAAACAAATTAATACATGGATATATATTTTGTGCATGATGAATCTTTTCTAAAATAAATAAATTTTTAATACACAAAGAAAAGTAAGAACACATAAAAGAGTAACACACACACACAAATATATAAAGCAGGAACGTACAAAGAAATAAAAAGGAAAATAATAATAATATTATATTTAAAATAGTAAAAATAAAAGGAGGGCAAAAAAATAAAGAAATGGGAAAATAAAATAAAATTGCACCAAACTGAGAAAAAACAAAAAAACACTATAATTGAATAAAAACTAGTCCCCAAGGTTTAAAAAAATTGGTCCCAAAAGAAACTAGAAAACGAACGGAAGCATGGGTTTGAAAAAATCAAACGAACAAACGTCTCCATCCTCTTCTCTCTACCTATTGATCATGACCATGGTTCTTAATAGTGTGCAGCCCGACGACAACAATGGAATAAATCCACATGTGGGAGTGCCCGGGCCGCCCCATTGAAGCACAATTAGAAAACCTAACTAGACACATTTGAAGCACAATTGAAGCCAGATTTGACCATCTCACATTCTACTTTAAGGAAGTCGACACAATATTACTTTGACAAAGTGACTTATCGCCACCGCACCCAAGTAGTGTGCTGCCCAACCTCTTAATTTAGTGCCAATGGGTACTCACGCTACACTTCTGACTAGGTCATAATGCCATACACCAAAGAAAAGTATATAATAAATGAAGAAGGCAAACTGTCAAACGAGCTAGTTATGGAAACTGTCAAACGCGCAATTGTAGTAAACTGAAGCATTCTAGCAATGGTCTAACGGAAGTGTCATGGAAAGGGGAGAGTTTTTCACTAAATGCCATTGTAACAATTCATCATTTTTATGGTATAAAAGGGGATAAAGTTTTGTTGGAGAATAAGAAAATTACACCGTCCACATCCAAATGCAAACTACAAATCATCTTCTTCAAAGATGTAATCTGGATTCAATATTTCCGGAGATCAAAGTTAAAACAAATGGGTGCTACTTATATTGTTATAAATTGATCAATCAGTAATGCAAGTGCCCACGAACTAGGGCTTGTATGTTTTCAGGAAGGTCTTTATGATGCACTAAATAATATATATTTGTCATAGATGTCAATGAGTGTGAGCAGCCACATGACTATGGGTGCTTTGGCAAATGCATCAACACAATTGGTGGGTACAAATGTCAGTGCCCACAAGGAACCCACGGCAACTACACCATCAAGGATGGTTGCATCAAGTCTGCAGCTACAGGTTAGTACGTATGTTTCAGCTTCTTCAACTTCATTGGTAGCCTTAGATAATTTATTATTCCATCATTGGTTGTACAATACACATTTATTGTTTCATTTGACCATTAGTCCTTTTAGGTATTTGATATTTTTGTACAAAATACATTAGGGGCATGTCAAAGTATATAATAGCATATTAAAATAGGGTTACAAGAATTTACATACATAATGAGGGTCTAGAATATTAAAACAGATTCTTATGAAATAGATAAACATAGATCTTTTTTATGCATTTACTTGTCTCCATAACACATAGACAAACAAAACCAGTTGTGAGGCTAATCTTCCATGTAATTCTCTAGGAACTTGTGTTCTCAAAGATTTTTCTATTGCATAGTTTCATATGTTACACGATATATTAAGGGATACTTCTATGAAAAATGTTACTAAGGAAATTACATTTTGCATCAACTCTTATATTACCTGGCTGAGTGGGGCACGAAGCTAGTGGTCTTACACCTTAAGGGCATGCACAATGAAGATGATTAATCATGGGTGCCGAAAACAAAGAGAGGCAATATTGCCACATCATTAATCATATGCATAATAGTTAATCTCTGTAATGTAATTTGGTGGTTAGGTATACTCATTTTCCTTGTTAGCACACCTTAAAGCACCTGTTGTGAACGCATGTCTCCTTATAAGCACATGTGTATCATGTGAGAAACAAAACCTTTTACAACATGAATATATTCTCCTCTTGAATTTCAAAACAAAGGTTATTGTCATGTTGGGAAAGTTGCATAAATTTTAAAATCCAATGTCATCAGGAATAATCCCATAGAACTACATTTCCTCACACCTTTTAACCAACCAATAAAACCTTGTAGGGCAGATTTTTTCTTAAAGAACGAGCAACTTATTAAAATTTTGCTTCATACATGAAACTTTGGCATATAGTCTCAAACTTTACGAGAAAAGGTTGGGCATATATGTAGGGAAGCCCTTGCTACTCCAAATAAGAATTATCTAATAAAAGATTGATTTATAGCCCTGCTCATTGCACCCTGTTGATTCCATCAGTAAAAGCATTGTCTTTGTATGTGCTCTAATTAATATAAAATACTTTTGGTACATATTTTAACTATATGAGCTTACAATCATGAATACTCTTTGTTATTTGAGGCTCGGATTAGGTGGGTAAGGTTTTTATTCTTGCTGCACCCTACACACAAGTATTGCAATCAAATCTATAGGTATCAGGGAAATATATACAAATTCCTTGTAGGCTAGAGCATTATTTTTTAGTTTCTCGGGATCTAGTTCAGTGCATACACCGTGTATGTCACTTAAAAGGTCATGGTTGTACTCGCCATGCTTATCTCATTTCATGTATTTCCTTCTAAAGATATAAATGTAAGGTTTTGGTAAAAGTACTTGTTGATGTTGACTTCGAGTTCTCGGTTTTGAGAGTAATACTAATAATAACCCACACATATACAGGGACAAGCATTGGTATAGGAGTTGGCAGTGCAGTAGGATTCATGCTTTTGGTTCTCGCGACAATCTTCGTGGCCCAAAGGTTTAAACAGAAGAGGCAGATACTTTTGAAACAAAAGTTTTTCAAGCAAAATCGTGGGCAGTTGTTGCAACAATTAGTGTCCCCAAGGATAGACATTGCAGAAAGGATGATCATTCCCATAGATGAACTTGCAAAGGCAACAAACAACTTTGACAAATCACGTGAGCTTGGCGGTGGAGGCCATGGTACAGTCTACAAAGGGATCTTATCGGACCTACACGTTGTGGCCATCAAGAAGTCAAAGATCACAGTCCAAAAAGAGATAGACGAGTTCATAAATGAGGTAGCTATCCTCTCACAGATCAATCACAGGAACGTAGTGAAGCTTATTGGATGTTGCCTAGAGACAGAGGTACCATTGTTGGTTTATGAGTTTGTTTCTAATGGAACCCTCTATGACCATCTCCATGTTGAAGGGCCAAAATCCCTTTCATGGGTAACTAGGTTCAGGATTGCAGCTGAAATTGCAAGTGCTCTTGCCTATCTTCACTCGTCAGTTTCAATCCCAATTATCCATAGAGATATCAAGTCTAGTAACATACTTCTGAATGAATCTATGACATCGAAGGTGTCAGACTTTGGAGCTTCAAGATACATTCCAACGGATAAAACGGGATTAACAACAATGGTTCAAGGAACAATTGGCTACTTGGATCCTATGTACTTCTACACAGGCCGCCTCACAGAGAAAAGTGATGTGTATAGCTTTGGTGTCATCCTCGTCGAACTGCTAACAAGGAAGAAACCATTTTCGTATTTCTTCCTTGATGGAGATGGCCTTGTTTCCCATTTTGTCAAGCTGCTTGCTGAACAAATGCTGGTCCAAATACTAGATCCGCAGGTCATAGAGGAGGGAGGCAATGAAGTTCATCAACTCTCCATACTTGCAGCATCATGTATAAAGTTAAATGCTGAGGACCGGCCTACAATGCGACAGGTGGAACATACACTCGAAGGCCTCATTGTATCCAAGAAATTTATCCAAAACAATGTGGAAGTTGAGAAAATTTTAGAGAATGGCATTACTATGATGAATTGCTCGTTGAAAGAAGGCAGAAAAAGCCCGCCAGAATGCAGCAGAAGATATAGCATGGAAGAAGAAATATTGATGTCTGCAAGGTACCCTCGGTAGAGACGCCAGCTTTGTACCTTCGGTAGTAGCTAGATTACTCACTTCTTATTCGCCAAAATTGAGGATTACTCGCTTGTATTTATGTGTGTTGTTCTAGACTAGAACATCTGTTACTGTCGCTTTTTCTGTTATAATGATATACAGTTGTCATACTTCTGATTTTGTCCCGCCGAATAGCTACGGAGCTACACGTGCATTTTTTGGTAAAGGCCAACTTTTGTTGATCGATAATGCAACAAAGGCAATACAAACATCATGAGTACATACCCCGTCTCCGTATGAGTATGATGCACACAACCAAGATTACACCAATGCACACACACACAATATATAGGGGGGAAAAGGCTTCCAAGGTCCATGCATAATGCAGGCAGCGTCTAGCAGCTCACTGAGATGCTGCCAAGGTGAAGATATCAAGGAACACCAAACGTAAGGTAAAAACTCTGAGTATGAGACGGCAGAATGCGGGGGAAAGTACCCCCTAAAGGAAACTGCTGTGTTCACCAATTTTCATTTTGGACACTTGAAGCTGATGATGTTTATGTGTGCAGGCATCGTAATCAGCGCAAACAGTGCTGATAAGAAATCCTTAATGGACGCAAAGTTGCAAACAAGCCCTACCCAAATGGAGTCATCGAGTAGCGTCTTGAGAGTTGAGAGAGCCTGTAGGTTCCAAATTGACTCACTTTTGGTCTGTGTAGACAGCATCAACATCATCCAATTCAAGCAACTTAAATACAAGGTCCTTGTTAAGTTCCATGGCCTCGTCATCCACCTGTCATAAAAAGTGAAAATGGGTATTGTCAGATTTATTTCCAGATATATAGGAAGCTCCTAGGAATTACTCCCTCCGTCCCATAATATAAAAGCGTTTTTGACACTA